>CM036941.2:10503573-10691450 GCA_020352615.2 Yoshiicerus persimilis
CGTACTTAGCAGACATTCTCGCTATTGTTTTGCCTTAAAATGAAGTATACAAAATTGCAATATCTTATTTGGGTTTCTCAAAAAATCAGTGGCCGGCTAAATTGTTCTCCAGCAAAAATTTACCAGTCTAAGGCACCCATTTGTTTCTTCACCAAAGGTCGTTATCCCTCTGGATAACCATAATGGGCATAGAAATCTGGCTGTTATTGCTAACTAGTTGTCTATTGGTCAATGCAATTATATTTACATTAACGCTTGGACTTCGTAATCCAAATTTATCTGTCAGCTACGTAGATTTGTGTTTAGGTTTAGTTTTGTTAGCCTCCGAATATTAAAAAAGTTCTGGGATTCCGCACCTTATGTCATTTCCTTTATAAATTGAAAAGGTAGTCTACATTTAAACTAGTAATATTAATATTGATAATGAAATTATACCGTTTAAAGAGAGTTTAGTCTGTTTCACATGAATGTAGTTATATTTAAAATATCTCCCACGCCGCCGTGAATATATTTGTTTACTCCAGTCTATTTTCAATTAATTGCTTGAAAACTTGTTTTGAGTATTGCAAATGGGAAAGAGTTGTGTAAGTACAAAGTAAACATTTAAGAATACCTGGGCAATGTGTAAGACAAGAGTGTCGCAATTATAATTGTCAAACACAATAGAAGCTATTTTGGTATTCCTCACAAGGGAAATATTATATGCATGACTACTATGAATTTATCTTTAGGAATTTAAACTTTTGCTCATTTAAGTTTCGACTGCGGTCTATGAATATTCCCAATTCTCCAGTTTCGTGTTAATACTTTAATATTAAGGACCTGTACAAAGTCGTATAAAAACGAGAAGAGATAGCCGACATTTTAATTCCTTTCGTTCCATTTATATTTTGGTTTTCCTAACTCCTTCTTCTACGTACATTGATAAAATGGATATACCTACATACATACATGCACACCACGCAAAGGTAACAAAAATTTAGAGTTGTCACAAAAGCGAAGTAATACTAGCCACTTTTGTTCCTAATCGTTTAATTATACACATAGGCTAATTAGCTTTGTAACTGATTGGTAATTAATACTTGACTAGCAGAACAGCAGGAGGTATGTCACCTCTTTCGGTTCTGGATTTAATATTTGAGACTTTCTATTTCTTAGTCGGGGCCGGTCATATAGAAATGGCCTAAATCAGCGTTAGCAACTCTTAGACAATAAAATACATATTTTGAAAGGTCATTAATTGATATATATTCCTTTTAAATAGCCATTATTAAATATCGTCACATATTTTGTGGGAATGGGCTGGCTGAGCGATAACTGAGAATGGATTGGCACAATGATTTCAAACTTGAAATACACCTTAGGATCACACTAAGGCTCCAATGTGACGTCAAGCTCGAAGATGATGTCAACATGTTCGACAATTATCTGCATACAATTTTCCATATTTTAAATAGACGTGTTGTGTACGAAGGTTTAGCGGCAAATAAAAAATCCGGCCGATTATTTCTATTACCCCTAAATTGTTACGCTGCGGCCGGCCAGGAGAAATGTCATAAATATTGTCCTATGTAAATCTTTAATTCTTAGTTTGATTTTAATGCTACTTTTAATAATCATGTCGTCAATCTTGCATTCGTAGGTGGTGACAGCAAAATTATTCTGTTTAATGAAACGATTGTTTGTTGTCGTTAATTCGAAGCGCAACGGTGTACTGCCAAAACCCGGATCAATTGACCAGTTTGTAGCTTGATGCCGGAGTATTGCCAATGTGAGTTGTGGTTATTAAAATAATTATGTTAATAAATTTGCAAAAACTGAAAAGATAATGCAAGATGATCTTTAAACGTAATGAATCCTGCTGGTTTTCGTAAGGGAGCGTGCATTAACTAAGAAGACCCCAATAAAGGGGTGTCCGCTAAAAGCATTCACTCTATTTAAATAGAGTGAATGCTGTTCAATTTACTTATAAATATAAGTAAATTGAACAGCTGTAAAAAGGTTTTACAGGAGGGCCTTGGGGTCAACAATCTTTGAAAAAGTGTCTTCGTAGTTTCCCTACGCTCCCAATTCCTTTATCTGTAAGTTATTTAATTTTGCGGTTACGTCAAATTTTGTTTGTTAGCCTCCGAATAATTCCATTCATAGTGAGTCATGACAGAATATTATTAGGTTTAAGAAACTTAAAACAGCAAAAGTTCTGGGGAATTTTTTCACATCCCAGGTCATTCAATTTATAGTAAACCCATAAGGTTTAAGCGATTTAAGGTCATAAGCGAGTTTAGTCTGCTCTACATGTATAAGTTAAATTTAAGAAATCTCCCACACCGCCGTGAAACTATTTTGTTTATTTAAATCTTGTTTAATTAATTGCTTGCAAACTTGTTCTGAATGTTGTAAATGGGAAAGAGTTGTGCAAGTGCAAAGTATGCCTTTAATATAGCTTGGCTTTGCAGAGAGAAGAAAAGAGTGATGCAATAGATTGCCAAATACAGTAGTAGAAGCGTCATTGGTATTCCTCCCAAGGGAAATTAGTTCATGACTCATAGGAATTCATCTTTGAGAATTTAAACCTTTGCATGCTCACTTAAGCTTCGACTGCGGTCTATGAATGAATATTTCCGATTCTTCAGTTCCATTTTAATACTTGTCCGCTAAGGGTTGTATAGGAACCAGAAGGGATGGCCTACATTGGAATTTCGTTTGTCCCATTTCTCTTATGGGCTTCGCTACTCTTTCTTCTTTGTGCATTGATAAAATGGATATATACACCCCGAAAAGGTAAAAATCATTTCAAGTTGTCACAAGAGAAGTAATACTATAGCTACTGTTGTTCCTAAGACTATATCTGTCTCATTATTAGATTGTGCTGAAATGCGTCTTTTGTTTATCACTAATAATAATAATAGAACTCAGAAATCTGACTGCTCAAAATTATGATTTTGGATTTAAAATAGGTAGTTACCTGTAGGTGCAATTTGGAATGATGTATTTCAGTAGTGCAACTACTGTATGCGATTGGGCTGTCTGTCTGTGAGTCAGTTAGTCAGTCAGTCAATTAGTTAGTTGGTGAGTTAGTTAGTTAGTCAGTCAGTGAGATAGCGCTGTAACTCAAGAACGGTTAAACTTTTTGGGTATCTGTTTCCACATTATGAAAATATAAGTTCTCCTTATGAACAGGTTCGTAAATGAGCAAAATTGGGTAACACCTTCCCCTTAAAGGGGAAGGTTTAATTGTTCGTGCTAGACGTATGTTGTGTGTAATGTTTTGTGTATGTTGTGGTATGTGTCGTAGTCTGCACTGGCGACCACTATATGTCGTAGTCTGCTCTGGTGACCAGTACGTGTTGTTTTAGAATACATTGAAGTAAATTGAAACTTTTTTGAATAGTTTGAAATAATTTCAAACTTTTTTGAATAGTTTGAAATAATTTCAAACTTTTTTGAATAGTTTGAAATAATTTCAAACTTTTTTGAATAGTTTGAAATAATTTCAAACTTTTTTGAATAGTTTGAAATAAGTTCAAACTTTTTGAATATTTTGAAATAATTTCAAACTTTTTTGAATGTTTTGAAATAATTTCAAACTTTTTTGAATGTTTTGAAATAATTTCGAACTCTTTTGAATATTTTGAAATAATTTAAAACTTTTTTGAATGTTTTGAAATAATTTCGAACTCTTAAATATTTTCAAATAATTTCGAACTCTTTTGAATATTTTGAAATAAATAACAATATTTCGGTTGCACTACTGTGATATATACGTTTTCTAATGGTTTATTAAATATCGTTATATACTTAATATCGCGGAAATGCGCGGACTGTCTATCTGCCTGATGGACAACTTGAGAATGGGTTGACACAATGACTTCTAACTTGAAACACATTAGGAGCACACTATTAAGGTCCAGTGTGAGGTCAAGTTCGAAGATGATGTCAATCGGTCAACCGGTTCCGGAAATAGAGTCGTAAACATAAAGCCTACCTACAGTTCCATGTACATGATACAACGTGCATGCGTCAGAACTTTGTTACAACATCTTCTCAAAGTATGTTACAAAAGTTAACCATTATTATAATCCGTATACCAGGTAACATAAATATAAGTTAAATATTTCCCACGTCTACATGTACAGCTCCCATTTATCTTTTGACCTTGGCTTTGACAGAAATATTATTTAGCCAATATATTCCAACTTCCAACAAACTGATACATTATAACAGTTTCTATCGTTTACGTTTTGGATGGAATTTGACCATTATATCAACATTTGATATAATTTACACATTCAAATCAGTGGTCCACTTATATTTCGGACGGTACTTGGATACTATGGTGTTACACCCGTTTATTATGTACCAATTCGTGGTATCTGCAAGGTGCCCAGACAACCCCTAACTAGGTGATGGCATAATGATAAACATACAAGGATTCGACCACTTATGGGGGATGAATATGTAGCCCTTTCGACCATTGAGTTATTCTACTCAATGAATCTTCTTTCTGTGGTCTTGGAACTGGTCGAATCCAATTATGTTTATTAGTATGGCTTCGCCTAGGTAGAGAAAATACTTTGTCTAGGCATCTTGGATATCTGTATATCTGATTTAATTTAATTTCAATAATTTAAACGGAAAGGCTAAAAGGCTTACTATCAGGTCACAATGGGGAGAGCAGTAGTCAGCTGTGTTTGGAATTACTGATGCTGTTGGTTAACTTTTGTTCTGCAGCTTTTGTTCAATGTGCATATTGATGTTAATGAATACCAATTTAAAAAATTACTTAGATTCATAAAAGTTCGTGTTCACTATGTGTTTCTGGAGAATTGTCATATTATATTGCCACATGTAAATTTTTATTAATTGTAAATTTGATTTTAATGTTGTTTTTAATAATCATGTCGTCAATCTTGGATTCGAAGGTGGGGAAATAGCAAAATTATTGGATTTACTAAACGGATTGCATTGGGCCGTTTATAGGAAGCGAAAGTCAGTTTTAGGGCAGAAGGAGTCCTTGTACAGAAAAATGTACTACAAGTACTGTTCTTCAAAGTCCTTATCTAAAAGAGTTCCAAATGTGATCAATCTGTTTGGAAAACCATTCGGTAAAATATATGCACATTTTCAAAAAATATTTCCCAATACTATCTTTTTGGCTTCAGTTAGTTTTCAGAAAGTACATATTGATTTTTATATTTGTTAATCGTTTTTTGCTTCATACAAAACCTTATCTTAATTTACAGGGTGCATCATTTTCGACTACGACAACATTATAAAAGTCCTTAAAAGTGACACATTTTACAATAGAGCACCTCGTAATTTTGTGGAATTTTATTCAGGAGGAAAATACGGTGGTAAGTTGTTTAACAAACAAGAGTTGGCCAATATTCTTTTCTGAAACACGAATTTTGTCTAATCGTTCCTCTTAGGTAATAAATTCTTTTAGCTATGCAATTCTTTTTTTAGTCATAAGAGTATCCTTAAGGAAAATACAATGAAATACATTTGCATAGCGAAATTAAATTTAAATATTGCTTTAATTGCAGGTATTCTAATAAATAATGGCAAAACACCTAAGGAGTTGAAAAAGTACACGGTGAAAAAACTAATTCAATTGGGGTTTGGAAAAAATAATGTGATGACTTCGATTCTAGGTGACCAGTTACCCGATTTACTACTTCAGTTAGATGTAATGAAGGAGCGGACGAAAAACAAAATACAAGTTGAAAATCTGTTTAATTTTGCGGCTATCAACATTATTTGGTGTATTGTTGGTGGAAAGAAATTTTCAAGCGATGACGAAGACCTCAAGTACTTTATTACTGCTGTAAGCAACTTAACCAAAGTTTCTTTGTGGAAATTAATTTTTGCGTTGCTTTTATCGAAACGAAAGAGAGCTCGTGAAATTTTTGGATACACCGAACTGAACAGCTATATTTTGACCCTTAGGAGAATTTTAAAGGTAATATATTTACTCGACTTTACTACTTTACTTTTTACATATTTTTAATTTATAATAATAATTTAATCCATAAATTAATCGCTTCCATGTGGACATTGATAAACATTATTTCCAAGTTGTTAACAGCTTGGAATCATTTTTCCCAGATATGGCATTGAAATAAATAAATATGCTATAATAGGAAAAATAATGTGAATTGAGTTACTTGCAGAAAATAGTAGACGAAAGACGGTCATTGGGATTGTACAAAGATAACCCAGAGTGCTTTTCTGACCATTTTCTTCAAAAGATTGACGAATGTGAGAAGGATGAGAAAATGAAACGTATCTTTTGTGACGACCAACTAATTAGTATAATGCAAGATATGATAGCAGCTGGAATGGAAACAACAAGCAAATTCTTTGAATCTGTACTTTTCTTCATGGTATTGCATCCAGAAGTTCAAAATAAAGTACAGCAAGAAATCGATGCTGTTGTGGGTACATGTAGCTTGCCACTTTACCATGATTATAAATTAAGGTCAATTTCTTTTTCAAATGTTTTAGAAATGAATAAGAATAAATTAGAAAAAGAATTCGGACATAATATTAAAAAATGAGAGAAGGATTGTACAATGTAAATGTAACAAAAATTTGAGTTAGTAGACAAATCCAAAAATGGATTAGTAAATAGTACATACGTTACCGCATAAAGCCCTGTGAAAATTTATTTCTGGAATTAGGTCTCAATTTATGCTTTTTGAATATAGGCTAATTTTTACTGTTTAAGATTTGAACATTTGCATATAAATTAATGTTCCAAAATTTTTTCGTCTCATTTTTGTGCACAGCGTTGTGCAAAGCAGTTTTCACAAATTACGCAGTTGAATTAATTAATTATTTTGTTTATAGAATGCCCTACACAGTTGCGACGTTAAATGAAATACACAGAATGGCCAATGTTTTCCCAATGTTACCAAGACTATGCTCCGAAGACCAATATATTGATGGACAACATGTGCAAAAGGTCTGGACTCGATATTAGTACTCTTCCAATTTACATATTACTTTAATGTATACTTCCTATCCTTCATTACGAAAATCAGTGTTTAAATATAGGTACTACTATAATTTGCAATATAGTCTCAATTTTATTCTTGCTAATTACTTCCATACTTATAGGCCAACTGGGGACTCTCCCGAGTCAGCAAATATTTCCAATAGATGCAAATTCAAATCCAATTTTATTAAGGTGTCTGGCAATATCAACATTACAAGAATGTTGTTCTGCCTATAGGTGACACTATCACCAAGAAAGCAAATGGGAAATCACACTTGATGTCCATTTGGGTTCTCAGTTGTCATAAATATCTATATCTATTACATTATATTATAAACTAAATTAGAGTTTTCCTGATTCAATTAGAATATACTTAATATTTCATTAAATACAATCAAATTCACATATAAGATTAATTTAATTTGCAAAGTAATCACAAATTTTCTCACCGTTATTTCTTATGAGTTCTTTGATTCCCTCAAATTCTTCAATGAAATCAAATTTATGCGTCAACATACTTTGTAAAGCAAACTTATAGACTAAGTTACAGTATTATAGGCATGTATCTTCTCTCTCTTACTTATGCTTTCTTTGATTACATCATTCGATGCCATCAAACTCATTCAAATATAAATTTTATCAGATTCATACAATAATTTCCTTTGTACAACAAAGCTACAACAAAGATATCTCCTAGTTTGAATACCAGTAGTCGTTCGTGGTTTTGCAGGGGACAGGGGTAGCTGTGGTTGTAGCTGTTACCCGGTTTGATGATGCCTATTGGGAAAATTCAGACATTTTTCGTCCAGAAAGGTTTTTGGATGATGACAACCAAATAATTCAAGAAAGGATAGATCGCATGCTTATATTTGGCTTAGGTAAGTACAGTGAGATTCAAAAGTCACGCAACATTAGGAACGCGGGGCTAAAACTTGCGACATGCTTCTAATGAATATTTATGACCGGGAAAAACATACATATGAATTAGAATATGTCGCAAACTTTAGCACTATGTTGCCTGACCTTAGAATCTCACTGTATTACAATTCAAAAGTTTTAAGAAATATGACAAATCGTCGCGTCTACAGAACTCGTTTATATGTTAGGCAGCAGAACTTGTCCAGCCGCAGCTGTTTCCCGTTCAACTGCATTCACTTATTTTGTAGGAATGCTTCGGAAGTATACAATACGTAAGGCAGAAGAGTCGGAGATATTGGGATTCAGAGAAGACTTCGGTCTGGTCAACGGACCTGAGCCATTTCACGTCAGTCTCTTTGAACGGAGTAGTGTGGAAATATTGTAATATCAGTTATATGGAACATAGTATCTAAATCTAAGCTAGGAGACATTGTTAATTGAATAACATTTAAAAATATACCGTATATTCCGAATTAAGAGCCCAGGGCCCTTATTGTTTCAAGTGGATTTTTTCTCAAGTAAAGTTCGTATTAAGAGCCCCATGGGCCCTTATAACGGACGGGGCCCTTATTGTTTCAACGCATTTATTTAACAGTCAAAATCAAATATACAAGTAACGAATAGGTATAAAATTATGATGTATTAAAATTTATCAGTATCATTGGTAATAACATGGGTAACTCTCCATCAATCTGCGTCTAAGAGAAAACATTTCTGAAGTTCCTCCCGCTGTCGTTTCCATCTTCTAACACATTTTCTATCAACGTTATAGATTTCACTTGCTTTGCGAATAGAAAAATTTTCGCTGTATTCTACTACTTCCAGTTTTGCTTTTACGGAGTAAGACAGTAGTATTTTCGGAGTTCGCTTAGCTCGTCCTTCTTCTTCAGACATTGTCAAAGAACTAATTATGTAAGCCGACAATTCTTCTACGACAACTGTTATCTTCTTCAATTATAATACTTACCATTTGCCTAATAGTGAATAGCTCTGCTGAGATAACAGTGACATACCTAGATATGTACCCTTACAGGTAGGTGGAATAAATGCACATAGCGACGCTACTAATCTGAATGCATATATTTGGGTAGGGGCTCTTATTTCGAACGGGGCTCTTATTGTTCGAAGAGCCGTTTAAGGCAGGTTTGACCGTAATAAGGGCCCCATGGGGCCCTTATTTCGGAAGGGGCCCTTAATTCGGAATATACGGTATATACAATCGAATAACAAAATACAAGTTAAAAATCTGTTTAATTTTGCGGCTATCATTGTGCATTGTTGGTGGAAAGAAATTCTTAAGTAAAGACGAAAACCTCAAGAACTTATAACTACGGTAAACGATATAACGAACACTCCTTTGTGGAGACTAGGTTTTGCGTTGCATTTTTCGAAACGAAGGAGAGCTCGCGAAATTTTTGGACATACCCAACTGAACAACAATATTTTGAAGATTAGACAATTGTAAAGGTTAAGTATTTACTATAATTTTGATTTATGCAAAGAATTGATGATGAAACATTATTGCTTATAAAGTTTTATTTAGCCTATGACGATTCGTTCCTGATATCGCAAGGGATTAAACACATTATAAGATAAATAATTGTTAATTTAATTACTCGTAGAAAGTATTAGACGAAAGACGGTCATTGGGATTGTACACAGATAACCCAGAGTGCTTTTCTGACCACTTTCTTCAAAAGATTGACGAATGTGAGAAAGATAAGAAAATGAAACGTGTCTTTTGTGATCACCAACTCATTAGTGTAATGAAAGATATGATAGCAGCTGGAATGTAAACAACAAATTCTTTGAATCTGTATTTTTGTTCATGGTATTGAATCCAGAGGTTCAATGCAAAAGTGCAAAAAGAAATCGATTCTGTGGTCGGCACATGTTGCTTGCCACTTTACCATGATTATAAAACTAGGTACTATTAAAATATTTAACAAGTGCCCATGGCCACGGATTAGGGAAGGGGGCCTAAATTATCTATAATCCCGCAAGTACGAAATGAGGAAACCCGTTAAATAACCAGAGACATCTCTCCCTTTAATTACATGGTAACTAGTCAAATTTTTTACAGAGAATATCCGGACGTTGGGCAGTTAATAAATAATTAAATAGGTTTCTGGTTATGTAGCGGAGTGCCTGATTTCGAACTTTCGGGATTATAGATAATTTAGGCCCCCTTCCCTAATCCGTGGCCATAGGCACTTGTTAAATATTTTAATAGTAAGTTTCTTTTTTATTTTCTTATTTAGACGCTTTACCAATGTATTTTAAGTTTGTAAATCAAAGGAAAGGATTCGGGACCAATATTAAAAAGCTGAGAAGAGGTTATGAGAATGTGACAAAAAGAGTAAGCAGATACGGCAAAAGAATAAAGAAATAGGAAAGGAATAAGAAGCTCACCTATTCTACAAAATCGAAATCCTACTTTGCTGTCACTATTTGTGTACACTTTGCAGAATTTACCAAGCTTGCGAAGAATTTTACGTTCATAACTTATTCCCATTGGAATAATTCTGAAACTACTTACGAAGTTGCTTTACTTTTAAGACTTTAACTTTACTGTAAACTCTCGTTGACAGGCAATAATACATAATTTCGGTGAATTAATTCAAAATAAGGAACTTACGGGAAATGAATATGCCAAACGAAACAGAAACCTTTTGGCTTTCCTCTAAAGGAAATTGTACACATTAATCTGCACTAATCTGGACATTATCTGTATTAATCTGGACATCATCTGGACTAATCTGGACATTATCTGTATTAATCTGGACATCATCTGGACTAATCTGGACATTATCTGTATTAATCTGGACATCATCTGGACTAATCTGGACATTATCTGTATTAATCTGGACATCATCTGGATTAATCTGGACATTATCTGGATTAATCTGGACATTATCTGGATTAATCTGGACATTATCTGGATTAATCTGGACATTATCTGGATTAATCTGGACATTATCTGGATTAATCTGGACATTATCTGGATTAATCTGGACATTATCTGGATTAATCTGGACATTATCTGGATTAATCTGGACATTATCTGGATTAATCTGGACATTATCTGGACTAATCTGGACATTATCTGGATTAATCTGGACATTATCTGGATTAATCTGGACATTATCTGGATTAACCTGGACATTATCTGGATTAATCTGGACATTATCTGGATTAATCTGGACATTATCTGGATTAATCTGGACATTATCTGGATTAATCTGGACATTATCTGGATTAATCTGGACATTATCTGGATTAATCTGGACATTATCTGGATTAATCTGGACATTATCTGGATTTAAATACATTTTTTGTTCTTAAAGCATAAAGAGATCTCTTGGACTTCGTAATCTAAATTTATTTGTCAGTTACGTAGTTTTGTGTTTAGGTTAAGTTTTACTTGTTAGCCTCCGAATAATATTATTTCCATTCATTACTCTTATAAATAGAAGGAAGAGTGATTATTATTTTGTCTTCTGTGTTCTGCTCATTCTGTGTAGCCGTAGCCGAATGAGTCATCATCATCACCGCACACAACATCGTCCTACCTTGCAATGTGATAGCGCCACAAAACTACCATGCATGGCGTTATAAGACTTATTCATATCGTCAACCATTTTTCCCGGTTATAGCAAAAGTCAACCACACTATACAGACTCATCCCTATTATCAAGCGGTGGTGTAGTACAGAAATGAGGTAAATTGGTTGACTTTTACTAAGACCCAAAAAAATGGTTGACGTTATGAATAACCCTTATTGACATTAAGGGCGGCCCATATACAGTAAATCAGAGAAAGGATAGATGGCGTCGACTCATGCTAAAATGATGATAGAAAATAAAATGGTATCGGAGTTGGTTAAATTACATATTTATTTTTATTATACACATGTTTAATATTTAAATAAGTTAATAAGTCAGAAAATAACATGGTATCGGAGTTGGTTAAATTACAAATTACTCTATAAATAGAAAGAAGAATGATTATTTTTCTTCTGTGTTCTGCGTAGCCGAATGCTCATTGGTTTAGAGCAGCAAGGGCGCAGATTTTTAAAAATTCTACTTTTGACAAAGTTCAACTGCATTGACAAAAATTGAAAGCTAGAATCGTTTCTGTAAATCTTGGATTTGCTTTGCGGGCTTGATTTAAGTGAACGCTCCTGGGAACTGAACAGCTTGTAGTGAATAATGAAACGAAGGAAGAAGCAACTTAGAATCTAAAAAAATCTGGGAATCCTTACCCCAGGTTATTTCGTTTATAAATCGAAAAGGTAATCTACATCTATACTATCATTATTATGTAGCGGAGCTACATTATGTGAACGCTCTGTCTGTCTGTCCGTCCGTCCGTCCGTATCCACTATAACTCGGGAGTGCTTTGAGATAATTAGTTCAAGTATAGAATACATTAAGATAAGGTCCAGTGGGAGATAAATCTAGGAGATGGGGTCAATCGGTCAATGGGTTCCAGAAATACAGTCCGAAACATAGAGCCTGCAGTACCATGTATACCACATTGAGTGGTATAAATAAAACTTAGCATGTACCACATTGAGTGGTATAAATAAAACTTAGCATGTACCACATTGAGTGGTATAAATAAAACTTAGCATGTACCACATTGAGTGGTATAAATAAAACTTAGCATGTACCACATTGAGTGGTATAAATAAAACTTAGCATGTACCACATTGAGTGATATAAATAAAACTTAGCATTCAGCCGATGATCAACCGATAATCAACCGATGATTAACCGATAATCAACCGATGATTAACCGATAATCAACCGATGATTAACCGATAGTCATCCGATGATCAACTGATTAATAATCTACCCAATGATCAACCGATGATCAACCGATAATAAACCGATGATCAACCGATAATAAACCGATGATCAACTGATTAATAATCTACTGAATACCTCCGCTACATACTTACTCCGTGTTGCACCGCGGTTTATTAATATTGATAATGCCCTTGCAACATTAAAAGAGAGTTTAGTCTACTTCACATGGATGTAGCTAAAAAATATCTCCCATCCGCGGCGCCGAGGTTTATTCCAGTCTAGTTTTCTTCAATTAACTGCTTGCAAACTTGTTTTGAATGTTGCAAATGGGAAAGAGTTGTGCAAGTACAAAGTGAACATTTAAGATTTTAAGAATGTGGTGAGGTAGGACCGTAGGACAAGAGTATTGCTATAAATTGCCAAATACAATTTAAACCTCTACTCATTTAAGCGGTCTACGAATATTCAGAGTTCTTCAGTTCCGTTTTAATACTTGAATACTAAAGAACTGCACCAAGTCGTTTAGCAACGAAAGGGCTGGCCTTGGAATTACGTTTGTTCCATTTATCTTACCTGTAATTCCCATAATTATCAACGCCGTATACATTTATCGTGGGTTAATCTAGCACATATTTATTTCCAGGAATAACGCGCATTGTAACGTCACTCAATTTAGTCAATTTATTTAAAATGTTCGTGTACTGTCTTTTATTTTGTACACTTTTTGTTCCACTTGAATTTACCTATACCTATAAATTCCCATTAGTCTCCTTTCTAAATACTCGTAAAAAGCAATCCCATCGTCAAGAAAGCTTGGCGCTCCACAGAATCTATCCCAAGGTACCTTAAAACTGTGGTTACCAAGAGTTATACAAGGTATGCAGATAGTTACTTCAAAATTCACTCAGAATCACTTATGGGGATTATAACTAATAAAGTTATCTTTCCAATGCCATAGAGTTTAAATCTCCATAAGCGGGAAACTCCAAAATCAGTAGTGGTTCTGAGAGAATTTTGAAATCACTTTCTGAATATATAACTCTTGGTAACCATGGTTTTAAGTACCTATCCAATGCACAAACTCATTATTAAAAGCTGGGTTTCTTTGAAAAAAAATTCCTGAAACTACTGATTCTGATCTTTACAATCTGGGGATTTTAATTCCAGTCATTAAATAATTAGGAAATTTAATTAGCCGCAGCTGCAAGAGGATTGGCTTTCCTAATGTGGTATAGGAACGGATACACAGGTCAGACTTAACGGCCAACATACCTTCTTTATAAACATCCCAAGAATGCACTCTTGGGATCTCTATAGATTTTTGATCAATTTTTTAAATACAGCAAATTGATTTAGATTGGCCAAGATTCCAGATGAGCTCTGTCCGATTTTCAGTCTTTTGTCAAGTATTAGAAAAGTGCAAAATTAAATATTACATAGAGTAAACCACTAGACATTGAAATAAGAGCCTTCAACACCTCAAACCTCTATTGACTTGCAATTCATTGAGAAAAAAGCACCAACTTAATGTATTTCAGGTTTGCATGTGCATGAGCAAAAGTCATTAATTTAGTGTTTCGGGAACCGGTCGTCTTCACAAAATTAAAACAATAAAAATTTGTTAGCTAATTGTGTTGCACTACCTTTTTACATTGCTGCCATGGTTTTATTGCGTTTCGTCAGATACTAAGCGGAAATGGACTGCACCACTACTGAGACTACTGTAGTGCAATTAGTCTTCAATCAATTGTGTGTAATATCTAATAAAAATACCAGGTTTATTAAACAATGTAGGATTTAGAGTAATAAATATTGGCATATTGCAAATCGTTAAAATGTTTCACAACATACAAAAGTAACTAATGTATCATTCTACTTACATTTTGTAAACGCAATAAAAATAGTAAAACTAACGCACAAATAGATAGAAACTATCCCAGTTTGTTCTTAAATGAATAAAAATAATTGGTATTGGTATTGCGACTTTTTGGAATCTTGTCTATATTTTTGACTGTGCCCTTGTACCTTAGACGTGTGAGCAAAAAAGTTATGGGAAATGTATCCGGCTGTGGAAAGGCGTATTGCACAAGTCTCGTATGAACTTCATGAAATATATTGGAATAAAATCACTGAAAAGCAATCGCAGTTGTGATATCGATATTTTGTGGTATTTAGCTGTATAGCAATTAGTGGATGAAATGTAAATGGCAATGGCATAACTTATAATATTAAAATAATTATGTTAATAAATTTTCGAAAACTGAAAAGATAATGATAAAAGATGATCTTTAAAAAAGTTTGTACAGGAGAGTCCTGGGGGTCAAACATCGTAGAAAAAGAGTCTTACTAGTTTATGTACGGTCCCATTTCCAAATTTATCTGTAAATTACTTAGGTTAAGTTTTCTTTACTAACCTCCGAATAACATAGTGAATCATCGCTATCACAGAATATCAGGTTTAAGAATCTTAGAACAACAAATTTCTGGGAAAATTTTCCAAATCCCATGCCATTTAGTTATAAACCCATAAGACTACATTTATACCTAAGTTAAATATATTGCTCCCGCAATTGTAACATCCAAAGCCAGTTTAGTCTGCTGTACATGTACATAGCTAAATTTAAGAAATCTCCCACGCCACCGTGAAAATAATTTAATATACTTACTAAACCTTCTTGCAAACTTGTTCTGAACGTTGTAACTGGGAAAGAATTGTGCAAGTGTGCCGTGTGTCAGTGCAAAGTATGCATTTAAGTGTAGTTTGGGTATTATGGCTACGTAGATGAGAGACAAGTCAAAAATTGTGCAATCGATTGCCAAATACAGTAGTACAAGAATCATTGGTATTCCTCCCAAGGGAAATTAGTCCATGACTCATAGGAATTCATCTTTGAGAATTTAAACGTTTGGTCATTCAACTTTCGACTGCGGACTATGAATATTTCCAATTCTTCAGTTGCGTTTTTATACTTGTCCATTAAAAACATCGTGAATCGTGATGTCTTTAATGGAAATCGTGATGGAACAACATGCCTACATTTCCATTTCATTTGTCCCACTTCTCTTATGGGTTTCAACACTCCTTCTTCTATTTTTATTCATTAAATGGAAATATACACCACGTAAAGGTAAAAATCATTCAATCACCCTTATTCCACATAACATAACTAAGTTAAATATCTCCCACGACTAATAGCTTATTGAAACACGAATTGACTAAGATTCATAAAGTTCCTATGAGCTTTGGTTCGTATGCATATGGATTTCTTGAGAAATGTCACATTTATATTGTCTTTTATAATTCTTACTACAATTAAGTTCTTGTAATGTTGTTTTTAATGATCATGTCGTCAATCTTGCTTTAAAAGATCGAAGGAAAATATTGGAGCTAATTGAAGCATTTCATATGATTCTTTATCCGAAGCGAAAATCAGTATTAAGACTAAAGGAGTCCTTGTATAGACAAATGTATTCAAAGTTCAGTTCTTCAAAATTCAGAACTAAAAGAGGTCCAGTTGTGGTCAATGAACTTAGGAAACTATTAGGTAAAATATCTAAAAGCACGTGTCTTGCAAAAATATTACCGAATATAATCTTTTTGACTAAAACCGCGATTTAAACAAATTTTTAAAATTGCAAGCATTTTCTTGTAGCCCAGGGATGGTAACGGCCCGCTTACACTTAAAGAGACAAAATGGCGGAAAATCAAAAGGTTGAATGTTATTATAATTTGTAATGTAATCTCAATTTTATTCATGCTAGTAAATGCCTTACTTATATGCAGAGAACAATGGTCGCTATTGTTGTGGCTGGTGCCCGGTTTGATGATGCCTATTGGGAGGATTCAGAAATATTTCGTCCTGAAAGGTTTTTGGATGATGACAACCAAATCATTCAAGAAAAGATAGATCGCCTGCTTATATTTGGTGCAGGTAAATATTTCAATTGAAAAGCTTTAAGAAATTATGACAAACCGTCGCGTCTTCAGAATTCGTTTATATTTCAGGCAGCAGAACTTGTCCAGCCGCATCTGTTTCCCGCTCAACTGCATTCACGTACCTTGTGGGAATGCTTCGGAAGTATACGATACGTAAAGCAGATGAGGCAGAAGTATTAGGATTGAGAGATGACTTCGGTCTGGTCAACGGACCTGAACCATTTCACGTCAGTCTCTTTGAACGGAGTAGTAGTGCGGAAATATAGTAATATGGAGAATAGTAATTTATTCTAAAGTGGGAGACAATGATAATTGAATAACATTAAAAATAATTATGTTTACCAATTACTGCAAGCAATGTAATAGCTTTGCAATGCATTCCAAATTGCAAATAAATAACAAGTGAACATAAAGTTTCATACTGCCATTCAAATAGTTGTTCATCCCCTTTACAAATGCAGTTTAAAGGCTTAAAAACAAAAAATTTAAATATTGAAAGATGCGTTTTGTTTGATTGAATTTCTTGTTAAATGAATGAGTCATTTTTGATTTCATTTAGCCTTTCAAATTTAATTATTAATTAATTATTATTATTTTTATTATAATTATCCTTTAAGGTTCATTTTGTAGATGGCATCATTATTTTCTTCTCGAATGGAGAATTCTATAAACCTTTAAATGGAGATTAGAATTTGGAAATTAGACAAATTAGTATTGTCGGAATTTATGTGACATAACTATCTATTTTTTATTTGACTTGAATGACTTTATTTTCTGATTCAAAAAATCAAGGTGAATCTTTTGAGCAAATAAGGCTTTGAGAATCCATGGTTCTGAACATCACCGGGATCCCCATTGTTAACCGGGATCGCGAAGATTGTGTACTTTCTTAAGTTGCAAAGTATATCTCAGTGATCATTTTTGAGCAGCAACTGTTTTCAAAAATGTCAATAGTGTCGGTCCTACACGCCCCCAAGGTCACGACTTTTTTTTCACATTTTTAGATCTTTACGCTATTTCGAGCATCCGTTGGCCTACACAAATAGGATTTATGTTGATCGACGCGCAATTCAATGTACAACAGCACTACATACTAAAAACTTAATTACCCTTTACATGGGGGAAACACACCCTGACCCCAAAGTGGGGGATATCATTCATATCCGCACAGCAGGTGCCTAACATCACTGTAAACCTTCAACAAATCGCTCACAACATTTCACCGAACATATAATATGATTAAGGTCAAGAACAAGATGTATTCTGATTTACCGATCTTGTGTGCTTCTGTAAATGAAAGGGCGAGAAGGAATGCAATAGAGTAATGTAGTGTACCTACAAAGCACAGTATAGTAATGATTGGAGGAACTCCAGCTGAATCCTCCACGTTATAATATTGAAATCCAGTTCAGTTTGGTTTTCATGGACAACTTTAAGAAATTTCCAACGCAGGTGTGTAAATAATGTAGTTTACATGATTATATGTGATGATCTTCAATTAATCGCTAGTGAACTTGTTTTCAATGTTGAAATTGAAAAGTGATTCGGAACTTGTGTTTTTTCTTTCACTTGGTTGTGTATCAATAAAATAATGAACAGGTGAGGTGCTTTAAGGGCAACATGTGGGAAATGAATATTCCAAATAAAATAGAAGCTTTACTGCTATTCCTCCCAAGGGAATTGGAATTGTACGAGGTACGCATATGACTAATCTGAATGTAAATACATTTATTCTTCAAGGGTAATGAAGTAATGAATCCTGCTTGGATTTCGTAATTCAAATTTGTCTGAAAGTTACGTAGTTGTATGTAGATTTAGTTTTGTTTGTTAGTCTCCAGGTATATTTCGCTCTATAGTGGTTAATGAAAGTAAGGAAGAAACTTACGAAACGTAGAATTAAAAAAATTCTGGATTCCAAATACCAGTTCTTTTAATTTATAAACCCAAAAGGTAGTTTACACCTATACTGAGTTTGTGATTAATAATGATAGTGGAAGTATAGTAAACACAATGAGTTTAGTTTGTTTTCCAAGTATGTATTATATTTAGAGTTACGAAATCTCTCACCCGTCGAGAAAATATTTTGTTTTAGATGACTAAATCCACATTTCTTCAACTAATTGCCTGCAAACTTGTTTTGAATGTTGCAAATGGGAAAGAGTTGTGCAAGTGCAAAGTATACTTTTAACCTTTGCTCATTTTAACCTTTTAACCGGCCTGAGCCCTGGACTTTTTCTTTCATAGAATGTTGTTCCCCTCTTATAACGGAACAGAACTTTTCTCATTTCAGTTTCGTCTGCGGTCTATGAATATTCACAATTCTCCAGTTTTGTTTTAATACATGTCCATTAAAGGTTGGTGTAGGTCGTAGAGGAACTAGAAGAAATGGCATATTTTGGAATTCCGTTTGTCCCATTTATCTTATGGTTTTCATTACTCCTTCTTCTATTCGTATTGATAAAATGGAAATATACACCACGCAAAGGTAAAAATCATTTATTATTTCTGTAACAGACTTATTCCATCTGTAAATATTTTTTTAAAGAAGTAGCTGTACCCGCAATCATTATCTTCGATAGCGATATGTCATAATTAACGGATGCAGTCTGTTAAGCATACATGTTTAACTAGATAAGGGGGCCAGCAAAATTCACCTAGCTAATCAAGCCCTTAGTTAACCAGATATGCTTCTTTAAGTACACTCGAACTCCTTTAGGATCAGTTTTCATGATTTTTATTACCTTCGCTCATTAAAATAAATTAGAATAAATAACAGTTCAATAATTTCAGGGTAAAATGAATCGTAAGTGAAAGGACTTACTAATACAACGAGAAATGTTCATTGTCAAAATATTGTGCTAACTACCGTGAAGGTAAGTTAGAATTGCACTTTTTTAATTACTAAGGGTGTTCAAACAAGTAGTCGATATGTCTCGTTGGACTGTGTTCGATCTGTTCAGCTTTGATAGAGGCAGTGAAACAAATTCAACTTTAAAAGGTTTTTTGAGAATATTTTGATACCTATCTCCCTGTCCTTTCATATCCTTAAGGTGGAGTATATAGTTTACATAAGTAGAGGTTATAATGTGTGACACAAATTTTTAAATTTAGATGTATTGAATTCTGTTTTTTGCAGCATTTGCAAATAATTTATATGTAAAATCGAATTTTCCAAATTCCAAGACTTTGAAAGAGCGTACACTGTTCAAAAAAATATCAAGAAATTCCTGAAAATACTCCCTACCGACTAAGAAAGCACTTTTTTGAGTTTTTATTCTCTAAACATGAAATAAAATGGAAATGCATTTCTCCTACTTAAAATAAGATCACATTTTGGCCTTAAATTTAAATCGAGGTTTCATAGTCGATTGGGAAATATGAGTAGAATTCAAAAATGGAAACCTTATTACTCCGTGTTACGACGTTTTCCTGAAATCAGGAATCTCCGAACCGTCAACCCCTCCTTAAGGTATAGTCAAAATGATCCTAGGCTGTCTTCAGTTTTTTGTAGTGTGGTTCCCCAGTATTCAGTATACAATTTGCATGTGCCGTACTGTGCCATATTGGATCGAGATCGAATACTTGTTTGAACACCCTTAGTAATTAAAAGAGTGTAATCCCAACTTACATTCCCTGTAGTAGTTAGCATAATATTTTGAAAATCAACATTTCTAATTGTATTATTAAATAATTTACATTTCTTACTTACTTTACTTACGATTCATTTTATGCAAAATTATTGAACTATTATTTATTCTAATTTATTATAGTGAGCAAAGGTAATAAAAGTCATAAAAACTAATCCTGAATAAGTTCGAGTGTACTTGAAGAGGCACATCTGGTTAACTAAGGGTCTTGTGTCCGGTTACGTTTGCCATCTCCCTTTATGTAGTTGGGCATGTATGCCTAACCGACTGAATCCGTTAGGTAGCACATATGCATGTACCTGAAATGGCGTTTGGGTATACTAATCTATAAATATTTAAAAAGTCTATATTTAATTTTAGAGACGATGCATCTGAGGACACCTGGGATCGTAGAAATTGGGCAAATTATTTACATGCTATTTGAGAAGACTAAAGTCGTTGGAAATCGAAAGGAATCTAGATATCAAAAGTTGTGCAACAGATTTCTATATTCCAATTCTCTTTATTCTAAAGAACCAATGCTGTGGAAAGTATTCGGGAAAACAATTGGCAAGTTTTGACTTCATGTTGATTTGACAGATTAATTAATAATTAGTGTAAAAAAATATTTCTGAAAAGTTAAATGCAGTCTTACTAATTTTGGAACAGGACTGGTTGTTTTGGACTATGATACTGTAAATGAGATAAACACAAACGATGCATTCAATGATCGAGCGCCAGATACGTTTTTGAAATTGTATTCCGGCGGTGACCCTAAAGGTAAGTTTCTATTTATTCTTGGAAATTTTTGAGTTTTTAATCTAGTGGAAAAGTACTCAAAATCTTTAACCATGGCCGATCCATTCATTGTTCGTTTAAAAAAATGATCGAAAAAATATTTTTGCTCTGGGAGGTTCAAGAAATGTGGATTAAACCCCAAATGAGCAAGCGAAAAACGAAATAAAGGAAGCATTTTTACAATAATGGTTTCATATTGCAGCTATTCTGTTGAACAATTGCAACAGTCAGTGGAAAGAAGTGAAAAAGTTCACGATGACGCAACTTGGGAAATTGGGTTTCAGGAAAAGAGTTGGAATGAGTTCAATGTTGGAGGAGCTGCTCCTGGAGTTTTTGGATCGTATCGAAAGTATCCGCACAACAACGACCAAAGTCCAAGTCAAAGGATTATTTACATCCGCAGTGTTCAATACCATCACAACAACCATTTTAGGGAAAAAGTTTTGTGAAGATGACCCTGTATTTATTGAAGCATGTAGTCGTATAACAGAAATCACAGACTATCATCTCTTCAAGCTGTTTTGTATTCTCACTTTCAGAAACATTTGGGGGTTGCGAGACCTCTTTGGTTATAATCGTCTTTGCTATATTAGAGAGCGATCATGCAAACTAATTCGGGTTAGCAATATTAATTACTATTCTTAAGCCAAAGTCGATATATTTACCTTTCCAGGAAATATTTGCCAAAACTGCCAAAACATAAGTATCATTTTTCCCATAATTTTTCTTATAAATTTTCCGATAAACTTCAAAGGACATTGTCGATGAACGGAAATCATTGGGATATTACAAAGATAACCCAGACGTTTTAGTGGACTTTTTTCTCCAGAAAATGGATACTTTTAAAAGCGATGACAAGCTCAAAAATGTCTACTGCATGGAACAATTAATACCTCTCATTCAAGACTTTTATGTAGCTGGAGTTGACACCACAAGCAAATTTTTGGAGAGCTTTGTTTTCTTCATGGTTTTGTATCCGGAAGTTCAATTTAAAGTTCACCAAGAAATTGATGAAGTTATTGGGATGACTGCCCTCCCTGCTTATTTTGAACACAAGTCCAGGTTAGACAATATTCTACTAACTCTCCAAGCATTAGACAACACCAAAAAATATCTAAATGCCAAACTCTAATTTTTGGTAATGGTTGAACTGGGGATTTTTAAATGTCTGCGCCCTTTTTGCTCTAAGCCAATGAGCATATGAGCGAGTGTGCCGTGATGACTCCTTCGGCACACAGAAGACAATATTAGGCGCACAGAAGACAAAGAAACATAGTCCCTTCACTTAGCTATAAGAGGAAATATGACCTATGACACGATTTCATTTCTTAATATTTAACAACCTCCGGCAGTTCTATCCAACTTCGATACCTAATTGTTCAAACGATACCGTTCAAACTATTTTATTCAAAAGAAGTTTGAATTGATTTGAATTTATTCAAAAGAGTTTGAATTGATTTGAATTTATTCAAAAGAGTTTGAATTTAATTGAATTTATTCAAAAAAGTTAGAATTGATTTGAATTTATTCAAAAGAGTTTGAATTTATTTGAATTTATTCAAACGAGTTTGAATTTATTTGAATTTATTCAAACGAGTTTGAATTTATTTGAATTTATTCAAAAAAGTTTGAATTGATTTGAATTCATTCAAAAAAGTTAGAATTTATTCAAATAAGTTTGAATTTATTTGAATTTATACAAAAAATTTGAATTTATTTGAATTTATACAAAAAATTTGAATTTATTTGAATTTATACAAAAAATTTGAATTTATTTGAATTTATACAAAAAATTTGAATTTATTTGAATTTATTCAAAAAGGTTTTAATTTATTTGAATTTATTCAAAAAAGTTTGACCTTATTTGAATAAATTCAAAAAAGTTTGACCTTATTTGAATTTATTCAAAAAAGTTTGACCTTATTTGAATTTATTCAAAAAGATTTGACCTTATTTGAATTTATTCAAAAAGATTTGACCTTATTTGAATTTATTCAAAAAGATTTGACCTTATTTGAATTTATTCAGAAAGGTTAGACTTTATTTGAATTTATTCAAAAAAGTTAGAATTGATTTGAATTTATTTAAACGAGTTTGAATTGATTTGAATTCATTAAAAAAACTTAGAATTTATTCAAATAATTTTGAATTTATTTGAATTTATACAAAAAATTTGAATTTATTTGAATTTATACAAAAAATTTGAATTTATTTGAATTTATACAAAAAATTTGAATTTATTTGATATTATACAAAAAATTTGAATTTATTTGAATTTATACAAAAAATTTGAATTTATTTGAATTTATACAAAAAATTTGAATTTATTTGAATTTATTCAAAAAGGTTTTAATTTATTTGAATTTATTCAAAAAAGTTTGACCTTTTTTGAATTTATTCAAAAAAGTTTGACCTTATTTGAATTTATTCAAAAAAGTTTGACCTTATTTGAATTTATTCAAAAAAGATTTGACCTTATTTGAATTTATTCAAAAAGATTTGACCTTATTTGAATTTATTCAAAAAGATTTGACCTTATTTGAATTTATTCAAAAAGGTTAGACTTTATTTGAATTTATTTAACAAGGTTTGACTTTATTTGAATTCATTCAAAAAAAGTTTGATTTCAATTTATTCATAAAGTATGAATTACTAGTCACCAGTTCAGACTACGACATATAGTGGGTATTCTGGTTGCTGTATAGTGCGTAGGTAAGGCCATTGTGTGCTATGATATGACTCATTTGGCTACACAGAAGACAAAATTGGGCGCAAGGCAGACTAATAAACACATTCCCTTCACTTATAAGGAGGAATTGCGTATTAAGTGAATAATTGTATAGCCAAGAAATAATATTTCCAACATTATAACTTTGCTTGCAGGATGAATTATACGTTGGCCACGATTTACGAAATTCATAGAATGGCGAATATTGTTCCAGTAATGCCGAGAATGACAACAAAGGATGTCGATATAGCAGGTCAGCGTTTTAAGAAGGTAAGTTTATTCTACACTGAGTACAAGAAACACAATATTGATAAGAGTATTTAGTAATTAATCACATTAATCCATTGAAGAACGTATTTTAAATGGGATCCAAAGCAGTAAATATGATGCATTATTTGCAGATGTGGTTCCCTGCAATTAGCTGGAAAAAACTTTAAAGCATTTCTTAATATTCTTAGTGGAAACACAGACACTGAGACGCTAATTTGAATATTGTGTTCTAATTCACAAATAAAATTAATACAGGGCACTATTGTTGGGAATTGTATGTTTGTGTTGCGACTTGACGACACTTGTTGGGAAAATTCTTCGCTTTTCAACCCAGATAGATTCTTGGATGCTAATGGTCAAATTTGTCAAGATAAAGTAGACCGTATGCTGACATTTGGGAAAGGTAAGCAAGTTTTCAATTTTGGAGTCGCTTTCCTTCTTCTTAAAACTTAACTTCGTTAAAAATGAAAATAATATATAATTTAGTTTGGCAATCTTCTTAAATCTGTTTGCATATATTTCTTACCTATGTATATTTTATTATTTTTATTATTATTATTTCTTATTATTATTATATTATTATTATTATTATTATTATTTCTTATTATTATTATATTATTTTTATTATTGTTATTTCTTATTATTATTATATTATTTTTATAATTGTTATTTCTTATTATTATTATATTATTTTTATTATTATTATTTCTTATTATTATTATATTATTTTTATTATTATTATTTCTTATTATTATTATATTATTTTTATTATTATTATTATTTCTTATTACTATTATATTATTTTTATTATTATTATTATTTCTTATTATTATTATATTATTTTTATTATTATTATTATTTCTTATTATTATTATATTATTTTTATTATTATTATTATTTCTTATTATTATTATATTTTTTTTATTATTATTATATTTATTATTTTACCTGTATACCTAGACATATATTTTACCTATAGGTGCCAGGGTTTGTCCAGGACAGGATATTGCACCACCTATAATTTTCACACTTGGCATCGGATTTCTGCAAAAGTATTCTGTGAAAAAACACGACGATTCTGAAATTTTGGGAATGACAGAAAACTGCGGAGTAGTTAGTGGACCAGATCCATTTCATATCAGTGTTTTTGAACGATAAAATTTTAAATTTTAAACTACTGTACCGTAAAATTTCTTTAACTGAAATAAGTTATAATAAAATATTAAAAAGTTAAAAATGCTTTAAGTTCATATTATAACATACTACGCTGTCTACACAGTACTGAGGCCCAGTGCTAATTTTTTAGTTAAATGAAAGAAAATAATAATGATGTATGAAAACTTTGACTAGATACTTCCTATTATGGTTACATTAACATTCATGCTGCGTAATGATGACTGATGGCATTAAAAAGTTCAATTATATAAGCCAAATTTTAATAAACACTCTGGGAAAATATTGCACATCAGTTCACTTGTTTTGTAAACCAAAAGGTTATCTGCATCAATATTTCACGTGCCATTAATATCGATAAGGTAATTACGAAATTCAACCATGTTTTATGGTTTTACACCTGCAGTAAAAAGAAATCTTGCAAGCAGCACAAAAATAATTTAATTTATGTTGTTCTTTTATAATAATTTATCTTGTTTTTTAATCAATCACTTGTAAACTTGTTTTGAATATGAGATATATGAAAAAGACAATTTGGTTTATATAGCGATGCGTGTTAAATTAAGGATAAACTGGTTTAATAATAATTTGTTTGTAATCAGTAATAAAAATGTCAAATAAACTAGAAGCGTCATTGGTTTTCCTCCTAAGGGAAATTTGTTCACAAGATTTTATTTAACCTGGATTTTAATTATATTAATTCTTTTTACTTAAATCTTGCTTGGAGTTTCGTAATCCGAAGTTACCTTAAAAATTTAAATCGATGGTATCGCATATTGTTTTTCCAAGTGACGACTACAACCAACCTTAGAATATATTCATATTCCCCAGTCTTCAGTTCGATTTTAATATTCGAGCATTAAGGATTGCTGCTTGTCCTAAATAGGATCGAGAAGATGGCTTACATTGTAATTCCGTTTGTCCCATTTACCTTACGGTTTTTACTGCTCATTCTTTTATGGGTATTGATAAAATGGAAATATACACCACACAAAAAAGGTAAAAATCATTTAAGTAATAAGCAAATAGGAAAAACAATAATAACAAATGTGATCTCTTTTTCCTCCAAAAGTTTTAATCAGCTTAGAGTAACTGATTAGTTCTAACTGTTTTCCATCTGCAAATAATTTTCGTAAATAAATAACGAAAGCCACCCTCACTAACTTTGATAGCAATAACCATGTTTACTGAAATGGCGTTTGGGGATACTAATCCATAAATATTTTTAAAGTCTATATTTAATTTTAGAAACGATGCATCTGAGGACATCTGGGATCGTAGAAATGTTCAAAATTTCGTACATGCTATTTGAGAAGACTAAATTCGTTGGAAATCGAAAGGAATCTAGATATCAAAAGTTTTGCAACAGATTTCTATATTCCAGTTCTCTTTATTCTAAAGAACCAATGCTGTGGAAAGCATTCGGGAAAACAATTGGCAAGTTTTTGTTTCATATTGATTTGACAGATAAATTAATAGTTAGTCCAAAAAATGATTTCTGAAAAGTTAACTTCTAAAGTAAAATGCAGTCTTACTAATTTTTGAACAGCACTTTTTGTGTTGGACTATGATACTGTAAATGAGATAAACACAAACGATGCATTCAATGATAGAGCGCCAGAAACGTTTTTGAAATTGTATTCCGGCGGTGACCCTGGAGGTAAGTATTTAATTACGTCTGGATTTTTTTTACTTTTTAATAGACTGTAAAAATCTACAATTTCCATTTTTGAATTTGGCCAAATTATTAAATGATGGTTTAAAAAATGATCGAGCAACTTGTCCTTAAGAGTTTTTAAAATATTGTCGTTTTCTGTAATTCGCTGCGCCTCACATTAGTTCTTCAAGAAACAATGAAAAATGTGGGAAATATAGAAAAGGTTAGCAGTTAGCTCAAGAAATGAAACTAGACCCCAAGTGAGGAAATGAAAAGTGAAAAAAAAGAAATATGTTTTACAATTGCAGCCATTCTGATGAACAATTTCAACAGTCAGTGGAAAGAAGTGAAGAGGTTCACAATGACGCAGCTTGGGAAATCGGGCTTCAGGAAAAGAGTTGGAATGAGTTCACTTTTAGGTGAACTGTTCCTGGAGTTATTGGATCGTATCGAAAGTATCCGCGCAGAGACCGGGAACAAAATCCAAGTCAAAGGATTATTTACACCCGCAGTGTTCAATTTCATCTTAACAACCCTTTTGGGGGAAAAGTTTTCCGAGAAAGATCCACAATTCATTGAATTGTGTAGTCTTATAACAGAAGCCACAGACTATCATCTCTTCAAGCTGCTTTGCATTCTCACTTTCGGAAACATTTGGGGATTGCGAGACATCTTTGGTTATAACCGTCTTTGTTATCTTCGAGAACGATCAAGTAAACTATTTCGGGTAATTTTTATTTATTACTATTCTTAAACCAAAGCCGATGTTTGTTTTGTCTGGGAACTGTAAAAAGTTCACCACCCCTTGTTTCCTGAGAATTTAAAGAATCGGATAAAGTCTGGACATCCCTGAGTACTTAAAATATTGTTTTAATCGAAATTTTCTTTATATATTATGTATATTTTAAAATAATAAATACATACCTATATCTTCCCATAAATTTCAAAGGACTTTGTCAACGAGCGCCAATCTTTGGGATTTTACAAAGATAGCCCAGAAGTTTTAGTCGACTATTTTCTCCAGAAAATAGACACTTGTAAAAACGATGACAAGTTCAAAAGTGTCTACTGCATGGAACAATTACTCCCTCTCATTCAAGATTTGCTTTTAGCTGGAATTGACACCACAAGTAAATTTTTGGAGAGCTTTATTATGTTTATGGTTTTGTATCCGGAAGTCCAATGCAAAGTTCAGCAAGAAATTGATGAAGTTATTGGGATGATTGCTCTCCCTGCTTATTTTGAACACAAGTCAAGGTTAAATAAGTAAAATTGAAATTTCAAATAAACTAAATATGTAAATTTTGTAATGAGTAACTTTGTTTGTAGGATGAATTATACGTTGGCCACGATTTACGAAATTCATAGAATGGCGAATATTATTCCAGTAATACCGAGAATGACAACAAAGGATATCGAAATAGGAGGTCAGCGTTTTAAGAAGGTAAAATTGTAAACTGAGTACATGACACAAAACTTATAAGGGTAATAAATCGCATTAATTCATTGAAGTTTAAAACATTTTTTAATACTCTTAGTGGAAACACAGACACTGAGACGTTAATTTGACTGTTATGTTCTAATGCACAAATAAAATTAATACAGGGCACATTAGTTGCGAATTTCATGTTTGTGTTGCGACTTGACGACACTTGTTGGGAAAATTCTTCTTTTTTCTGCCCAGATAGATTCTTAGACGAGAATGGTCAAATCTGTCAAGACAAGGTAGACCGTTTGCTGATATTTGGGAAAGGTAACTTTCAAATTTGAACAAAACTTCCTTCTTAAAGTTTGTTTTCATTAGAAGGAAAATAATATGCATTTTAATTAGACAATCCTCTCAAATCCTTTTACATATATGTACCTGTATGTAGGTCCCAGGGTTTGTCCAGGACAGGAAATTGCACCAGCTATAGTTTTCACACTTGCCACCGGATTTCTGCAAAAGTATTCTGTGAAAAAACACGGTGAATCTGAAATCTTGGGAATGAAAGAAGACTGTGGAGCAGTTAGTGGACCAAATGCATTTCATATCAGCGTTTTTGATCGATAAATTTTAAAATTTAATGCAATACTGTACAGTGCAACTTCTTTAAACAGAAATAAGGTTTAATAAATATTAAAAAAATTAAAAATGATTTAATTTCATATAGCATGCATACTGTACTCTACACAGTACTAACGTCGAGTTCTAAGTTTTTAATTAAATGAACTTAAAGAAAATAAAGTCTGGATATTCCCAATTATGGTTACATTTATAGTCATACTGCGTAATTATTAATTATGGCTGATGGCATTAAAAAGTAATATGTATAAGAAGCAGCCACAAAAATATGTTGTTAAATCTGTTTATCAATTAATCACTTGGAAACTTGTTTTGAATGCTGCAATGCAAAGATATCTGGAAAACATAGCGATGCCTATGTACAATTTGGTTTTATATAGTTAAATTAAAGATAAGCTGGTGTAATAAAGACTTCTTTGTAGTAAAAATATCAAATAAAATAGAAGCGTCATTGGTTTTCTTCGTATGGGAAATTTGTTCACAAGATTTTATTTAATCTGGATTTTTATTACAAGTATTCCTTGCTACTTTAAAAATTTAAATCCATGATATTGGTATCGCACATAGTTCTTCAAAGTTGCGACTACAACCTTAGAATCTGTTCCCCAGTCTTCAGTTCGATTTTAATATATGATCATTAAGGATTGATGTTTGCCTTAAATAAGATCGAGAAGATGGCCTACATTGCAATTCCGTTTGTTCTATTTATAATTACTATGTTTCACTATTCTTTTGTATAGGAATATTTATAAAAAGAAAATTTACGTCGCACAAGGGTAAAAAAGTTTCATAAGGAAATCATCATCATATTTTAAAACTGCTATTATTTCATTTCAGAGACAACTGGACTGAAGATATTTATTATTGTTTTATATTTTCCAAATAACTTATGTAGCATTTTAAAAGACTGGGAATATAAATGAATCGAAATATCAAAAGATATACAACAAACTCCAATCTTTGAGTTATCAGTATTCTAAAGTACCATGTCTTTGGAAAGTATTTGGAAAAACAATTGGTAAGTTATAATTAATAGTTTGACTGATAATTAATAACAAAACAATTAATACCATGATAATATAATGACAAATAATTAAACTCTGGAGTGTACACTGTCCTCCTATTAATTGTTTGATTTCTTATATTATATATAGTATTGCTTGTTTTTGACTACATGTATGACTTCAATGACTTTGTCAATGAGATAAACAAAACGAAGCATTCAATGATAGAGGGGCCATACATTTTCTGCATTTCATTTAATGGAGAAATGCAGGAATATTCGAGATCCAGAGCTCAACTGTCGATAAATATCTTCACATACCGGAGATTTTAGTAAAAAAAATTCCATTGGGCTTTTACAAATCTGTGGAAATAAAAATTGGCCACTTTTTCAGTAAAAATGCTGCAGCGCAGGGAAATGTGTGTCGAATAATCTGAGAATTTTATCCAAGCATCTAAGGAACATATCTAGTTTGTGCTACATTTTGGTTTGCCCATGTTTCATGGAAGTCAATGACGCTTCTATGTTATTTGGCATATTTAGTTCTCACACATTGTTATTACATGGAAAAACTTGTCTTTAATTAAGCACTATGACCTTTCCACAATATATCGCTCATTGCAAAGCAAAACAAAAGCATACGTTGCGAATCTTTTTTTTCAGCTATCATTGCAACATTGAAAACTAGTTTGTAAGGGATTAATTGAAGAAATATAGATTTAATCATAAATTATTTACGCGGCTACGTGGGAGATTTCTTAACTTGCATTATACACGCAAAACAAACGTAATACAGACTTTTTGTGTTTGTAGGATACATGAACTTGGTGTGGAATGGTTTCCCATCGTGGGATTCGGATAAAATATTCCTAATCAAATAATTTCAACAACGTAGTACAATTATAATTCATTCCAGCTTATTCTTTACGGCAATGACAACTTTTATAATTGTTTCTTCAGCATTTTTATTTTTCTTCCCATATTTTATTTGTATTTTTAAATTCTTTCCAGATAAATATTATAATTGATTATTGTTTAAATGAAAAGTTTGTTTTTAAAAACGCATTGTTAAGAACCGCGACTGAATTTAAAAAAGTTCATTTTTGTTTTTCATTTGGACAATAAGATTTATATTCTTTTTAGATAGCTCTCAAGTAAAAATCTCCGTAAAATTTTTCCAGAGGCAGCTTTAGGAATTTCTTGGACAAATTCGATTCCTCCTTTGAGTTGTTTGTACGGGGCGAGTTTCTGGTTCATGAAATAATGTACTTCTTTTTCGGAGATTGGACTATGGCTAATTTCTTTTCTGACGATGAATGCCCGAGGAAGTTGTTCAGAATATTCATTCGGAATCCCCACAATAGCTGCTTCGGCTATTTTGGGATGACTCGTGAGATGCTCCTCCAATTCCGAAGGAGAAACCTGCAGAAAACAAAAACATTAGGAAAGCAGTGTCCCTTTATTTGTATTTAAATAGTTAAAATGTTAAAAGTAAGAAAAACTTTACTAAATATTAAGATTACCTGATATCCTTTAACTTTTATAATATCCTTAACTCGATCGACGATATAAATGCATCCTTCGTCATCGTAATATCCCACATCTCCCGTTTTGACCCAATTGTCAGGTGTTATTGTTTCCCTTGTTGCTTCATCATCATTTAAGTAACCTTTAAAGGTCTATCATAGAAAGTTAATACAAAAATTACAAAAATTCTAGGGTAACTGTATTAGGAATATTAGTACTTTTTTCAAGTAATATTCACCTGTTTGCCTTGAACATAAATTTCTCCTGTTTGAAAAGATGGCAGAGCCCTCCCGGAATGTAAATCAACAATTTTTGCTTTCGTACTTGGTAAGAGATTTCCCACAGATTTGATTTTGTTATTATTATTTGTTGTGGTTGTGTCTCCCACTATGACGCTAGTGCAGTGCCCAATTTCTGTCATTCCGTAGCAATTTTGCACATGAAAATATTTTTCTGACCTTTCCATTAGATTACTAATGTCAATTAAGTTAATAGTTGTGGCTGCAGAGATAATTGTGTGGAGGGAATCCAAATCTGGGGCGCAAATCGATTTTTCAGTTGATAAACGTTGGATTATTTGGGGCACTAGGTGAAGAACTGTGGGCTAGATTCAAAAATTCATTCTTAACAATATTTTTGAGTATTATTTTCCAAATAAATCGCAAAATAAGTATTTACTACCTTATGTTTTCTGATTGCTTGAAGAAATGAATTGAAATCGTATTTAGGTAAACATAATGTGTGGGCGGAGCGATGCATTGCTAAGTAAATAAACATATCGATACCATAAGAGTGAAAAAAAGGTAAAGACCCGATGAATCTTTCCTGCTCCCCGGAAATATTAACATTACAAACTCCAGGTCTACAGATTTGCAGGAAATTCGTAGAAATATTTTCGTGGGTGAGCATTACTCCCTTGGGGGACCCCGTTGTTCCACTGGAGAATAACAAAAGTGCCAAATCATTTTCTCCAGGTGAAAATATGTCTTTAATCGGAATTTCCATTTTTAATATCTCGAAAAAATTGTGAACTTCTTCAAACTTTGATTTTCCAACGGAGATGACATTCTGAATTGAACTATTTGCATTCCTCAGGGAATTCACTATGGGCAAGTACTCAGGTGTGGTTATTATTGATTTAGCCTGACTCTTATTCAATTGTTTTTGAATTTCGTCTAGAAAAGACAAATGAATAATAAAAATAACAATAATAAAGTATTCATTAAATACTAGAGATTTTCAAAATAATAACCTTTGGTGTAATTTGGATTTATTGTAGTGGCCACAAGTCCTGCATCCCAAATTCCAAAAAGCGCCACTGCATATTCAGGAATATTTGGTAGAACGATAGCCACAACATCTCCTTTTCGATGACCTAATTTTAGAAGACCTCCAGCAAAACGACAACTTTTCATTAGAATATCATTGTAACTGTATTTCCTTCCAGTAAACGCACATTCCTAAAATTAAGATAAATGGAAACATTATTAACTTAAAATTTCAATACTCATGAGCGACATTTAAAAAAATCTACACGTGTTTTTTCAATCTGCCTTAAAACTTTCAATATTCTTTAGTATTCAAGTGTATATTTAAGATATAATGATATAATTAGAAATATTTGGACTTACGAAGACAGATTTGTTTCCATTGTTGAGACCGGATCTCGATCTCAATATTTCTGGAATTGTACATCCGACTTTTTGTTCTACAGGAACATGAGGGGAGTAAATGATGTGAGAATTCTTTCTTATTGTGGTATTCGGTGAATTTGAAAAACTTCTCAAAATTTGTAATTTCAAATAATTTAGAAAACACGTTTTTCGCCTAGCAAATATGACAGTATTCATAATGCTGCGATGTTTCCAGCGCTCCAATTCGTTTACTAATGAGCTATAATTAGCAAATCTATGATATCGTCTTTCCAGTCTCAAAGTCACTATTTTCATATTTAAGATGTATTATATAGAAATTGGAATTTCCCAGACAACTGACCTGATTCCTATTTTAGAAAACCAAAGTACCGTAGTAATAATATTAATTTCTACTGTATGTGTCACCGTCATCGAGCTAACACGGGCAATGAGGCTCATTGACTAGGTTCTGACGCAACATTTGAAATGACCGGTTTTTGAGACCACAAAAATTCAGTCATCGAAGCACAAATAAAACACGATTGTATTTCATTAGTAATGATAATTTATTGGTTGCAGTCATATATGTGAGTCATAAAGTCAATTAAGAAACATTAGATACATTTATGTAAAAATTCCTGAAAAAATCCATAGTTTAAATAATCAATTATTCACCGTTCTTACATGATACTCCGACGTGACATTTAGTGCCGCATGGTATACTATTTTTTTTGCAAACACAATTATTATTTTGGCATGAATGCACTAAACGGCGTTGATTTGATGGGTATGCAGTAACTGGTGCTCATTTGATAGATTAGTAACTGCAAAAAGTCTGTCCATTTTTCGTTATGCTCAATCATATAAGCCGCAATTCGGGATTCCAATATCCCATTTGCCCTTTCGATCAGGCCATTTGTTTGTGGGTGTCTGGCCCTGGAATGAATTAGTTTCACGACGGGGAAGAACGTAGTCAACATCTGCTTAAGGTCATTACCGGTAAATTCACATTGCAGTATATGTGGTGGTCCAACATTCAAAAATAAATCCTTTAGTAATCTTGTTACCTCAGAGCACGTTTTATTTTGCATTGGGAATGCCCAGCTAAATTTGCTGAAGTGATCCCGAGCATGAAGAATCCATTTGAAATTGTTGTCTGCTTTTGATCTCATAGTTTCTGAATCTGCACAAATTTTCCATACTCTTACTTTTTGGTAGTTTAAGAATTGATTTTAATTCCGCATATGCTGAATCACTGGGGAAAAGATCCCCATTTCGAGGAACAAATTCCGTAAAATAACTTGGGTTCTCCATTGCTCTGTTATTGACAGGTAACTGATCTTAATGCTGTACGACATTTCGGCTCCTTTCCCTTCTTATCGTACTGACGTCAATAGAACTTTAGACTAGTGATAAGTTGAGGTAAATACCCAGAAACCTTTTTACGTTCATACATTCATTGCCTTTATATCATATCACTAAGTTAACGTATGAATTGCCATTGCTTAATGAAATACTATGTATTTCATTGTGCTTCGATGACTGAATTTTTGTGGTCTCAAAAACCGGTCATTTCGACACGAGCGTCAGAACCTAGTTAATGAGCCTCATTGCCCGTGTTACCTCGATGACGGTGACATATGCATTCTTCAGCAAGGGTTTACGAAAAATCATGAGTCTTCTAACTTACTGTATGAAATCTATCTTAAGCCCTTCTATGGACAAAAATAACCGTATATTCAATACCCTTTTGTGGCGCCGAAGGGTTGTATGCATTTATTTCTGTACTTGGTATTTCCCATTCCCTGGAAAACCCAACTCAAATACTGTGTAAGCAAAGAAACATATCTTTAAAGGTTATCTGTGTAAATTGGCTATGCATATAACCACTATTGATAAATTAAGAAGCTAATATTAATATTCTAGTGGGAACGATATTAGAGTGATAACTTCTAAAATGGAATTATGTATATGAATATCTAATATTTACAAATGATAAAAGGATATTTATAAGTACATTAAGTAATTATGGGGCGTACACGTTATTGCCATTATCAACAGTCTTGATGACCTTCTACTACTATATTTTACTAGATTGAGATTGCTCAAACGAGTAGTAACTGTATTTAACTTTTAGTATAACAGAAAACTGTATCCTTCAGATCTTTTTATGCGGCTCAGAAATATTACTTTTCTTTCGGATTGCTTTTACTTATTAATTACTATTCACCTCTTTTGTTCTTGTTACTTCACTGAAAAACTGAAAATTCGTGTATTTTTTCACCAAGCAAATAATTTTGCAAGAAAATTAAGGAGAAAAGTATATTGCAATGTATTTGCCAATTTCTCTGAGTTCAAAACGAGTTTTGGTGACAGGAGCTGGTCGAGGTTTAGGCAAAGAAATCGTTAAAGCTTTAGTAGAACGCCATGCAACAGTTTTCGCTCTGTCAAAAACGGAATCGAAATTGGAAGAACTGAAAAAAGAATTGCCGCAAGTGACAACTTTACAGGCGGACCTTCAAAATTGGGAACAGACGAGGGAGATTGTCAAGGGCATTGGACCTGTCCATCATCTTGTCAACAATGCGGCTGTCAGTGTCGGAGGACCATTCCTCAAAATATCACCAGAAGGTTTTGACAAGTAATTAAAATTAATAAAAATTTTAGTGTTATATATCAAATAAATGATAATATGGAATTTTGAAGCTTTTTGTTATTTCTTTGACAATTTCAGAACGATGTATTCAAATATACGGTCAACAATTAACGTTAGCCAAATCGTGATGGAAGATATGGTGAAAAGGGGTGAAGGTGGATCAGTTGTTACGATATCATCCGTGGTAAATCGACTAAATTGTACTTTAATAATGCAATTTATGTTACTCAACAGAAATTCAAACTAATATATCATGGTTTTATATTTCTCGTTGCTGTTACCCTGAATTTTTTGACTTTTAATTTTCAAACTAAAAATCAGACTTTTGAATTTCAAACTAAAAATCGGACTTTTGGATTTCGAACTAAACATCGGACTTTTGATTTTCAAACTAACCATCACACTTCTGAATTTCGAACTAAAAATCGGACTTTTGATTTTCAAACTAAAAGTCGGACTTTTGATTTTCAAACTAAAAGTCGGACTTTTGATTTTCAAACTAAAAGTCGGACTTTTGATTTTCAAACTAAAAGTCGGACTTTTGATTTTCAAACTAAAAGTCGGACTTTTGATTTTCAAACTAAAAGTCGGACTTTTGATTTTCAAACTAAAAGTCGGACTTTTGATTTTCAAACTAAAAGTCGGACTTTTGATTTTCAAACTAAAAGTCGGACTTTTGATTTTCAAACTAAAAGTCGGACTTTTGATTTTCAAACTAAAAGTCGGACTTTTGATTTTCAAACTAAAAGTCGGACTTTTGATTTTCAAACTAAAAGTCGGACTTTTGATTTTCAAACTAAAAGTCGGACTTTTGATTTTCAAACTAAAAGTCGGACTTTTGATTTTCAAACTAAAAGTCGGACTTTTGATTTTCAAACTAAAAGTCGGACTTTTGATTTTCAAACTAAACATCGGACTTTTGATTTTCAAACTAAACATCGGACTTTTGATTTCTAAACTAAAAATCGGACTTTTGAATTTCGAACTAAAAATTGGACTTTTAATTTTTACACTAAAAATCGAATCAACATTAACCCATGAATAATTACTTGACAAATTGATTCTAAAATATAGGCGGCAAAAATTCCATCAAGTAACTTAAGTTTGTATGCGGCTTCGAAAGCTGCCCTGGTCCTACTGAATCAAACAATGTCCATGGAAATGGGGAAGCACAATATCCGGGTGAATACGGTGAATCCCGGGTTGTTTGACTCTGACATGTCGAAACCCGTCATTGAAAATCCAACAGGACATTTCTACACAACTAATATGGAGAGACAACATTTGAAGAGACTCATTTCCAAAAAAGAAATCGCAAATACAGTTTTGTTCCTCCTTAGTGACTTCAGCAGTGGAATTACAGGGCAATCGATTTATGTTTGTGGAGGCTACTCCAGTTCATAAAATCTTTTTGTTCAGTTTACATATTTGTGTCTTTTATGGGGAGAATAATTGTTTGTTGAGCGAATGTGTACATTAAAGTTATTAAAATTGAGATTGCAATGTAACTTTGACTTGAATCTTTTTGAAGTAATAAAAATTGTAAAAAGATTCTAATTTCAGTGTGTTTATTTCGAATTAAGGGGACCACCAAGATCGCATTAATAATAAGATAACCAATTACATTTCCTTAAAACAAACAAAATAACATTTACAGTTGCAATCTGACATTTTATACACTAAAGAAAATTAAATTCTTATTTATAACGTATTGGGTTAGTTTAAAATTGGATAAGATACCTGTATTTCTCAAAATCGTTCCCATTTAATATTATTGTCTTTGGAGTCGCATGCTTTGTATGTAACGACTAGACTTCCTACATTGTTATTTTCAGGTTTGGCGCACTTTTTGGTAGAAATGTGTTTAAGGAGGAACTGGTTAGTTTTTCCAATATTTTCAAACTGCCACCCAAATTTTAGATTATTAACATCACATTTGTCTGCCGTGATTGTGTCACCGTCTGCATTTCCTGTATAGCCACATTTTTCGCCAAATTCCCTTACCAATATAAATGGAGATGCCAACATTGATCCCGATTTTCCTTGCATAACAAGAAGTTTGTCCAGAGGTGTACCGGGTCTGTAAAATAATTTTTAACTCAACTCAACTACTATCAGGACTAATTTTCCTAACTTTAATTTTGAATAACTCAGAATTAAACTCAAAATATGGATTATAACTTACGAGGGGCATTCCACCATCAAGAAAGGTGCCGTAATGTTAAGAGAATTAGAAAGTTGGATACATAATCCATTTCCAACATTTTTGAAGAATTGTCCTGGTTGACGGCAAGCGCCTCGGAAACATTTCTACCATTCCGAAAAGCAAAAATATAAAATAACGCATGTTAATTAATAAACCAAAATTAAATTTACTATTAATTTACTTACGCCTCCGTCATTAGAACACCCACTGTTGTCAACAGGTGTAAAATAGTATTGTTCTTGAGTTAAACCTGGCTGAAACATGCAGAATGTTCCTTTGCAAAAGTCTCCCTATACCACAAATTGAAAAATCGCTAATTTTGGAAACGCATAATGAATTATAGATGTAGATAAAATGTTTACTTTTATTAAAAATGCTGACTTACATCATTAGCGGGGAAAACCTCAGCCTTTGGATTTTTTGCGATTGTTTTGCAAAACTCTTCTACGGATGGAGCTTTCGGATTGTCAAAGGATGGATCCAAAATAGGCTTACTTGAAGACAAAGTTTTTAAACAGGACGCCGCTTCAGACCTGTTTAAATCAAAATCTGTTAACTACCAAACACTAAACACAAATAAAATAAATAAATTCTCCAAAAATAGCAAGTTTTCCTAAATGGCTTTAATCTACATATTTTTACCTTAAAAAATCGCTAATTGATCTATCACTACAAGGCGAGAAGAAATATCTGAGCGACGCATCTGCCGTGTTTGTCATTAGATAACCATGTTCAGTGCAATTGAAATCTTTTACTTCTTCATCATGATAAGCGCCAAGACTAAACACAATAATTAATGCACAATTTAGTAAACCTTTTTTTATAAAAAATCTTGAACTTGATTTTCCCACACCGCAAACTTTGTAATTTTAGTTTATTTAATTATTAAATCTTACTTGTGCCCCATTTCATGCGCTGCACCTTCCATATACTGGAATTTCCCATTTTCTAGGATAATTGGAGCCCCATTAAATACTTTCGTTTCGTGGTTCGTGTAACAAGCCGACCCCAAGGCAGCTAATCCTGCTATATTACCCTTAAGTTTTGTGTTAGTGAACATAGGAGCCATATCGAAATGGGGAAGTTTTCCTATTTGTGTATACAGCCAGGCTGAGTACAAATCCAGCATTTTATACCAATCAGCCGAACCATCGGATTCACGGGCATTTTCAATAAATGGCTGTGCTTTCGTACTCTAAATAAATTATTTTTCACTTAATGTCAAAATGGTAAATATTTTTTACAAAAACAAAATTTGTTTTTACAAACAAAGTAAAAAAAGTCCTTTTTGTAAAAAAGAGTATTTTACCAAAAAGGACTTTATTTTTTTTTGTTTTTTTACAAGACTTACATTTAGGACTACCAGCCCATTAACTCGAAAAGAAATATCACTGCTGGGCAATGTCTTGTATCTCATGCTGACGTCCCACTTGTATGGCACAAAGAAATTTAAAATGCTTTGGTAGTTATGGTTAAACCCATCACTGAATTCTTTGTCGCAAACAATTACGAGTTCAACCACAGCTTTCACAGGAACTGAACTTCGGCATTTCTTAGCTTTCGGGACGTTTCTTTCTGAGGGAACTGTTTAACAAAACTTCTAATTACTAACTAATATGAGAAAATATTTAACTAGCCATAAAAATCCTTATTTTCCATAAGAATAGTCACTTAAAGTAATAATATTACTTTACCATAAGAAAATAAGAATCTTAACCCAGCACAAGAGTAATCATGTTTCCATAAATAATTAGGTCTCCTTTTCTTAATACTTAAATTTTAACTCTTATTGCTTATAAACATTTATATGTACAGAATATCATGAGATCAATTTAATTATTTAATTATAAAAATTAAAATACATTAAGATTAAGATTCTCCAATCAAAAACAATCAAACTTACCATAATCGTTATTGTACTCAATTTTCTGTCGAAATGTGGCACCGACGTCTTTTACCTATGCGTAATTCATAATGAAAGTTTAAAAATTAGTAACTAGCTTGTAATAATAAGAAATGCCTAAAGATGACTAGTCTAAGTATATGACATAATAATTACATTGTTTTCTCGTCCGTTTATTTGAAATGTGGCCATTGATTCAGCCTGGTCAATGTCTGAAGCAGACGGTGTCCAACGTTGGTAAATAGTTTTGCCGTCATCATCCATGTCGAAAATTGTTACTTGTACATTTTCATTAAGGATGGATTGTTCTAAAAGAGAACAATTAAATGTACATATTAAACATTCGATATTTTATTTCAAAATTTATTTAATATTTAATTTATTTTATTTAAAATACTTAATTAAAAGAATGTTTATGTTTATGAAATGTAAATATGTGAATCAATGTATTAAGGATATATAGACTGGGAAGATTTTATCGCTTACCTGAGTCTACACAGATAAAAAGTGTCAAAGACAAAATGAATGTTGCGAATTTCTCATGCATTTCTGAGAAAAGTTGAAGCAGAACGATTTAGATATTGGCTTACTGGAATTTTTCATTTCCAGCACTCAAGTACTGAGTTACAGAATTAGTAGTGCTATTTTCCTTTTCTTTCAGTCTTTTTATATAGAAATCTCAAACTGACTTACAGCAGGTGTATTGTTATTATCATAATGTACACAATAAAAGATCAATGATCTGATGATTGAAATATTAAGTTCAGGCCAGGTCGTGCTCCAAAAATTATGATACAATGAAGCATATTATTTTCAAACCAATAAATTAAGTTATTCCGCAAAATAAAACAATTTTCTCAATGTATTTGTAGTACTGTTAAGCAAAACAATTTGACATGTTGGCATTTGGTAATACTAATTCATCCAGCTTTGCAGAAAACTCTTATATTAAGACTCGGACAGTAAAATTGGTAGAAACGTGAGAGGAATATCGCAGAATTATTTGGGTTAATAAAAATGGAAAGTGATAGACATGGTAGATAATACATTGTGAATAAAAATATATTGATGCAATGCAATGGGAAAGACGTTTTCAGGCTATGCAAACAATGCAACGGCACGACAGACCTTATTACAGTGAGTCCCAGTACAAACGTTACATCGGCCAACACATATGTAAGAACATTAGTTTTTAAATTACCCCTTCCTGACTCGAAGTACGTAAAGTCAAAAGCAAATTAGATACTTCGTTATACATGAGTTGGTCTGTGTAACGTTTGTACTGGGACTCACTATATATTAAGAATGTAAAGACTTGTGCTCTATTTCAAGAACAATCAGCGGTATGAATAACGTCTAGTAAATGCTTTTACTTTCGATTTTTGAAGTAAAAGGTGACTTCGGTATGATTAAAAATCTGAGTTTTAGCTTTTACTAAGCAGGAAACTAGAAGTAAAAGGTTTTGCTAAAATGTGAGCAGCATTTGCTTATTTTGAAAGTACATACTTCATAATCAGATGAATAAAAAGCAGGAAATACTTTTACTTCTAAGTAAAACCTACAACAAATCGAAGCTGCTCAAAGATCAACTTCAGCTTTCACTTTGTCATTTTCTACACCCACGTGATGCACCATTACGAAAATATAAATGTGTAGTATGTCAAATACTACAAAGAGCATTTCCATTGTACAGCTGATTAATGTTGTGTTACCTCCTAGTTAGTTAACTTTGCGTACCTTTCAAAATGGCAACATTCCCCGTTATCAATCTTGTGAGGTCAACTAAAATATACAAAACGAGAAAGCATACTTCAACAGAAGACTATAGAGCCTTATATCGCTTTGATGAAAGTAATGTACAGTGGATCGCCAAATATTTCATTGGAGAAAATGGGGAAACAAGAGGAAAAGCTCTAACACCACAACAACAAATGCAAATCTTTCTCCGCTACATTTCTGATCCTGGGTTTCAAACAGGAGTCGGTGAAGATTTAGGTGTAGATCAATCAACAGTTTGTAAAACTATTCATAAGGTGGTTATTATGAAAATCAGTAAAACTTTAAATGTTAGAAAATGCGATCCTTAGTTGGCCAATTTTATATGCAATTCAATGAGTACCTGTTAAACCAAAAAGGTTTTCTTATTAGGTAAAAGAACTTATTCTCCAAAAAGCAAACGCTTGGATCAAGTTTCCGACAACCAACAATGAAATATTAAAAGCTAAAGAGGAATGGCAACAAAAATATTCTATTCCCTACGTAATTGGAGCCATAGACTGTACTCATGTTCGGATTTGCAAGCCAAAGGAAAATGGTGATGAGTACCTAAACCGGAAACGCTACCCAAGTATTAATGTCCAAGCGACTTGCAATTCTAATGAGCTATTCACTTCCGTTGTTGCAGACTGGCCAGGAAGTGTTCACGATAGTCGAATTTTTAAAACATCTCAAATATGCAAATTTCTTAAAGAAAACACTCGTGATACAGTTCTAATTGGTGATAGCGGTTATGGATCGGCTCCCTGGTTAATTGCACCATATGAAAATCCTACAACCGATATTGAAAAATACTTCAACAGAATATATGCCAAAGATAGAGTTATAATCGAACGCTGCTTTGGGCAAGTAAAACGGCGATTTCCTATTCTACACTATAAAGTTCGTGTAGCTATCAATAGTGTTCCTGGTATAATTCTTTGCTGTTTCGTATTACACAACGTTGCGAAATACTTAAAGGACCCTGAAGACTTTTTGGAATTTCCTGGAGATGCCCATTCGTCGTCTACTGTTGCCCCAGAGAAAATGAGTGATGTAAGCATTCGAATACGCGGTCAACAACTTCGAAATCGGATAGCTAATTTATTATATACCAGTTCTACAGTTTAAAAATCAGTTTTCTTTCTGAAATAGTGTATTTGGTAAACAGTTAAATTTAAAGTTGGGATCTGTAAGCATACTAGTTTAAATATTAGAGGTAGAAAACACATTAAAAGCAGTAAATTATTACTAAATTTTAAATTCAGCGAAACCTGAGAACTAAATAATATGTTAAAGGTTTGTAAATTGTACATTGCATAAGAATTGTTACAGATGTTCGTAAATTATGCCTCCATATCACTTTTCGTTGGAGGGCATACCTGAATTTGATGTATTACAGTCTTCGACAAATATCACTTGTTTATGTGTTAACATTTTCTGCTTCATTCTAATTAGCTTTAGCTGCTCCAATAAAACTAATCTTTGAAGTTGAGAAGTAGATAGTGCAGATGTTTCTTCTGTTTCCGCCTTCTTCAGCACATTTTCAGCTGTTTTCAAATTTTTTGATGCTTTAGGTGGTGATGGTAAAGTTGCTGTGCGTTTATTTGTAGTCAGTATTGATGTAGAACAACTGGGCACAGCAATAGTAGTGCACGATTCATTTTTTTCGATTCCAGCAGAAATTGCACCTTTTCAGACAATTTTTCAAAAAATTTTAGATTTAATACAACGTTTAAATATTCTTCTTTGTGTTTTAAAGAACAGAAAAGAGTAGTGCATGATCTATATATAATTTACCTGGAACTTTTGCAAATATAGGATTGGTTTTTGGTTTATTCAATTCCAAGAAAATTGCTTCCCAGTCAGATAACACCACTTTTTTGTTTCCAGTCAAACTCAAATCAGTTTTCTTTTTAATCTGACTTTTCATGTTGTTTATCTTTTTAAGAAGCTTTTTCTCGTCTTCCATCTCTATTCCGAACTTGCGTAAATCTTCTAGCATTTTTTGAGATGCTTCCTTTTTGGCTTGTTTTACTTGTGGAAGTTGAGATTTGTCCAACAAAATGGGATATTTTTGTAATATTTTAACGAAAATTAATTGTTTTCCATCGGAATTATTTTCCCCTTCCGGAATATCTACCTCACTGTCAGAGTCCATTGTAGAAGTTAAAAATCGCGGCTCTTATGATACCTTAGGTGTTGAAGATGTGTGCTAACTTGTATGGTAACATGTGTTCAAGGTGGTAAAAGGGAGTAAATACTACAAATCGTAAAGTATTTGCTTTCTAACAACAGAATTTTTTTATTCATATGATTTGAAGTATTTGCTTTTACGTTTACTTAATACTAGAAGGAAGACCTTTTACTTTTACTTTTACCTAAAAGCATTTGCTTAATTATTATTCATACCACTGAATAAAGAATAAGTTTTCGACGGTAGTAGGGCAAGAACTCATTCATCGATGAATAAAACTAATTAACAATTCACTCATCGGTTTTCATTCAATAATTTCTCACAATTGAATTAAAATACTGATTTTTTAAATAATTCGGTAATGAATTAAATTGTAATTTATTTACCGATTTATCTGATTTAAAGCTCAAAGTGAATGTTCCCAAAATATTACCTGAATGCTTTGCCAAGTAATCGCAACTAATTATTGTAGTGATGGCAGAAATATTGCAGATACTTAAAATGCAATTAAACTAAAATGCGATTGAATACCCTTGAGTAGAATTACGTAGGCAAGTAATTTATTTAGAGTATTTCGATTAACCTACCTCTGAAGTTTGATTACGAAAGTAAGAATGCAACCATGTAGAAAGACGGTTAAAATTAAGTTAATAGTATAGTATAGTATAGCATTTATTAATTGAATATGGCATACACAGCGATTCAATACATGTTACAATTCATTAATTACAATTTGAGATTGGCAATGCTAGCAAGAGGACATTCTATTCATGACGACACCGAATACCTCTTACTAGCATCCTATAATACACTTGATATAATATAACACAGTAAGATTCAACCTTCTATAATCGTACAAAATCAAATCCTCCATTCACTACACCCACAAACTACCAGAAACTGGAACACAATAGACCAGGGGAAATACAAACCGAAGTAAGCACTTAAACATTATACTAGTATCCGCGGAGATCTGCCTTACAGGACTTACATTGAGTAGTAGACGAAAGAATTATTAGACCCTGCACACATACTTCAAGAAAAATCATTACAGCATTACATAGTACATACCAATATGAGAAAAAAGACCATGAAAAAATCTTATATTAGTATATGTATACCTGCCTTGTGTCTTTACCGGCTTACAGAAGTTACGCCCATACTCGTGTATGAACGGAGCTTCTCCTTGAGACTGTTGAGACAATATGCAGATATAAAAATTTGAGTTTGCGGGTGACCCTTGTGACGTGACTGACCAGAAGTGAGATGTATGTGTAGAATTGCAGCATGTCGACTTGCTATCAGAAGACACAGACCAGATGGGTAAAACTTGCCAGGAGATGCATGAGCCGCCGGAGACAATTCCATCCTCATGAATGTCGACTTACAGCACGTAAAGGTACAGCGACTCTCCTACCAAGATTACTTGAATCAGATAACACCCAACACAACAGCAGTTGACGTAGACGGTGTCTTCAAGAGTAGAAAAGGCCTCGTTTGCATACCGCCACAAATTCCTATGCAAAGTCCTCCGCGATAAGGTTCAGCCATCTTCCAATTATGATATTTCGGCGAGGCACTTCAGAAAAAACCGAAAAAACGGACAGAAGTCCTCAATTTCACGCAGAACTGTCACTCCCACTGTACTGGTCATGTCACTGGGTCACTGCACCACTCAAAATTTTCTAAATTCGGCCGATTTATACCACTAAAAAAATTTATTTTGCGGAGAGCAGTACAGACGTATGTGCTCACCCGACGGAGTCTCAAGGAGAAGTTCAAATTAAGTTAATAAGTAATTATGGTAAACGTGTGGCGAAAAGAAAATCTTAATTTATAAAACATTCAGTAAGTTGTAATTCTTTGAAAAATCTATTTTAAAGATTACTACTATTTAAAAATTATTATGTAATGCTTTCATGTTTGGATTAATATTTCTAATACTGTTGTCTACAATATTTTCCCTTAACAATAAATTGTCCTAATTTGGGCAATAAATTGTCGAGTAAAACAAAGATACGTCCATTTTACATAGTAAAATACAATTGAACTTTGATGGTGTTACTAGTACATACTATTATGAAAAATGTTTCGGTGTAAACAAAGTGCAGACTAGACAAGCAAAATCAAAATCGCTTCATTTATCCACGTGACATTTCTACCTTTGCCAACATTGTCAAGTTTTATGTAACATTGTACAGCTAATATGGTGTGTCATCGCAAGCCGTAATCGCTTCTGTTGGAATTTAATTTATGTACAATATTCTTAGTGATAAAGGATTCAGATATTAGTGTGTACCCTGTACCTGCCAATTTGCCTTACTCAGCATAAAGAGTCAAATGCAGGTTATAAGCAGTGTACTATACAGTGTACTGTACTCATGCATATATATGTTAGCGGTAAATCGTCAAATTAGGCAATTACGAAAATGCCTAGGCAAAACGTCAAATTAGTACTAAATTTAATTTTTTGTGGTCAATTTTTTCTAAGACAAGTTAGCAAGGCTTTGTGCACCAACTGACTTAATTCAGAAGTCACTGATGAGTTAGAAAAATCTCACATCAACTATGAGGGCCATTTCATTGTCATTTAATTGCCTTGAAGACATACGTCATATTAACTGATGAGACTTAAAAATGAAATGGCCCACATAGTTGATGTGAGATTTTTCTAACTCATCAGTGACTTCTGAATTAAGCCAATTGGTGTACAAAGCCCTGCTAACTTGTCTTAGACGAAATTGACCACAAAAACTAAAATTTAGTACAAATTTGACGATTTGCCTAGGCATTTTCGTAAATGCCTGATTTGACGATTTGCCGCTAACATATATATACAAAGCAACCAAGTAATTATTTTTACTCTTCTCACGGTCAAGCAAGTTGGCCATGAACGACAATGCTCCTTCTCACTAGAGATGAGATCAATCTGCTATTTCATGCCTCGAATCGAATCGATAATTTTACCAAGCCAAATCGAATCGATTTTAATAGATGTCGATAACTTTACAATCCAAATCGAATCGGTAACTTGCCTAGCAGGCCGAAATCGAATAAAAAATTTAACAAATAGTTTTACGTTTTCAAAAAATTCTGCCGTATTATTACACTATTCTATGATGATCAGCTCAAATAAATATTATTATGTCTTACAACGGCTATTGTAAGACATTATAATATATATGTCATATATATCGGCCCGTATATATATCATAAATCGAATCGATAATTTTCGATTCGGAGACATTCGATATTTTCCAAATGGGAATCGAATGAAATCGATTTGGTACCGGAAATAAATCGAATCGATTTCGGTTATATCGAATCGGTCCCATCACTACTTCTTACGGATATTTTTCATTGCAAACTAGAAGTATTTGTACCTACCTGGGAAACAAGTATTCTTAACTTGCATTCATTATTCCTGTTCGTGTATAAACACTCACTAGTTTGCGACGACGGCTTTTATTGCATTTTAACTTATGAATATGAATAATACTGTGATCAGTTTGCTCCTTGCTGGGCCTATGGCAATGGGGCTCCTTTTTTAGCGGACGCTGCATCATTTGACGACTTTGGGTAACTCTTTTCATATAAACAAATATTTTATCAAATATTTTGTACTTGAATATTATTATATATTACATTTCTAGAGTCCGAGTGAGTTAGCCATTGGTAGGCAACGTCTGGGAGTTCTCTTTCCGATTTCTGTTAATTTTAGTGCTTATTTATTGTACAACCCTCTTACTTTTTGTATCAGAAATTGTAGAATTTTCTAGGCTACTAAAATTTGCAATAAAATGGGAATAAATAAGATCAAGAATTCAAAAAATTCAAGATTAAGTGATTGTGTGAATTCTGTTTCAGAAATTGCAAAGGTAATCTGAACCTCAAAATATATTTAACCAATTTTCAAAAGGTAATCTTCAACAAGAATCTCAATCTTCCTGTGATTAAAGTAAGATTTCACAACACTAGGTCTGAAGTACTAAACTAATTGCTAAATATTTTTGAATTTAATCTGGTAATATCTCACTCACTAAAATGTAATAGCAATATATTATCAAATCTGTCTTTTTCGAATTGACTGACTCGCTCAGACTACTTTCGTGCAACAAAGTAAATAACTAATATTCAATAATAATTATAATTTGACTTCTTTGACTATCTATTTAAGAATTAATCATAATTGATACCCTCGTAATGTTTTTACAAAAACTGTTTTACATTGCAGGTGCTATGTACCATATTAAAAATACTAACGTATTCACAATAACTTTTTATGTATTTTAAAAATGGGATATTATTTAAATATGGGATATGCAAAATGATATGTAATTGAATTATAATGATCTATCAATGACACAGCCTATTTTCAAACAATAATTACATACATACATTTTACATTTCTAAATTTTTTATTACAATTTAAAAGTTAAAAATTAAACTATCATTTCATTTTGATTTAAGAGTCGGAAACGGTGCATCTCAAAGCGAATTTACTCCAAAAAAACATGTCCTGAATTTTGAGCAAAAAATATTGGTAGAGCAGGTAAGATTAACACAATCATTAAAGCACACTCCTAAACGAAAATCAATAAATAAAAAATTATTTCGAATATTGTTGAGATATTAATTATAAACCCAATTAATATTGTTCAATTTAATATTTACAGTTCCGTACAAGCGTACAGCGATTTATTGACTGATCAATATTTCAATTCTGATACACAAATGGAATGCTCCATGGAATGCTCCATGGTTTGCTGAAGGTAGTTAATGTTTTTCAATTAATAAATGCAATGTTTATCGAAAAGAAAGTGAATATGAAATATTACATTTTACAGCCAACAAATGGCCTTTGCTTGATGCTGCCAAACATCTCAGAATGCTAACAGTTTGTATATTTACGCTGAAAGCCAGTGCACGGGTCGACATTTGTGGATATGTACTACGCCAACTTGTACAAGCATTTATACTAATTGTAAGACAGTTAAATCAATAACATGTTGTATTAAACTGTTTTACAAAAGAGGCCATTAGTAATTAATTAATATTTTAATACTTAGTAGGTTCTGACGATTTCCATAATTTGATGAAAAATCTACAGGCTTATTTGTCATTCACTGGAAGAGTCATGAGTTTTTACACCGAAGAAGAAACTGAACAAGCCAGAAAGCAAGTTTTATCTTTAATCCATCGAATTTAATAACATAACTTGCCTATTGAGGTTGTAAAGCCCTTGAGCATTGTGCTTTTAGAATTAAAATAGAAACATTAGATAATCCTCTGATCAGGCTAATGCCTATATGCAGTCTGATTTTAAATTCGTATCTTTCATACTTTCCACGAATCATTTTTCCATATATTTCATTAAAACAAACACTTTTTTATTACAATTTTGGGAAGTAAAATGTATAATCAAGTGTAATTAGTATTTTAATATGGAGAAAAGCTAATGTTGGTTGTCGAATAATGAATACTTTTGTAGGAAGTGAAAATTTTTGTGGTAAAATAATGAATTTAGATAGTTTGGGAGAATTGCCTATTTTCATTTGTTGACAACAACTTTGAATGAACTCTATGTGTGCATATAGAAGTACACGTCTTGAGAAACTCTACTTTTTACATCTTTATCATTGTCAAACCGTATATATGTATATAAAAGGGGTTTGTAGCATCTAAAATAAATACAACACCTAAAGTCAGCACCAGCTAGGAAAGTCAAACAAAACTTGGTGAAAATTCAACCTGAAAATGAATTTAGTCATCACTACGTCATTTTTCCTAATTGCATTCGGGGGGCGTCAAATTATTGATGCTGCAACAATCGGAGAATACAGTAATATTTAAATTGCGATAACATTTTACATATTTGTAATCAATGGATATTTACATAATAGAATCCTAATTAATATTTCTTATATTTAGCCAGCAACACGGCCGCCGATGAAGACAGTGAGTATGCACTGACATCTGAACAAGAATCAATTGTCGAAGAAGTAAGTACATAATTGAGTACTACAGTGGTCTTTTGTAGCACAACAGTTATATAATTAAATTTTGTGATTTAGTTTTGAAATGAGAACAGTGCAATTCTAACGGACGATTATTTGCGTACGAGAAGTCACCTTGTGGGAGCACTCAGAGGTAATTCAATTAGAATTTCATTTTATTTATCTTCAATAGCGTAAAGGAAAATCATAGAGAAGTTGGGATTTTAAACAATTTGGCTAATTATGTTTATTGCCATTTTCGCCAAGAAATGGAACAAAGAAGAAGCAAGGAAACAACTTCGAAGGGTAAAAACTAGACGATATCAAAGATTTCATTGACTGCTACAATTATTGGTGTTAATTGCAATTGAAAGGAATGAGTAGTGAAATTAAATTGTTGAATTAAATCTTAGGTACTGCAGTGGCGTGCTACAAATAAAATAGATGAATCTGAGCCGGAAAAAGAAACGTTTGAATGGTTTTCTTTCCGAACTGATGTATACAGCATAGACGATTGTTCAGATAAAACCATTGAGATATTACTGGTATAATTCCGCAAGTTCGTTAAATAAAGTTGGCTTTCAAAATACAGTTTCCCTGGTGCCCCTTGGGTATTGGCGGATTGACGAATTCATGCTCAGCAAGGAATTTGTTCGTGACGCTATTCATGCGTTCCGAAAACATGTCACTCAATTGTGGGAGAAAGGACGTCGGGCTACAAAGAATTTGGTTACCAAGCGCCCCAAGTGTGATCAAGCTGTTTTATACCTTGATTTTTACGATGGCACAAGTTGCCGAATCGAATGGTAAAACTTCTATAAATATTTGTAACGAATTCTCACACTATTACTTAACAGCAGTATCAATTAAATTTCGGTTTATTTGATTACACCCATTATTTCGTTAAAATTGGTAAAGTATTAAAATGCATGTGCTAAAATAAGCAAACCTAATTAAATGTTCGTTTACATTTAGCTCTGAACGGTGCGATCTACGCAGCGACAACACTGGTAACGTACTACCAGAACTTGTACCAACATATTATTCCTATTAATGGTAAGACAGTGAAATCAGTAAAATGTTATTTTGAAATGTCTCGCAAAGTAATTATTGGTAATTAAGTAATATTTTTAATACTTTTTAGCTAATGATGATTTCTATAATTGATGAAAGCTCTACAGCCTTATCTTTTAAACACTAGAAGAGCCATGAGGATTTACAACGAAGAAACTTTTCATTTTTATAATAATAAAATGTAATAATTTAATTACATACAATGTGTTAATTGAATGTATCGGCAAAAACTTTTTAAAAATAAATTAAGCGAATTTAAATGTCACGTATTTAGTTAATGCCGACTTATTCGGCTAGATGATTAATGAAATATATAATTTCAAAGGCCAGTGTTTTAAAATCTGGTTTGCTTCAAGAGAGTACCAGCTCCAAAAGATTCCTGGGGATCAAATAAAGAAAATATTTAAACGATTGACTTAAGATTGCTTTTAATGCATTATACTGAAATATGAATACTATACTTCAGTCAAGACTTTCTAGAGATAAATGATATTAAAGTCTATTTAAGCAAGAAAATGAACTCCTAACTAAGACTCCTAAGTAGGTGCCCAGTATAATTTCTCCGGAGTCTTTGTGTTTAGATTAACGAAAATATTGTCCACCAATTCAAACAAGCATGCTTTCCATTCTAATTTTGTAAGCATCGATGGAAGACAATGAAAATTGGGATTTCGGATCCAGAGAATCAATAATACCTGATTATAATTATATACATACTTATTCCGCGTGTAGGGATGTTTGCAAAGCCATTAGCGAAATATTCAAACGATTTTTGGAAAATGAGCATTCCGTCGTTCTTATCAATTCGCAGTGTAAAGATCCTGGCAATTCTCAGTAATTATATAGGTGGTGAGTGCACAAGATTCTAGACTTGCTTTTCTGCTTTTTTTGTATCAAATGTAATCGTAAATAAAAGTAGAAGCAGTACTTGCATATTATTCTCAGGCGATGTGTCTACAGCGTACTGTTTAATTTACCAATTTCAAGTATTTGTGAACTCAAAATGAGTGAATTAGAATTCACACATTTCATAAATTCGGGAGTTTCATAAATCCTGCTATTTTATTAGCCGCAATAAAATTGTTATCAATTCAACCTCAAGTTCAGTTTTATTGTTTCAAGTTCAAGTGACAAAATTTGGCCATCCAGATACACGAACTGAAATCAGAGGTGAGTATTAGACTACCACTTTTGCTCTCCCAAAGTCAAAAATAGGTTACATATTTCTGAAGAACAAATAAATAAGCAAAGGAAAAAATACTAAATATAACATACTTTATTAAAACTTCCGTCTTCTAATAAATGTTATGAATATAGCATGTATAATTCATTTTTAATCCATGCTGGTTACAAAAATTAAATATCTGAGCGTATTATCTGCAAAATATTTGTACAAAAAGAGGCATTATGATAATTAGGATTAAAATGTCATTATGGGACTTTTGAGTTGACATTGTAAGTGAAGTTTAGTTCAAGGGGATAATGTTAGTTTTTATATTTCATAGTTTTTCTTCATGAAATGTGGCATAAATATATATAATATAATTAGTATATTATTTTATAAACAACAGCCGCAACTATTTATGTAATAAAATATATTATAACCAAAATAAGCACTGTTTTGACCTCAAGAAAGAAATTCTTGTCACATTGCCCTACTTAATACGTATTAATTTACTTCTTAACCATTAAACGTAGCTAAATGTAGCAGGAAAGTCTCAGTTTTGGAGGATTGACGACTTTCATTTGTGGACAACGAATTACTTTGATTGCAAGTTTTTGAAACCTACATAGACAATGCAGATTTGATACCTACGTAAGCAATATAGGTTTGATACCTATGTAAACATGTTTAGCACAACAGTTGTAAACAAAAAATCTGTTTTGATTAAAGAGAGTCCACAGGAATCGTACACAAGTTGGCTGTTAGAGTTAAAACCATTCCCCGCTGGCACATTGTGCATTTAGAATAAAAATTATACATTATATTATTATATCATGCTAATATATATACAAAGACTGCGAGTCAGTCTTTGTATATGACTATATGTAGGTATATATATAGCAAAGAATTTATATTCTTTCTGCACTAGGCACACGCCTAATTCTCCTTTGCGGAAACACTTACGGAGAAACAAATAATCTTTGTATATAGCCAGGAGCAATTTGCTTACTTGGTAAGAAGATCGTATCACTACTGCTTACTTTAAGTTTTTCTCCCCGTACGTTTGCATTATGTGCTGTTTAACGCATCCTGTATGACATTATTTTTAAGAATAGTAGACGTAACTTAAATCCAATAATATTTACCTTACCATTATGTTAGGCCTTCCTTGCATTAAAATATAAGTATGCAAGTTCATTTACTTAACTCAGTATTCATGTATGGCTTTTGCCAATGCTAGTAAACAAATGTTGATCTTGCCTTTTCATTAATACGGAGCTGCAGAAGATGTCAAGCAAGTTTGAAGTAGTATTAAGATACCATGATGTTGAATGTTCATGATTCTTGTAGTTGAACTCTATACTATAAGCATATAATTATATTATATATAGTAAAATATATATTATGTATAGTAAAAATAGTTATATTACATGAGCAATAGCTAGAGGATGGTAACACTAATAACTAATAATACTTGCTTCGTGTTACAAGTCTTTATAGCCGTGCATTGGCAATGTGTGTTTCTAAATATCCTGCATGAGTCTTAAAGAATATCTGAAGTAACTCAAATGCAAAAATCTTTGTCATTGCATTCCTGCTCTTCCTCGCATTAATATGTAAATATACAAGTTTCAAGTTCAAGTTCATTTTCGTTACGGGGTAATCGATTGCGTCAATTTCTTCGTACTGTTTTTAAATCCAGGTTGGGCAGTTTCATTATTATATGATTGAACATTGAACTCTCTTCTCTCTATATGTATATAAAACTACACGTCTTCAGAAAGATCTACTTTTGGTATGCATTTTTATCATTGTCCAAACATACCCAAACGGGATTTGTAAAGTTGACTCTGTATTGCTTCAGTATCTCCTAAATATACCAAGTAGGTGAGCTCCTGCTTAGCAAAACCAAGTAAAACTATTGCTGAAAATTAAATGTGAAAGTGAATTTAGCCACCACGTCATTTTTTCTTTTCACATTTCTTGGGCATCACACTATTGATGCTGCAACAATAGGAGAATACAGTATTATTTCGGCTAAGTATTCTGACCCACTTTTTAAAGTTGTAACACAGAATACAAAAACAATCCTCAAGGCTAATTGAAGACATGTCTGAATGTGAACAACTGATGAATATACAAATTATGGTAGTACTTGAATTTTCAGGCGCATGAAATATTTTACAGTAGCATTTCAATTCTCGCAATATCATTTCTATAATGGCATTTACATGTTGCATCCATTAAATCCCTTTTCTAAATGCATACAGCATACACGCGGATAGCAAAAAGTACTGCACTTTAAACAAAGAGCACTGCAGGAACATATTCCATAAACGACGATATTGATTTGTATGGACATTTACATTTTTAAATAAATTATTTTCGACATTTTACAAATTATAGTATTGCGAGCAGGGATATTACTTTGGAATGTAATCATACAAGGCTGTTGTAACTATGCTGATTCTCTTGTAAGGTTATCTCAAGCGTAAACTTTTAATGCCAACATTTCAATTTTTCTGTATTATTTGCTGGCAGGTACCTTGTGTGTATTTCCGGATTTCCATTTTTATTGTTTGTGCCCTCTGGAGCTAAATTCCCCAAAGAAAAATACTGAAGTTTTAAATTAAAAGTTTTGAGATAACCTCACAGAAGAATAACTATGGTTACAGAAGCCTTGGTACCTGTCTTTAAGAATACAAGATTGTGTTCTTTCTTCATTGCAGATTAGAAGTATTTTTAACTAAACTAGCAAGAGAACAAGTTTTTCTCAACTTGCATTCATTATTCCTGTTCGTATATAAACCCCAGTAGCTCCAACGAAGACTTACAAAATTAGGTATTTAGTTTAGATAAATTAATTTAAACTTTGAGTCTGATGAAAAGAAAATACTAATTTATAAACATTCAGCAGTCAACAGTAATTCTTGATTTATTACGCCCAGATAAAGATTATCACTATTTAAAAATTGTTATATAATGCTTTCACCCTTGAATAAATATTTCCACTATTGCTCATTACAACATGAAGTGAAAGAGCAAGTCTTTAAAGATATTTTTCTTTTAACTTTTCTTTGCTAAAGTCTTCCCTTTCCCAGTTGTGCAAATCCCGAATGAAATCTGTGTACACGATTGGTCCCATGTTTTTCCCCAGTAGCATTAGAAGAAACCAATCTCCTAGGAAAAGCTTCTTGGACAGTGTAGCAAATATTTCCTCATCGTGGGTAAACCTTGTACGCATTTTCAGAACCGAAATCCGTAATCCCTTAGAACAGAATGTGGCTAGTCTGTAAATCAGAGCCAGTCCAGACACTGTTGCCAAAATTATAAACCAGAACCTGAAAACGAAGATGGAAACATTTATTTTGTATTCTTAAAAGATTTTGATTAATTTTGCTATACATTTATATATTTGTGAACGTATTTTACCAAAGGAACAAATAAATTTTCTCGTTGATAAGATTTAAAGGCAAAACGCAAAGAGAGTCGTAAGGCACAATGCTTCCAGATGGACCGTAAGCTCTGAAATGTCAAAATAGTAATTGTTGTAGGTTTGTAATTAACTACTTATATAAATAGACAGTTTTTCAAAACTGAAAATCGCCATTTTTCCACAAAAATAATCGTTTTTGCATATTAATATTATTTTGCAAAGATAACCGCCTCTGATTACAAAAGTATTCATTTTTCCGCAAACTATATTGTTTTTTTCACATTTCTAATTACTTTTTAGACTTGTTTATACATTTCACGTCCTGAATTTGTAATAAAAACTGTAAAAAGTTATAAATACTTCGGAAATATAATATTTCTTGTAGGAAAACGTATCTTTTATATGGAAAAAACGATTTTTGTGGTAAATTAATGCTGTTCTACCAAAAAGACTACTTTATTCACATTATATTGTATCATTTTGATTAGATTAGATTAGATTAGTTGAAATTTTAATTCTGGAATTTCTGTTATAAAAATAATGAGGATGTATAAACTGTACCTGAAAACGCATTTGGTAACTTTTGGAAATGCGTGGGCCATAGGATCTGATCTGCCAAAGGGATTCTGATCGACAAAAGACAAAACTTCTCTTCCGTAGGTAGTAAATGCGTTTCCCACAAACTTGTCAGTGAGGAAAATTTGCAAAATGACATTAACGAAATTTAGGAGTTCGCAAAAGAAGAATTGACCAGCATAGCATTGGTTGTATCCGATGAATTTATGGAAATATTCAAGAACAAGCGCTTTTCTTTCCTTCTGCTCCGTGTCATCTATTTTCCAGGAATCCATATCTGCCGATAGCGCTTTGACGCGCCCACCTTCCCAGTTTTTCCACAAATACCGCGGGAAATAAAAGGCCAACGCTTGGAAAAAGAGGACGAAGCAAACCCACTGGTAATATTTGTGGTATTTCAAGTTATCTTCACTCGTATGTCCAGCAACACCCGGATGAGCTTGCAAAACTTCTAAAACGCAAAGAAATGTTCATTTTCTAATGAATCATACTAACAATAACAATTTTTGAATAACTCCGCTGCGGGAAATACAAAGTATTACCTTGCTTTGACCCATTTTTAAGGAAATCGGGAAGTGTGTACGTAGAATGAATCCAGCAATAACTGTTTATGACCTTTTCAATTTTTTCACTGGAAGTGGTGCATTGAATTGCCGAAGAGAAATAAACCATAGATGTCGTCAGCACTGAAAGAGCCAGAAGAATTTTAGAGGTTGTTCGATGAAGCCGGAACACCTTGTTATCTATTGAGATCTTCTCAGTTGATAACAAAGACTTGAATTCTAATAGTGCAGAAATCATTGCTCTGTTTTGTCACGGGTGCCACTTTTCCGTAATTCACAATTTTCAATGCACACAATTATTTATGAACTCATTACTTATTTTATACTTTAGTTCGTCGTCAGAATAAAATATCAACTGTATCCTGTATCCCTTATCTTTGTCCCAAGGTGTGCTTAATTTATCTAAGCGAACCGAGATAAAATAAAACTCAGTTTGCATTTCCACATTTGCTTTTTAATATTATCCACTCATTTAATACACAACGTACCAGGGACGTATCTAGGGGAGCTTGGGGCCTGAAAACTAAATTCCCCCACTAAATTCTTGAAAACGAAGAAATTTTTCATTTAAATATCAATAATGTTTCTCGCTTCGCTCTAATTAACACTTCTTCGAATATATTTTACGTCCCCCATGATGATTTTTGTGGATACGTGCCTGCAACACACATGTATAGTGAATTGTATTTATTTGGAACAACAGAATTAACTGTACTGTACCGGAATGGTGCTGCATTATTGATATCAGTTCTATTAAGTAGTTTATGTGAAGCCGATTATATTATCCGATTTTTACGCATATATACCACATTTGTCATTTTAATCGACAATGCATGGTAGATAAGCTCTTGTGCAAATAAATAGGTCAATATCTATACATATACTAATATCTATATATAATATATATAATAATATAGTAAATGTATGTGTGTACTATTGACTCAACGCTTTTCAGGTAATACTCTGCACTGGATTGAAAAAGAAATTATTACCAGCTATCAATTTAAGTACAGGGCGGCTCAGAAAATGAACGTTAACTTTTAGACAACATATATAGCAGTAGACCGAGTTAATTGTTTACAATTATGAGATAAGTGCATTAAAAGAATGACAGCTTTAACAAAAATTACTAAAAAGATGTTTGCATTGCTTGCATTGACACTTGCATTTGGAATATTTAGATAAAATTACAGTTATAGTAAATTGGAAGCGGAACAAATAGATGCTAACTATATTCCACCCTGTATTTTTTACATTTCTACTCTATACAAACGCAATATCCGTCTGTTGGCGTATATCAGTTTATTCATTACCCAAGAACGCTTTGAAATCCTTTGCTGAAACTTTTTCAATGAGTCTTCCAGGCATAAGGGAAATTTCCCTGTCAAAAATTCGCCATTTCTGACCTATGACCTCCGAATTAAAAATCAGTAACCACAAAAAAGAGTAAAATGCATTTCGCTTTACTTTTGGTTGGTGTCAAGATTCTTTTAATGCTTTATAATTCTTTGTCCGAGGTACTATGGTACAAACGAGGATTAGAGCCTCCTGCTGAATCTCTGGAAACACGGATACGAAACTTTTCATTGTTATAATAATAAAATGTAATTGGAAATTGTATTGTTTTTATGTATCGGCAAAAATGTTTCAATAGAAACATTAGATCTCTAATCAGACTAGTATAATACCTAAATGGGAACTCTGTTATTAGGAATGAATCAACTGACGGAACTTGTTTAGCTGCCCATGCTAGTATTCCCATGTAATGTGTGGTAAACGGATTAGTCCTCTATGTTTACTTTCCATGGCCATGTAGTATATAGAGTCGATTGCTTATGAGTCTGATAATATTTCACTTGCACGATATTAAATCCAGAAGGTTCTTTTAGTTACTAGATACAAGAAAGCCTTTAAAGGTTTCGGGTAGATTCATGAATATTTTAGTAGCTAGTCAGTTTACTCTGTTTAACTTTATCTTAGAAACAGGCGGCAAACAAAGTTGAAAACTACGCAGTTCGGGTTTATATAAAATCAAATCTAAGCTATTCTATGTACTTTGTATTTTATCGTCATCAATTCTACGGAGAACATTGAAGTGCTATCAATATCTAAATTCACAAAATAATTTACAAGTAGTGACACCACAACAGCGAAAGCACCAGAAGATACTACAAGAAGTAGTATAAATTGTAATCTTTATAAAGTGGATATTGGTTCACCAAATGTTGAGCACAAATTCATTTTTAAAAGTGCACTACTATATATTTTGATTCTTCACAGCAAGAAATATGATTGTAACTAGGATAAGTGCTGTACTGGTTCTTCTGTATTATTTCTATTGGAGTACACATGGTAGTAAAATTCTTTTGTCAGCAGTTCCCAATTCGAATTTTGACATAATTTTGTTTCGAAGTAATTTGAATTATTATGTTTTCGAAAATATTATATTCTCACCACGCACTATAATTTTCATACCACTTAATGTTACTAAACTGAATGTTAAATACAAAGTAATCGATAAACAACGGTACTCCTTATCAAAGACATGTAATAATGTGATAATAGCAGTGGACCCTCCAGAGAATAGAATTAAAAGTATTGGCAAGTTCCCTACCCTTTTTGGTAGAGAAAGAGATCGGCCAAACGAAGAATTTCTAATAATTAGCACAAAGAAAAACTTTCGTAAAATGAAAGACGTTTTCATGAAAGAATTGAAATTTACACCTGAAGTGTATTTTCTGATAATCAATTCGGCATTCGACATTGAAGTACTAAGAGCTTCAGTATTCACCAAACAATTTGCAATTATTGATTTCACAGCATTGAAAACCATGGGCAAAGGTTTTCCTAAAAGACATTTAAATATGAACCTTCATAAAATAGATATCTCTTTAATCGCGACGGCAAATAGTAATAGATGGAAAAATATGCGGTACTGTGATTCGTCCCCCTACATTCTTATTAGCAAAGGAATACTCAGGAAGTGCTTTTCTTCAGATACACTGTCGCCTGTAATTGAAATAATGGCTGGCCATTTAAATTTCACTCCTTTCTATCAATATTCTTTAGAAAAGAATTCAAATAAAAATTGTGGGGTTTTACATCTTTACGAACAGCGCCACCTGGCATCATTTTTCAAGTACAAGTCTAGGAAAAGTATTTATTTAACGATTTCTGGTGAGGCAGCATTCATCTACTGTGTAAATAAAGAAACCTATCACCAAAAACCTTTATCGATCTGGATTGACATAATGGACAAAAATGTGTGGCTTCTATTAATAACTAGTTGCTTTATAGCTAATGTAATAATCTTTTATTTTGCAAAAACTAAAATAACATTTGAATCTATTACTAATTTCTTTCTTTCTGCCATTGCAATTCTTCTCCGTCAAGATCACAACCAAAGGAAACTCCTACTGTATGCAATTCTGTCTTTGATGCTAAATATTCTTGTAAACGAGTACGAATCTTACATCACTGGTGAAGTTATTGCTCCCGTTGACAAAAAGATAATGAGGAATTTCGGTGAACTAATTCAAAATGAATATAAAATAATTTGTTCTATTGGAAAGTTAAATAAATTGTCTCGAAGTAGCGGTTATGAAATGATGCGTCCATTCTTTGTACAATATGGAATTACTGACAAAGGAAACTCTAGTGTTCACTTTTTGGATACTGATAAACGCAATGTATCATTGTCAGTAGAGAATTCACGCCTAATGTTGTTATCAGAAACGCAACTTAAACTTTTTATAATGTCATGGATTTCTGCTTCTGATTACAAGCTAATTAAAGTCCAAAATATGTTTCCTTTACTTAAATGTTCCAGGACAATTGAAAACTCATACTATACACCAAAGGGATGGATGCTTTTTGGCTGTTTTCGTTATGAACTTCTGAATGCTGTTCAAGAACTGAATGAAATGGGGCTACTTGACGTATGGCGACAGCTTAAAGACTTTTTCCCGGATGTATTAAGATTCAAAGAAAAGCAATCTCAAGAGGAATTTTATCCCGTTAGCTTTGACATGAAAATTGGAGCTGTTTTTCAACTTATTGGATTTTTCATCCTTCCACCTTTCCTCATTTTTATATTAGAAAAGTATTTAACTTTACTGATTCAAAATATAAGAGCTGTATATGTTTTCTGGGTATTATTTAGGTAAGATATAACCGTTGTCGGAAATTTGGATATAATGTATAATGATGGACACTAGTACGTGGCTTCTATTGCTAAAATAATAAAGTTGATATTAATGGCAGAGAAGACGAAATTGGTCAATGCTGTAAATTAACGTAATCATAATTAATCACATGCAGAGTCATTGCATCTTCAACAATACTAAGATGCATTTAAAAATAACTTCAGTCAAAGCTGTCGCCACTGATAGTGTTACATTATTGAATACTAGTCTCATGAAATATTTCTTTCACTTTACTTTCAGTTTACAAGTTGATAATCCCTGTCGTAATATGTCATATTGAAAGGATACTAATTAATGGGACTTAATATTTCAGAATTTGATTTTTAAAAGTTATTAATTATTGTGGCTTAAAAGGAAAGTAGCAGAAAATATTGCAATGAGGCTTATTACATGTATTTAATCCGTCTTAAATTGATTGGAAATTTCTCAAAATAAAAACATATATTCAGCCATGTATACTTAATCAATTAATGATAAGTTAATAAATAATAATAGTTTGTTAAGCAGTGTCCGGCTACATAATCATTATCATAAGTTTAAGCCACATCAGTAAAGCTTTAGTACATCCTCTTGCTCGCCCACGCAGAAATCTCCCCAGAAACTAATAATCTTTGAGACGGGTAAGAGAGCAATAGCTTGCAAGTTGCAAGTTCAAGGTCATTTACTTTACCCATTATTTATTCAGATTTCTTGGATGATCTTTGTAAACCACTGCCTTGGTTTACAATGATTTAAAAAAATGTTATGCATGATCAACCTTGCAAGGTTGATCATGCAGTTTATTAATACGGGACCGCAGAAAACTCAAAACGAGTTTGAGTGACAATATATACCAATGTTCATGATTCTTGTAGTTGAACTATTTGTACTATACTCATATAAAAGTACATGTCTTGAGAAAGATCTTCTTTTATGCATTATATTAGTCTGATTAGAGAGATCTAATGTTTCTATTTTGTACTCTAAAATCACAATGCTCAAGTGATCCTGAATAGGCAAGTTATGTTATTCGTCCAATTATGTAAGAGTCCGATGTGAGATTCTCTTCAATTACATAACACAAATAATTGCTTGTGGATGAACTAGAACGGACAATAAGGCATAGGTATTTGACTAGAATTTGACAAATTATGCAGGAATCTTGAAATTATGAAAGTATGAATAATAACGAATATTGCGAATACCATTTGTACGATTTGCATGACTAAAGAACTTAGAATGGGATTTGGCCTAATTCGTTCAAATCCGGAGTAAAAATCTTTTTCATTAAAATTTACGAAAGTTAGAGTGCGTATATACTTAATTAGTCTAGTCTAATAAATCGTCATCAACTACATAAGTGACATTTAATTTCGCTTAATTTATTTATTGAAAAGTTTTTGCCGATACATTCAATTAACACAATTTTTGTTACATTTTATTATTATAACAATGAAAAGTTTATTATCCGTGTTTCCAGACACAGCAGCAAACTCTATTACGCCTTTGTACCATAGAATCTCGCTGGCAGGTCTTTAGGGTCGATTACCGAAAAAACATCCTTTCTGGCCTCTTCAGTTTCGTCTTCTTTGTAAATCCTGATGGCTCTCCCAGTGTTTGTGAGATAAGGCACCAGCGTTTTCGCCACATTTTGGAAATCTTCATTAGCTAAAAAGTATTAAAAATATTACTTAATTACTAATAGCTACTTTGCGAAGTTTCAAAATAACATTTTACTGATTTCGCTGTCTTACCATTAATAGCAATAATATGTTTGAACACGTTCTGGTTGTACGTTTCCAGTGTTGTCGCCGCGTAGATCACACCGTTCAGAGCTAAATGTAAACGGACATTTAATTAGGTTTGCTTATTTTAGCAAATGCATTTTAATATTTTACCAATTTTAACGAAATGATGGGTGTACTCAAATATACTGTAAAATTAAAATGAGAGAATTCGTTAGAAATATATACAAAAGTATTACCATTCGATTCGGCAACATTTGCCATTGTAAAATTCCTGGTATCAAGGTATAAGACACCTTGGTCACACTTGGGGTTATTGGTAACCAAATTCTTTGTAGCCCGACGTCCTTTTTCCCACAATTGGGTGACATGTTTTCTCCATGCGTGAATAGCGTCACGAACAAATTCTTTGCTGAGCATGAATTCGTCGATATGCCAATCCCCAAGGGGCACCAGGGTAACTGCATTTTAAAATTCAACTTTATTTACCGAAATTGCGGATTTATACTAGTGATATCTCAATTGTTTTTACCTGAACAACCATCTCTGCTGTACGTATCCGTAGTATGAGGAAACCATTCAAACGTTTCTTTGTCCGGCTCAGATTCCCCCAACGCATCTATTTTATTTGTAGCACGCCACTGCAGCACCTAAGAATTAATTCAAAATTTAATATCATTCATTACTTTTAATTACAATTAACACAAAATATTGTTAGTGAATGGAATATTTGGAAATGTAAAGATCTTACTCTTTTAAGTTGTTTTGCTGCCTCCTGTTTGTTCCATTTCTTTGCTAAAATATCAAAAAACATAATTAGCCAATTGCTTAACATCCCAACTTCTCTATTATTCTCCTTAACAGCATTGAAAATAAATAAAATGAAATTCTAATTGACTTACCTCTGAGTGCTCCCACAATGTGACTTTTCGAGCGCAAATAATCGTCCGTTAGAATTGCACTGTTCTCATTTCCAAACTAAATCACCAAATTTAATTATATAACTGTTATGCTACAAAAGACCACTGTAGTACTCAATGATGTACTTACTTCTACAACAAGATTTTCTTGTTCAGATGTCAGTGCTGTATCACGGTCTGCATCGGCGGCTGTGTTGTTGGCTAAATATAAGAAAAATTAATTAGAATTATATTTACGTAAATATTAATTTATTATGAATAATATTATGGTAATTTAAACATTACTGAATTCTCCGAGTGAAGCAGCATCAATAAGACGCCCCCCCCGAATACAATTAGGAAAAATGACGTAGTGGTGATTAAATTCATTTTCAGATTGGATTTTCAGCAAATTGTGTTTGTCTTTCCTAGCTGGTGTTCACTTTAAGTGCCGTATTTAGAAGACGTTGAAGCAATGCAGACTCAACTTGCAATCCTCGTTTATATACGGTTTGAGAATGAAAAAATGTAAAAAAGTAGATCCTTTCAAGATATATGTACTTCTGTATGTATACATAGAGAGTTCAAGACATAATCCTGAACAGAGCAATATTGTGACTCAAAAAACTTGTTTGTTCTGCAGTTCCGCTTACGAAGAAACAGCCCAGCCTTGTTTTACAAAGATTACCCAGAAAGAAATCGAAGCGGTTACGGCGTAACGTAAATGAACTTGAACTTCAAACTTGGATTTTTACAAATTAGTGCGAGGAAGAACATGATTGTTGGATTTGAGTTACTTCAGATATTCTTTAAAAATCGCGTACTACAGGATATTCAGAAACACACTAACTATGCCAATGTACGGCTACAGAAACTTGTAACACGAAGCAAGTGTTATTAATGTTATCTTACCATTACATGAACAAGGTATATTGCTCTTAGCCATCTACAAATATTATTGGTCTCTTGGGCTCATTTCTGCAAAGGAGAACTACATATGTGCTTAATTACCAAAGAATTTAAGTTCTCCGACTTTGTATATAGTATAGAACCTGGGGAAACCAAAACTTTTTCACATATACGAAAGTGTATGTGAAAAATAATGAAAATACATGTGAATAAATGTACATTTACATGCACCCGTTTGTTGTTATCATTTATATTTACACATGGATTACAATAAATCAAAACTCCTGAAAAATGCGGTCTTCCATTAATTACGTCAATGAGCTGACCCACTGTACAGTTCTAAAAATAAAAACACCTTTTTCATTAGGACTTAGAGCTAATTAGTTAGTTACTTGCAATTTAAGTAACATTTTAAGTTAGCACCTGTGGCAGAAAGCAGACTGAACAAAGCAGATATTTTGTTTACAACTAAAGTTGTAAACATGTTTACTTAGGTATCAAACCAGTACTGCTTTAGTAGGTATCAAACCTAGTTTATGTAGGTATCAAACCTATATTGTTTACAGGTATCAAAAACTAACCATAAAAGTAATTTGTTGTTAACAATTGAAAGTCGTCAATTCTCCAAAACTGTAACAACTATATAAACTAAGACCACATTATTTTACCACAACAATTGTCACTTTTTTTGCAAAAGTATTCAGTATTTTTATAGTCAGAAATTTTCCAGTAGGTTTTCTCTTAGTTAGATTCTTCAAGACCTTAAAAGTTTTGAGGTCACCTTATGCATTTATTTAACTATTTATTTCATCTCAGATAGGCTCATAAATTTATTTAACCTTTATTTAAAATAACTGTATTCATTAATTGCTGCATTTTCATAACGTTCTTCCCTTTTTTATAATAAATCATTCTTGCCTTAAATAAGTAAGAAGTAAAGCTTTAAATATTTGTGAATTTATCTGAAAATGTTTTCCTTAAATGTTTCACTTTCTCCTCCTCTTCGATTAAGAGGAAACATCAATATTTTTTGCTTTTAATATTTATGAACATCTCAATTGCCTAAAACAATAATTCCCTCCTGTATTTCAATTTCATTACGTAACTTGAGCTAATAAAAACAGTTGGTGTGAGAAATCGTAGCTTTCACTTGCGCCAATGCCCGATATTTTCCAGAAAGTTCTTAGTTCTTTTAGTGAGAACGTTTTCAGGTCAAGTCATGAATATTTTAACGTCTGTATTACTTCCTAGTCTGAGAAGTACTACAGACGGTTTGAAGTACTTAGGAATCCTATAGGTACAAATGAGGAACAGAGTAGAAAAAATTCTACGCAGTTGGGGTTATAATGTATATAGACATTTGTCCAGAAGGTTCTTTCAGTTAGAAAAGTCTTTAAACAGTTTCAGGCCAAGTCATGAATATTTTAATATTCTCCATAGCTTCTTAGATACAGGTGACAAACAAAGTAGAAATCTAGATATTCTTACCATACAAATGTCTCGAATCCAGTTTAAATATTTTGTAACGTTTACTGCGTAGGTTAATCCAGTTTTAAATAACACGCTCTATAATATACTTTGTACTTCTGTTTTCTAGTAAGTGTAAATGTTTTACTCTTGTTTCGTAGCTACCATCAATGCCTCCCTGGGTATTTGAGACGAACGTCTGACATTAAAAGAACACGGAATACTTTGCTAAACAACTTTTAGACTATAAATATTTAAAACATTCGACATCACAGTATATTTAGGACTACTAAAGGCGATAATATTTCAATTGAGAACATACATCGATTTAGTTTATTGCTTTCAACGTCTGTTTCGATTATTCAAAGTAATTCCAAATCGCTTCATCATTATCATCGGTATTGTCAGTGACTTTGCATCAATAAAGAACCTATAGTAAATACTGTTATTTAATAATTTTAAAAAGTTTTGAATTTAGAAAATCCATTTCTCAATAAGCAACTCTAAAAATTGCAGTAATGGTTTCTAATAAAATTTTAATTTTATTATCATTGCTATTTTGCTTCAATTTGAGTGCATGGGGTCAAATTTCACTTTCAAATTGCGACTTTGATGTTGTCTTATATCGAAATAATTTGGAAGAGTATGTTTTTAAAAGAATTTTGATCTCCCCGCGAAGGATAATTAATTTGGGAACTGTCGTCGATTGGATTAAATGGCATTCTAAATACAAAGGGAATGGTTCTTACCCGAGTTCCTTGTCGAATAGGCAGTGTAATGTTCTTACCGTAGTTGAGCTGCCAAGGGAGAATATTCAAACGGTTGCCAACTTGCCTACTTTATTTAGCAGAGCAACAGATCGACCAAACGATATATTTCTAATATTTAGTTCAAAGAATAACTTTAGAAACATTAAGGAGAATTTCTTTGACCAATTAGGATGGACGAGTGTGGTTTATTTCCTGATAATCCATTCTAGGTACACTGAAGCACTACAAGTGTTACCATTCACAAAAGAATTTACAAGAATTGATTTCCCACCACCCGAAAGTCCACAAGGCATTACAAGAAAAGGTTTATATAGTAATCTTCACAAAACGGAAATCGCAGCTTACGAATATCAATATAAATATGAAAACAGAAGAAATTGCGCCTTTTCACCGTACATACTTATTGGCAAAGAAGTATTTTGGAAGTGCCTTAATGGTAAGGTACAATCGCCTCTCATTGAAATAATGGCTGATCGTTTGAATTTCACTTCGGTCTATTCACCCACACTAAATTTTGAAAATGTGTATTGTGGAACAGTATATCCAGAAGACAGTTATGTATACGACTGGACATTAACTAGATACTTAACATTCCCTGGGGATACAGTGTTCATCTACTGTGTAAACAAAGAAAGTTACTACCAAAAGCCGTTATCCATCTGGATTGACATAATGGACATGAGTACATGGCTGCTGTTAATAACAATTGGTCTTGTAGCAAATGGACTTATATTTTATTTTGCAAAAACTAAAATCACATCTGAATCTATTAGTAACTTCTTTATTTCCGCCATTGCGTTTCTTCTCCGTCAAAACCACAATCAAAAGAAACTCTTCTTGTATGGAATTCTATGTTTAATGTTGAATATTCTTGTAACTAATTATGAAACTTACATCACAACTGAAGTTATTGCTCCCGTGGACAAGAAAGTCATGAGGAATTTCGGAGAACTTATTGAAAATGATTATAAAATAGTTTCTATTATTGGAAATCTTACCTGGCTAACTAAAAGTAAAGGTTATCATGCTGTACATCCTTATTTCGCACAGTATGGTATTACTGAGAAAAAAAACTTTAGCATACATTTCTATGACGCTAATAAGGAATCAGTGGATAATGGTATCCTAAAACTTTTATCGAAAACGAAACTTAAACTCTTTGTCGAAGCATTACGCTTATACGCAGAATCCACTCTCTTTTTTTACCAAGGAAGGCTCCCCGTTTTGAAATGCGGAAAAACAACCGAGCATGCCGATTATGAGTCCCTTAAATGGCTATTTGAAGGATGTTTTCGACATGAACTGATGAATATTGTCCAAGAATTGAATGAAATGGGGCTGTTGGACCTTTGGCGACAACTTAAGAACTTTAAACCGAATGTATTAAGTTTCAAAGAAAATCAAAGTAAACAAGAATTTCACAGCCTTAGCTTTGACATGAAAATTGGGGCAATTTTTCAATTACTTGGATTTCTCGTCTTACTCCCTTGGGTTGTTTTTATACTTGAAAAATATTTGATTCTACTCATTCAAAAAATAAAACTGTGTACAATACACGTATACTATTACTTCAAGACGATATATAACAGAGCATTGCGCAAGTAATTGAACACTTTACTAATAGTACTATAGAAAGAGCGGTCGAATTTTTAGTAATGTTTCATATCTTCATTCTGAGACAGCGTATTTTTCGGTGCTCTCGACCAAAAATACCATTTAAGAAAATTTTGGAATCTGGTTATGAAATCCCAAACGATATTCTGGATGCCTGTAAAACAAATTATGAGAGAAAAGTCATTTATGTTTGGGAAATAAATCATTTGTGTTTGAAAAAATGAGAGAAGCTGGCACTTTTTCGGTTATGAGACCGCATAATTGTTACATATCTAATCTAGCGAGGTGTTAGCATCACCAAATTTAAGTATGAAGGTGCATTTAGGATATTTTTTGCAATAGAAATGAGATTATGGCTATAAATATGAAATAATCAAAAAACACCAAATATAAAACAAACTTCATAACATTACGCCTATTATCGAAATACGCTACTCTTAAGCTACAATTACATAATTGTTTTCGTTTTATCCCTCCTGATTAAAAAATAGCAAATGAGTTAAAAATGAACTACAAATGAATTTTTACTGAAAGGTTTTTTTATTCATGGCTTGACATTAAGCATTTACTCACGTTTCCATTTTTAACGTGAAACAAAGCATAACCAATCAATACAGCGGGATTTTAGGGATTTACTCGAATTATTTCTGGACTAATATTGACGGAATCATAACTGGAGAAGGACGATCAGATAGGTTGTAATAATGGAAATAGCGGTGAGAAGTGTTGTAGACCTAACAGAGTAGAATCCTCCTGAACAGATTCCGAAAGGAAAACAGGCGTTGAGTTTGTCTCGGACGGAATCTCTATCCTCGAAGGTATATTTTCTTTGATGTCCACTAGAATTCGCCAACGCATTTAACCACGATTTTCTGAACAGAAGAGATTCTTCGAATATTTTGCCAGCCAATGGAAGGACAATGCAAATTGCGGAAGCGTAGGATGAAGCAGAAACGATGAAAGGAGATGTTCCCAAAAATACAACACATTTCCCAAATCTTATTGCAGCGTAAATATTACCACAGACGTAAATTATTAAACTGAACTTGTAGAAGAAAAACGTTTTCGAAAATACTTTGTTGAACTTGTGTACAAGATATTGTAACTTTTCGTAATGATTCAACGACTGGGTAAACAAGGTATCCAATTGTTGACCTGGGTTCAAAGAATTATCTTCGTATGGAAAACATATTAACTGAATGGACGAGGAAACGCTTTTGGAAAATAGTGTTAGTATTCCCTCAAGGTGAATTCGGTGCAGCATTAGAATAGTAATGCAAATTATTTGCAACATTGTGCACAGACACCAAAAAAATAAATACAGAGTTGAATTTTCTTCCTTTAGCGATGTACTCACTAATGAAAAATAAAATGAAGGAAAATGGGGCATAATGTAGTGACTAACAATTAAACTGATCATTACGACGATCAAAAATGTTACAAAATATGCCCCCAGAAAATAGTATAGTGACTTTCCAGAACTGGAGTTTAGTTTTCCAAGTTTTGATTGCACATTCAAAGTGATTTGTATCTGAAAAATTATTTTCAACTCAATTATTGTAAAAAGTAAATGGGAAAACGCTTTATTAAATATAGACACACAGAAAGAAATCATAATCTTGACCCAACATCACAAGATTCCCAAATCATTTACCTTTTCGAATTTCCAATTCAATTTTGTTCCAGTCAGTCAAAAGTTCACAAATTTTCGTAGCTTCAAATCTAAATGAAAATGCAATTATTCCAAAAAATACTGGATAGAAACTCCAACCAAATAACCCAACATATAAATTTGCTGTCCTCTCCGTTTCATCAGTCTGAATAATGGTTCGAATGAACTGTTCCAATTCAAAGGTTCCGTAGAACACAATGAGAAACAAATTAATCAAATGTATAGCGTAATACAAACCGCCGGTTTGATGAGAAAACTTTAATTCATGTATTTTCGGCCCCTTTTCAGTATCCTGAATATCTAGATAATTTTTTTCTATTTTATACGGAAAAGTGCCTGTAAATCTAAATGCATTTAACAAAGATTTAATATATATCTCTCCAAAGTGCCCTGTTTCCATTCCTTCTCCTTCCTAAATTCTGTTTTCATTATTATAGGTAATTATATTTGAATTATGAAAGTATTCAATATTTTTAAGATGATGAAACAATAGTAAGTAATTCAGATACGAATCACAAAACCGTAAAAGTTATTTCCATTTTTAATGTAGTAATCTTAATAGAGCACTGAAATTATCTTTTGTTGTCACAGAACTTATTTCCAATAGTAATTCGGTAGTTGTCTGTTATGATACTGGAATAAAATAGATTCGCATGCTTCCAACCTTACTGCTGACGAAATTAATTAATATTTTTAATGATATTTGCTTTGTAGTTGCCGCACTTAAGGAAATTATAGAAGATGACAATAATATTTCAGCGATATGAACATAAGTTTATTGAAACACGCCTATATTTATTTAACCTTTGCAATATTTGTACAAACGTCTGATATTAAGAATAAGATAGTAAGTCAATCTTTCGACTCACTTAATGTAATTAATTTGGATATAAACGCTGGAAGACTTACATATAATCACACTTTCGAATTGCAATAAACTTGGAAAGCATTTATTCCATACTGATTTGATGAACTATACTAAAAGGCATTTTTCATTTCCATTTTATTATTTTTCATTTTATTTGCTTTCGTTTTGGATATCAGAAGATAATTTTTCTGAAGAAATAGTCAAATGTGCCAAATTTACATTTTCAAGATTGTTTGCTTTGGAAGCGTCTGCCATTTTTTTCTTTTCCGCAATATTCGGATGGAATACAATTTCATTTTTGTGGAGACTGCTGTTATCGCCAGGACTGAAATGCAGTTCGATCCGAAATCGGTCTTCAGAGGAAGGATCTTTAGTGGGATCTTCGTAGAGCATGATAACGATTTGTGTCAAATAATTAAGTTCTGATACTTGGCTGATGTAGTCTAATGCTTGGAGCCATTGTTCACTACGACTAATTCGGACCAAATCGCTAGAACTGAGATCGTGACCAATATCGACCAATCCTCCGAAGCGAATCATCGTTAACAGCGAATGAATATGACTTTCGCTTGTGAAATAGAGTCTGGTTCTTACATGACGTCCAGGATTGGAGACTCCATGGGAGTATCTTGGATTGAGGCGATTGACACTTTCGTCTGACAATTCGCTAATATTTCGCTGTAAATCGCTGCGGATTTTCCTGAGCAAAGGAGCGCAAATTCCTTGACCTATGGATAATTTGTCCAGCAAAGTTAATCCATATTCTTGTGGAATGACAACATCGGCTAAATTCTTGGCATACAAGTACAATTCTTCAGCCTGGTCGAAACCCAATGCGTGGAGGTTATGCAAAAGGTCGTATTTGATACAATCGTAAATATCCGGAATTTTGGAAATATCGAAACTTCCCTTAGATTGGAAATCCTTCTCCAGTTTTTCCCAGCGACACGCCATAAGGCCCCAAGACTCTCCATGATACAATTTTGCATCTTTCGTTTTCGGGTCAATTGCTTTCGCTTGGATGATAACTAATAATTTATTTATTAGTTTCAGTACCGTTTGGCAACAGTGGTACGGATTTTTTATGAATTCCAGTGCAGAATTTATGCTGGAGGATTTGCAAGGATTTATCATTTCTTTGTCTTCCGTAGTCAATTCCTTATCTTGCTGCATTAGTTCGTGAAGACGCTGTTTAACTTGTCTTTGGAATTTACTCGATTCGCAATCGTTGTCCAGTAAGCCATTTGTGTGGGCGGATTTAACCATCTGGACCAAAATCGGGGTTAATTCTCCCTCCAAAGCTAAAAGTCCTTTTGCAAAAGCTGCCGCTGTCATTTGAACTCTTCCTTCATCCGAAGCGTAGATTTTCAAATCGTGTCTGTATGTCGAATGCAACCGTAAGAGACCTAAACCCTGCGTTCCCGCATATTCTCCTTGTCCCCCTGGATACATACACCGGAAAATTCGACCCAGTTCTTCAGCTTGAGTTTTTCCAGACGGAGTTAATTCTCCGCCCCATTTAAGGATTAAAACTAGGGACGGTTCTTTCGGTGTCTCTGAAATCCCACTCGAACTCAAATTATTCACATCTTCACTACTTTCTTTATTCGGACGTCCTTTGGGTTGGTATTTTAATTGCACTTTTCGGTTTATTCCGGAAAAGTAACCATACATCTCCAGAACACTTTTCAACTGATCTAACTTGACCCGCTTCTCCTCAATTTCAGGATCCGCGTTATTTTCACCATCGGAAAGTAAATATCTGGCTATATCCAAAACCTCCTGGAGTTGCTTCGGTCTTTTCAGTTTCACATTATTCTCAGGTGATCCCCCGTATTTTCTGAAGAGTTCAAAGAACTTCGGTTGCCGCACTTCCATTTTCATTTTCTGCTTGGGTGTTCTGTCACCGTGACGAATCACTCCAACTACACAGCGGAGTTCCATCATTTTTCCAAACGTGGTCGGGACAATCGGAGGATCATCAAGTTGGAAGGGCACATGCCATGGAATATGCAGCGTGGGGGCCAATTCTCTTAAAATCATGTTCCCCAATATTTGTGCACAGTCATCGTAATATTTTGCGGAATTCTTCACGAAACTGAAACCGTTGACATCACAAACAAAAGACATTCCATTGGCTCTGAGCAAATCAAATCCGCACACCGTTTGTTTGAACGCAAGACAAACCTGACGGGCAATTTGTTTTTCAGCTGCACTTAATATCACCGGGTAGCGAACTTCTTTCCCCTCCGAGTCCCGTTCCACTTTTCCATCCAAGGCAGGAGATTTTCTTGCTTCGGCATGAGCATAGTCTGGACCTACTGTGTAAACTTTTACATCTGTTCCATCTGTGGGCATAAAATCTTCGTAAATATATGACCCGGTTTTCCGAACGCGGGATTCGGGTGAGTAAACACTACTGCGACTCCCAATTTTCCGAAAGAGGCGTTGGCTACCTCCTCCTGCGGCCGTCGGGTAGTAAATATAAATATTATGGTCTTCGGCAGACACAGGTTTTTCAACGAACGGTTTGTTAAAAGTTATTCCGTTCACCTCCACATGGTCTTCAGACTCAATTAGTTCGTGCATATTCGGGTCAGACGAATCCCGGTCCAGGATCGCGTACCGAGGAAGCAGAATTCCATCCGCGGTTAAAATTGAATACACTTTTCGTCGATCTTGTAGTTTGTACTGCATATCAATGTTGTTAATGATGTAGGGTTGACGGAGGTTTGAATATTCAATTGCTTTATCTAAAGGAAATCCCCTGGAATGAAATGATATCAAGCAGTCACACAAAGGCCAGTCCTCCACAGGTACTTTAAGAATCGTCTCCTCTGGAAATACAATTGTTTTGATATACTCGAATTCATCCAAACGACTCAAAATCTCCTTCATTGGCTTTGACTCCGATTTCTTCGCCATCGCACAAATTCCAACCACAACTTTATTTTCCTCCGCATTTTCAAAATCAAAACTTTGCCTCCGAACCATTTCAGTCTGCAACACAAAAATAAAACAATATTCAATTTAGGCAATAAAATTATGCTATTATTAAACTGTTGTTCATTTTTATTTTCTATTTTCTTCTCTAATTATATTACGATCTCGATTAAGTATTATATTATAATTTGTTATTAATTTCTCGCGTTTCACCTGTTCTACGGCCAAGCAAAACGAAATAATGGAAAAAATGTAAAATCGGATTGTTCACAGAGCTGGAAACAATAATTTTATTGGTAAACAAAGCAAAATCAATAATTCGAATTCGAACACCTTAGTTTTCAACAACCTGTGTGGGAAATTCAAATTACCTCTGCCAAGCTCTACGATTATTTCAGTTGGATATTAAATCAATTTGTCGATGTTTTGGTAAATATTGTCATGCAAAACAGTTTGTCCCTTTTGTACCCTTTGACCGAGACTAACAGGAGACCCTAAATCAATTTTCGTCTTTTCTTTACAGACTAATTTTTATTATTCTAATGGAAACTGAAATAAAACATTCTTTCCAAGGAAAATTAGTTTTTAATATCCGAAAATTGAAGAAATACAGTTTAAATGGACGTAGAATTTACTTACCTTTGCCGGGAAACTTAAGGACTTAAAAAATTAACACAAAGTAAAGCGTTTTTAGACCGTGGTCTATTTATTTGTCGTAATTTAAAATCCACCACGCCCTAAACACTTCGAATCTATGTGAGTCCGAACAGAACACCTTCTCAATAAATTCTCAGCTGGATTGTGCCGCTGGTGCTGGAGTTATATACCTTGCAACAAGAATTTTTACATAAATACAACAGAAAATCCAGCCATATAGATAATGGTCATTCGACGGTATTTGCATTTACATTACAATATGTGCATTATTTATTAATTATTACCGCATTTATTACCGAGGCACACAACGCAACAGCCTTTCTGTTTCTGTACGATACGGTGGACTATCTAATCTTCGTTATTGTGAGGAAGGTCATAGTAATCATATAACACGTGTAACTCTGTGAACAATAAGTATGAAAAAACTTTACCAAGAGTGTACATTACATACTCCACGTATTATTAACATGCTGGAAGCATGCAACCTATATTAATTTAGTGTATGCTATCTTCACCAAACTATTCAACACAATTTAACATAAATGGTTTATTTTTAATTATTTTCTGCATTTTTATATTTTATGTCATCATAAAATGGCAATTCAAATATTTACTAGGAATTCTTTTACCATTTCAGGCGATTTACGTCGTTTTCTGGATGCTGGATTTGTGTTTAAAAAGAAATAATTAACATTGGTATTGCAGGATTAAAGGATCTGGATATTTATAACGGTAAAAAGATTTGTGGAACAAAAGGTTTAAAGGAATAAATGGAAATTGTGTGATCCGTGTTCGGCTACCTTCAATTCAACTAAAGCTGTTCCCGGAATTATCAATCTGCTTAAACGAAACACAACAACAAAAAATTAACACGTGGAAATTCTCTATTCTCTTCTCTCTAAAAATACTTCAGTTTGTGTAGAAGTTTTGATGACTTTGTATGTGTATGTAGAACTAGGAAGAGGAAGTTTACTAGTGTCACTAAATAAACAAATGGAAATTGTGATTGCACAAGGTGGTAACATTAAAATCACTTTTGCAAATACAGCCGGCTGTTTATACTTAGCCCTAACTGCATGACCTTGGTAAGAACAAGCACGTTGACTCTCTGTGCACAGTACAAAAAGATCAAGAGAGCCGTTTGGGTGCACCAATTTGCCCCGAAGTCCGCATAATAGCAGTGTAAAATAATAATGCTTCGTTAATTATATATATTTATACCGTATTCTGCACTATTGACTTATTTAATTATTATAATTGTTGTAGGATTTATTGGAATGTACGACAAAAACGAAAAATGACAAATGTTAAAATCTATATCTCCAAAAAGAACCTGAGAGGAATATGATTATAAATAAATTTATGATTAATTGAGAAATCTACTCCAATGTCGTATTCCAAGAATGCAAATACAATGTACAATAATGCAATAATATACTTTAATTTCTAATGTGAAAGGATTTTGCTTCATTATATAAGACTCGATTTTATGCATTTCATCTGTTATCATAATATCAAGTTCATGGCTGCAATTACAAATTACAAAACCATGGGCTATAAACCCAAATGATAACAACTACAATATACAGAGCTATTAAAATAGTATTGATGCAAACATCAATACTATTTTATTTGTGTGCAGACGTCAAACGTTACGTATGCGATTTATTGCCAGTGCGAATTTTCTTGACTCTTTTTCGCGAATTTTTTATTAAAGCATTATTGATTTTCTACAACAAGGAAAAGCCAATTGTTGCTTACATACAAAAAGGAAAAAAGCCATTATTGCATTTATAAAAAAAGGAAAAATGCATTGCCCTTTCAAAAACTTAATTGCTTTTATATATGAGAAAAAGGCTTTTCTTTTTCAAATAAGCAATTGCTTTAATACATAAAAAAGCTTTTTTTCAAATAAGCAATTGCTTTTATACATAAAAAGGTTTTTCTTTTTCAAATAAGCAATTGCTTTTATACATAAAAAGGTTTTTCTTTTTCAAATAAGCAATTGCTTTTATACATAAAATAGCTTTTCTTTTTCAAATAAGCAATTGCTTTTATACATAAAAAAGCTTTTCTTTTTCAAATAAGCAATTGCTTTTATACATAAAAAGCTTTTCTTTTTCAAATAAGCAATTGCTTTTATACATAAAAAGCTTTTCTTTTTCAAATAAGCAATTGCTTTTATACATAAAAAGGTTTTTCTTTTTCAAATAAGCAATTGCTTTTATACATAAAAAGGTTTTTCTTTTTCAAATAAGCAATTGCTTTTATACATAAAAAAGCTTTTCTTTTTCAAATAAGCAATTGCTTTTATACATAAAAAAGCTTTTCTTTTTCAAATAAGCAATTGCTTTTATACATAAAAAGCTTTTCTTTTTCAAATAAGCAATTGCTTTTATACATAAAAAGCTTTTCTTTTTCAAATAAGCAATTGCTTTTAAAACATAAAAAAAGCTTTTCTTTTTCAAATAAGCAATTGCTTTTATACAAAAAAGGAAAAAGGAATTTCTCTTTTAAAAACTCAATTGTTTTTTTACAACAAAAGGAAAAAGGCATTGCTGTTTTAAAAACTCAATTGCTTTTCTACAAAAGAACAGCATTTTCCAAAAATCAATGCTTTTTTCCTTTCCCTTGTGCATACAATACCCAGACAATGGGCTCCTTTGATGCATAGAATTTCTAAATGATATGTATTGTATATTTGAAACACGAAATAAGATAGATTATTAGCTGTTTTTAAATGATTTTGTAAAATTAGAAAATTGAAATAGAAAAGACCATTGCTCTTTTAAAAATTTCCTGTGAGTTTTTCTAGTCTACTCCTTTTTCTAGTTTCTATTAGTTTTTCTAGACTCTATTATTAAATCTACAAAAAAGTTGCGGAAGACAGAAACAGCATAGCTAATGCATCGCCTTTAGAAAGTGTTCTTCATTGACTAGTCTTTCATGTGTAATCATGATAATTATTTACATTCCTAAACCCAACGGGGTTTTAAGATACATTACGTAGATAGTTACGCAATGGACCAAGATGTTGTCGTAAAAATATCCGCACCTGAAATACAAGACTGAGGTTTGGGAGAATTATAATTAAATATCTTTTGTAAAATGGAATGATCGCAATTAATAAATTAAAGTGCGACTCTGGATTGATCAAGTATGATCTAATCAAAAGCCAAATATAGCATTGTCTGGAGAAGTACCTATCTGGGTTTTCCACTCCTATAAAAATGTATGAAAGCGTATAAAATTACTGAGGAGTGATAATGCATTCTGGAATGCAATTAAATGCGCACTCACTGCAAACAAATCTAAATACAAATGTAATGCAAATATTTCCGATTTCCATTAGGTAAAATGAGAATCACTATTAAACTAGGATGCTTATAGAATATAATCTACATTTTATTATCCCCCACGTTTTTACCTCTACACTACTGTAATTACTAATTATCAAGATTTCTGTCGTATAATAATAAAATTTAATTATTCATTTTGTGAAGCAACAATAATCTTTACGTCAATATATTAATTACATTGGGATGAGCTGGTTTTTGTGGAGTCTGTGTATATAAAAGAGCACGTACTTATATTCATCTTTCATTTGGACGCAGACAGACAGTAATCTTTGAGCAAACTGTACTAATTAAAATAACTCATTATGAGCATCGGGAATCAAACTCAATGGACAGGACAGGATGCATTGTGGGAAGAAGATCCTGAAATTTGGCATTTGGTCAAAGAAGAAAAGAAAAGACAAACCATGGGACTCGAACTTATTGCAGCAGAGGTATGGCAGATACGACTTTCTGGATTTCGGATAAAAATCATTTTCGGATTAAATGTTCATAAAAAACACTACAAATATGTGTAGAATTATATTAGTTACCTACATAAAATAGTTTAAAAATTATGAAAAAATTCTCATTAGATAAAGAGACAGAAATTGGAGGAATTTTATATGAAAATAATGTTTGGAAAATTGTGCAGAATTTTTGCAGTCGAGCTGCTTTGGAGGCATTGGGCTCCTGTTTGAATAATAAACTGTCTTCGGGATACGCAGGATCAAGAGGCTACGGAGGAACTGAATTTGTGGACAAAATTCAAAGTATTTGTGAGGAAAGAGCCTTGAAGGCTTTCAGTCTCTCTGGAGATGAATGGGGGGTCAATGTTCAGCCTTATTCAGGCACTGTGGCCAACACAGCGGTCTACACAGCCCTACTCAGGCCTAACGACCTAATCATGGGCCTCAAACTTCACCAGGGGGGACAGTAAGCTAATGGAATTCAAACAGGGATTGCAAAATTGTTTTGTTTATAAAAATATTTCAACATTTTGCAAATGTAATTTTTAGAAAGTTTTTGTGGAAAAACTATGACCTTTTTCTACAAGCGTTTCTTTTGCATTTTAATTCCAATAATCATAATTATGAACACATTATGTTTTTATTTTAGTTTCTCTCATGGATTTATGGCAAAAGATGGGATGGGTTCTGCTGCGGCGACGTATTTCCAGTGTGTCCAGTACGAAGTGGACCCAAAAACGGGTAAAATAATTAATTTTTGTTTCTATGTATTTCAAAAATGTAATTTTGTGGTGAAAATCACTAAAATTGTAATTATTTGAAGGATTTGTTGACTATGAAAACCTGTCGAAGCTTTCAAAGCTCCACAAACCGAAATTAATAATAGCTGGAACGTCCACACATTCTCGGTTGATGGATTACAAGAAGTTTCGAAAGATTTGCGATGACGTGGACGCATTTTTGATGGCTGACATAGCTCACGTTAGTGGATTGGTTGTTGCGGGACTGATTCCTTCCCCATTTGAATATGCAGATATTGTGACAACAACGACTCACAAAAGTTTACGTGGAGTCGAAGGAGCACTCATTTTTTATTCCAAAGGAAAAAAGATTTCCCCGCATTCAGGAAATAGTATTCAATTTAATTTCGAAGAAAGAATCAATAAAGCCATTTTTCCTGGACATCAGGGTGGACCTCACAATAACTCCATTGCGGGAATTGCAGTAGCTCTGCTTCAAGTAATATTATATTCAATTAATTCACTTATTAGCGGAAAAATAAAAATAAAATATTTAAAATAAATTGATATTTCAGGCAATGCAGCCCCATTTTGTCAAATATCAGGAACAAGTCCTAAAGAATTGTAAAGCTATTGTCAAAAAATTACTTTCTCTGGGATATACTTTGGAATCTGGGGGTTCTGATAATCATTTAGTAGTTGTCGACATATCTAAAAAGGTTCTCGAAAGATAATTATTTTTTGACAATTTTTATTTTTTTAAATTATTGATCCTTGTGATACAAAACAGTATTTAGATGAAGCTACGCTCCTAAAGAAAATGATAAAAACATTTTCCTCATTCCCAAATAATATACATTTAAAAAATAATTAAATGTTTATCAACTCTACATATTTAATTATAATTTTGTTTATAATTTGTTTAGAAAGCTGACGGAGCAACAATGGAATTTGTTTGCAACACTGTTGGATTAGCTGTCACATATGTACCTAATGGAATCAGACTTGGTAATTTTTTGAATAATTATTATTTCTTGTAAAAAATACTTTAGTCAGTTATTTATGTATCTATTAAGCTATGAGCTGCGTAAATATTCATTTTTGATACTTAATTGTGTCGTAATTAAGTGATTTTATAAACATTTGCATGTGTTTTGTATCTTAAGGAACCCCAGCTTTGACATCGAGAGGACTAAAAGAAAAAGATTTCGAAAGGGTTGTGGATTTCTTCGATGAAGCTGTAAAAATGGCTATCGAAATAAATCTTCTGATGATTAATAATGATAGTAGGCTTACCACCCCGAAAGATTTTCTTTTAAAAAAAGAAGTATTTGAGATGCAATCTAAAATTGACAGTCTTCGACAAGAAATCGAAACTTTTACTTCTCAATTCTCTATCCCTGGTTTCATCGATCGTTGAATATTGATTTTGAATTGATTATCTTCGATACAAGAGCATTCCATGGAATTTCTTAAAAACGTAGTAAAATGACAACCAATATGTAACTAATTGAAACTATAATATATTTGGTTAAGGTTATAGTACAGTGAAGGGCATAAGTTGCGCACCATACTAAATGACATTAAGTATGAGGTTTGAAATGACTCTCAAACTGTTTGAGATGCATTTTTAAACACTACATGGATTTCTCTATGGTGCGCGATTTAAGCTTTTCACTGTAGATAGTCCTTTATGAATAAAATGTAAAACTATGTCTAAATGGAATACACGAAAAAATTAGCTTTCCTTCTAAATGAAGACTTTTATTGGATGAAATTAAAGTTTGATGGATTATATTCATGTTTCCATAATTTGTAGTTAGAATGAAACATTTTACTGATTTTCTTTGGAAATGGAATTTCCATTTTATGTAGAATTTCCAATGGAATCTTTGTTGCACACTGAGGCTTCTCTTCCTCTAGGTTTGGCTTCATGACCACCGGGTTGCGGTAAAACGTCAAATTCAAAAATTTCTGTAGGAACAGCTATGGAGCAACATGCATTTGGCGTATCGACAATTTCGTTGATCCTGCTTTCGCAAGGACAGCAAGAAATGAGCATATAGAGTTGTTCTTCGGAATAGCCAAATTTCTTGAAGTACGCAATGTAATTAAGAAGTGCCTGTCTGTAAGAAACATTTGCATCCAAACAGTGTTGCTTGCCGTTGTCATCAACACTGATTCCTTGAAAAGTCAGATACTTCGAGTACCGAGGTTCCACAGGTCCCGGTAAAAATATCGGATTTTTCATTGCATGAAGAGAAACGCCATTTTTAATGATTTTTGTACGCAGGGTAAGTACACCGCACATTTCTAATCCTCCGCAAAACTAAATTTTGGAAAATTAAGGATCCTAGAAATTATATGAGCATTAGGAAGTATAAGTATTATAACTACAGTATGTCTTTTTGGAAAGTACACATAAAAAAATTCTAAATTATTTACAATACTTGTGTGTTTTTTTTATTTTGAATATTATATTACTAAAAATAACAATTTTAAAGAGAAAAAACTTTTTTAAAGGGAAACTATTTTTTTATGGATACTGTCAAAATAGACATACTGTATGCGAAAACTTACAGCGACTTCTCCATCACCCTGAGAAAAGTGAATATCCCCGACACTTAGGTTGGCTCCCTGTACATAAACGGGTAGCCATACTTTGGAACCCCGTGACAAATTTTTGATATCGACATTTCCACCGTGCTCCCTTGGAGGAACCGTTCGAGCTCCTTCTCTCTTAATTTTTAGACCTTCTTCTGTCTCTTCAAGAGATCCAACCAATGATCCCTTCGTCAATGGAGGATAAACAAGGGCAGGAACATGGTTGGGGTTCGTATCAAGCAATTCTTGCTCTCGATGATTCCACTCTGCTAGTAATTCAGCTGATGGTGCACAGCCAATGATTCCGGGGTGAATCAAACCTATAAATTATAAACTTTTATTAACCAGGGGGGTCAAATTTGTAAAATATTATAAATAAATTGCATTTTTTGAAAAAAATTCAGTTCTTTGAATAAATTTCAGTATTTTTTGAATAAACTTCAGTATTTTTTGAATAAATTTCAGTATTTTTTGAATAAATTTTAGTATTTTTTGAGTAAATGTCAATATTTTTTGAAGAAACTTTAGTTTTTCGACGAAATTATGAATTTTTGAATAACTACTAACATTTTCTTGCTTTTTTGCTTCTTTGCTCTATTTCCGCTACTGTATTATATGCATTTACAATAATTTATTAATTACGAAAATTCAATTAATTCCAAATGCGCCTGTAAATTGTTATACCATATAATATCTTTTTTGAAATCGGTATTTCCAATCCCTAAATAAGTAGTTCATCTTGTATTTATATAGCAAGTCGCTAATCTTTCATTCATTTGATGGCGGAAGTCGCATATCAGGCGAATCGTCTGACATGCGACACGGAGCGGAGCACCATCGCCTGAGGCGATGGTGCTCCGTGTCAATTATAAATGCATCAATAATGAATCAACCATGAATATAATTATAATTCATTCATGTCCTTCAAAACGAAACGAAACGTCCTTTCACCGAATAGGGAAGAAATATAATAAACCCAAGGAATTATTCAAATAAATTTTAGATGTGTATAAATACCAGCAAATTTGACTCCAGGAATATGTCTACTTGAAGCATAAATTCCATCGATGTCCCAAATGACTTTCTTGGCTTCCTTGAACTTATCCCCCAAGAATCCCCCTCCACCGTTATCCTTATCTAAGATAGCTGTATATCCCCACTCTTCTCCAGGCAGAGGCTGCACATCCAGGATTTCCACCTCCAGAATATCTCCGGGCTCCGTGCCTTCCACCATTATTGGTCCAGATATTACATGGATACACGTCAAATCAACATTTTTAATATCCGATGCGTCGTCGTTATTTTTTATTTGTCTGCCTATAAATTTTGTAATAATACATTAAACATTTAGATCACATTTAAATAAATAATATTTTTGAAATAATTAGTACATATCAAAATTTGCAACTAATCAATTGTTTCGATCTCTGTTAGAAAGAATACATTTTTGTTTCTGTTTTAATGCAAATTTTAAAACCTGTATTAGGCATGAAATTAAAAACAGTATATTTCAAAGTATAAAATAGTTTACCAATCTCGTATTTATTGATTATATTTATTGGAATTTAATTAAATGAAATATTATTTAAATTTAAAATTTGCTTTACCTGTCCAATCGACACATTCCACACGAAATGTCTCTTCAGGCTTAACACTAGCTACTGGAGGAATATCAGGGTGCCACCGATTATGGAAAATCCGTCCCGAAGGTTGATCCCAAATGGATTTTTCCAAATCAACTGAAATAATCGTTCGAATACGATTTGCCATTTTCAGAATTCAATAAAAAATATTGTTCTTGTAAATCAAATCTGGTCAGGTCAGAAATAATAGCCAGCATTCAATCCCAAGTTCCTTCTACTTGATTTTAACTGGATGCTTTGGTATTTATATATTCCAAGTGACCTTTAGATCTCAAGAGACAATTTGCATTGCGTGATACATTGAAAGAGAGCTGCGTGTTCCTCGACTACATAGTTATGTATAGGGAGCAAATAAACTGGATCAAACTGAATACAAGATAACAAGGACAGCTAAAAAAATTTACTGTCCAAACAATAAGAAAATGTTACATAAATTGCCCAAAGTGAAAACCAGAGGTCAAATGATAGATGGTAGCTTTATACAGAAGAGCTAAAAAGATCGCAGCAAGGTCGGCAATTAAAAATGAAGGCATATTAAAAAATTAGTTTTAATAAAGAATAACCTTACTAAATGCTCCTTTTTAGCAGTAATATGGTAAATTGTATAAAAAGCTTCACAATTATTTGTTCAAACTTCTTTTATTGATTTTTGTGATTCTATATGTGTATATTATAAGGATCCGCTGTGCATTCTAGAATGACTGCATGCATTTGTATATGGATGTGGAGTTCAATATTTGTAGCAACCTTTTAATGTATGTAGACACGAATGCAATCTGTGTACCAACATATGTAAGTATGCATGTGCAAAGTAGACTTCATGTCAACTGTGTAAAAATAAATATTAACTTTCACCTCGAGTGCGAATGTCAACCTAAGATACGAATTATAATTTAATTTAACCCATTCATTTTTTATTTGTAAGAGCAGACGTTTGTAGATAACGGTTTGCTTTATCATTACAAACCATAACTACCTATATTTTATCCGATGCTTGTAATGTGAACGAAACATCATTTATTTTGCAAAAATAAACTAAATTAAAAATGATTTTATTTTATTTCTCGTTGAACAGTTTTATTACATGATCAGGAACGAAATCCTAAGTTTTCATAATTCACATTTTGTAATTTTAAATGTTTCAATGATTTTCATTCGATTTGGAAATTGAAGTGTGTTTCCATTGGATGTGGAATTTTCAGTAATCAATTTTTCTTGACTGAGGCTACTTGTCCTCTAGGTTTTGCAACGTGACCACCGGGTTGTGGTAAAACGTCAAAATCAAAAATGTCTGTAGGAATCGCAATGGAGCAGACGGCATTTGGAGAAGTGACGATTTCGTTGATCCTGCTTTCGCAAGGACAGCAGGAAATGAGCAAATAGATTTGCTCTTCCGAATAGCCAAACTTTTTGAAGTAGGCGATGCAGTTAAGAATCGCTTGCCTATAGGAAACATTTGCATCCATAGAATGTTGGTTCCCGTTGTCGTCAACGCTGATTCCTTGAAAAGTCAGATACTTCGAGTAGCGAGGTTCCACAGGTCCTGGAAGATATATCGGATTTTTCATTGCATGAAGAGCAATACCATTTTTGATGATTTTTGTGCGCAAGGTAAGCGCGCCGTTCATTTCTATTCCTCCGCAAAACTGAATTTTGGATAATAAATTGTTTAAGGTTACTGTAAATTATATTATGAGCATTAAGAAGTAAGAACTACAGTATATCTATTTGAACAGTTCAAGCAGCAAAAATTTGTTTTGGGGAAAAGTGAAATTACCCGATTTATTTATTACAATATCTCAGGAGCAATTTACTTTTTTAAAATTTTGAGAAAAATTCAAAATAACTTTTTTTGAAAAAAAATCAAAATTTCCCTTATTTGGATTTTAAAAAAATGCAAAATAGCTTTATTAAAAAATTTTTTAAAATTCAAAATAACTTTTTTGAAATTTTGATTTTGAGAAATGTTTTACAAAATACTTCCTGAGGTTTTGTTTGGTGCAAATTCAGTGTTATTTCAAGTTTCCCCAAAAAATTTGAACGGGAAAAAGTTTTTTCTAACTAAACTAGAAAAATTCTTATGAGTACTGTCCAAATAGATATACTGTATTAGAATACTTACAGCGACTTCGCCATCACCCTGGGAAAAGTGAATGTCTCCAAAACTTAGATTGGCTCCCTTTACATAAACGGGTAGCCATACTTTGGATCCTTGTGACAAATTCTTGATATCGCAATTTCCACCGTGCTCCCTCGCCGGAATGGTTCGAGCTGCTTCCTCTTTAATTTTTTGGCCCTCTATAGTGCCTTCAAGAGATCCTACCAATGCTCCCTTCGACATTGGAGGGTAGGCTAGAGCAGGAATGCGGTTTGCGTCTGTATCAATCAATTTTTTTTCTCGACGGTTCCACTCCGCTAGCAATTCAGCTGATGGGGCGCAACCAATGATTCCGGGATGCATCAAACCTGTAAATAAATAAAAATTATTGCTAATTACTATGAAGTAGTGAAAACCCAAAAAGCGAACTGCACCTGTCAACCTTATACTAATATCATTAAGGTCTCTGTTTTCTTTTCATGAAGTTGTTCATGATGTGTATAGCAATATGGAATAAAAAATCATGTTTTTTGCCTTTTTGCTAAAAAGCAAGCAATCAAAGTCCAAAAAAGCTATTTGCTTTTTTAATTTAGAAAAATCCCTTTAAAAGTATGAAAATCCTTATTTCTTCTACACAAATTGATGTACCAACGCAATGAGATGCATTCTACGTCAATTTAAACATAAATTATTGCATAATACATTGTAATTTACTTTTTAGAAGAACTATGTATTAGGAAACTATGTAAAAACTATTTATAAGGATCATTATGTATACAGGAATAAAGTGAAAAGCGAAAAAGCAATACTTCTTTAGTTTTTCCAAAACAGCAAATTTGTTTTTTTAATCCGTAATGTATAGTTTGTACTTAATAATTAATTTTTCTGTTAGCAAGCCATTTGCTATTTCTAAGCAAGCAACCATCAATACTGTTCGTGTACATTCATGAACCTTCTTCTCTTGTGACGAAATATATGTATCACTAACCTCTATAATCTTTAATTCATTTGATAGCGAATGTGGAATGAAAGCGCGGAGGGTCAGGGTCAATTATGAACTATACCATATAAATCAATGTGCGATATAGAATAATTATAACTTAAAAACTGTCCCAACAAATCTTCAGAAATCTTGGGATCTATTTTGTATATATAAGTATTGTGATATGTACCAGCAAATTTGACTCCAGGAATATGTCGACTTGAAGCGTAAATTCCATTGAAATCCCAAATGGCTTTCTTGGCTTCCTTGAACTTGTCAGCCAAAAATCCCCCACCTCCGTTGTGGACAGGGAAGATGCCAGTGTATCCCCACTCTTGTCCAGGTAACGGCTGCACATCCAGGATTTCAACTTCCAGAATATCTCCAGGCTCCGCCCCTTCCACCTTTACCGGTCCAGACAGGACATGGACACCCGTCAAATCCGCATTTGAAATATCCGATGCGTCGTCGTTATTTTTTATTTGGCCACCTAGATTTATTTTTACAATCAGCACATTATAATTAAGTTTTTATAATTTTATTCAACCTATTACGGAAATTACGTTTACATATTTCAGACAATTTTTCAGTTTTTTGGAATTACAGTAGAAATGTTAATTTTAGGATTATTTTTTCCTAAGGTAATTATGATTACGCAATTATATACCGTTTAAGAAATGAGAATTATCTTTACTTTGTTATAAACGTGGCTTAAGCAAAAAAGAATTCATTAAAATGTGACACGCAATTTACTGCTAAGAAATATTATCGAACTTTATAAGTATTTATTTTACCTGTCCATTCAATGCATTCTACTCGAAATGTTTCTTCAGGTTTAACACTAGCTACTGGAGGAATATCAGGATGCCATCGACTATGGAAAATCCGTCCAGAAGGTTGATTAAAAATAGATTTTTCCAGATCAACAGAAATAACCGTTCGAATACGACTTGACATTTTCGGAATTTATATATGCTCAATAATTTCGTTTCGAATGTCACAAATAAAAGCAGGCGAATGGAAATAAATCGTTCAGAACACACGAAATCCCAAAACTAAATTAATGCATTGCTATTTATATCCATTCACATCTCGCATTGACCTTTAAGTTGCAAGAAAAAAGTCAGTATCATTTTGCAATATCTAAATACATTTACAGATAGCTTCTTTCCCTTGGATACACATTGATGTATGTGACTTGAGAACAAGTTAATAAAACTGGATTAAACTCAATACAACTACAGCTTCAAATAAAAGGAAAAAATAAACGAAAGCTAAAGAAAAAATATGTGAATTAATATAATGATTTGAATTATTTGGATAATTAGATAATTGGGGTAATGTGGAAAATTTGGATAATTTTAGAAATTGATAATTATAGTTTCGTCTGTTTTACATATACAAATATGCACAAATATAAAGGAAAATTTCGTAAACATATATCATTTAAGTGTTGACATTATATTTAGATTAGCACCACATTTATACTGATAATTAGATTGACTAGACAGCTTAATATTTATGTAATTTATTTGGTGGATCTGTTATTGTCTTATCTTCTGTGGTGCAATCATTTATTTATCACTTACGAGTTATATGTTACAGTAAGAGTAATCATTTATAATCCAAAAACCTTTATACTGCACACAGCTTTCATAGTGTATCTACTTTAACACAGTGTTTAAATATAATTTAAAGCTTGTTTAATGTCTGATGTGTCTGAACGAAGTTGACCTAATGTGATTACGAAGGACGATCCATTCTACATTCATTTGTTTCTTTATATATAAGCTTGGCCTGTAAATGCTATACAGGATTGGCCCAAAGGATTGAAGATATAAGGCATTTCTAATGCGGCTGCCTATACCGCCGCCGCTGTATTATTTTCTGTTGTCAACCACATGTTATAATCATTTCAAAGATATTTGGACTCAACTGCGATCTTAGGATTCTGGTTCTGCCATCCAAGATGCACACAAACAAAACACTGTAAAAAAGTTGTCCAGGAATATTCGCATCTATATAATGAATAGTACATTATATTCAACATATAGCCGTAAGAGGAAAATATAGGTAAATCATAGTTAAATAGTAAATAAACCAAAGGGAAATGATGAAATGGTTAAGACTTGTGCTTCAATATATACTCTTACTATCACTGCATGCATTTTTATGATTTTAAGAATGTGTTTCTCAAGACTTGTCCATTTGTGGTCTTTTAAATAAACAATGATACTTAAACTGGTTCTTTTTACTTTTTAGGCAGATCATGTGCAACTCTTGTCCAGGGACTTGAAGAAAAACAATCGAATTAAATCAAACATTTTCCTGTTTTGTTGCCAGCATGGAAATGATAAATTATGATATATTGGCTAAAATAGCTTTAAAATAGTTTAAAATAAAATAGCTAAAAGAGTAATTGCAAATTTAATCCGCCAATTTATAATTTTAAACGAAAAATGCGCAAAATTTATCGAGAAGTTTAGCTATCGGATACTGTTTCCTACATTTCCCAATGGGAATTGGGAAACTACAACCATAAAAAACTTGTTTCTTGTATTTAAATTTTAAACTTGTTCCTGCTCAACTTTATCCATTATTTACCAAGACAGGTAGTAACAAAGGTATTGACCGGAATGCAAATGTTCGAAGCATCAAAGTCTGGTTTTTACTGCCATTGTTTCTCTTGCACTATGTAGGCAATATATATACTTCTTCTATAAATTATTTGTGTGCTGAAATAAATACTTATTTTTATGAAATGTGGTACAAGTTTTTAGGCAATAAGATTAGGTGACTTGTTATCCTTCATTTGCAAGCTGCCGTAGAATTAAGACGCATATAAAAGTCTGTTGTTTCCTTCTATCCGGCATTATTAGTTTGATTCTTACAAATCTCAGAACAATTTAACTTTTATTGCAAATAATTTTCAAATGAATATTGCGATTATTATATTTGCTGTGACATTTGTGTCGCAGCAAATAATTGTTGAAAGTGCTTCGTATTCCAGTTACAGTTAAGTTTTGTTTTTATCTCCATAAAATTAATAATTAGAATGCTTCAAAATAACTATTTCTGGAGGCGACTAAAATATTATATTTACTTTGCATTGTAGTTAACGATACGACCATTCCTCTTGAAAAGAGTTTATTACTTCTTTCCCCTACGCAGAGAAGACAAGTTGAAGAGGTTAGTGTAAAAAAGCATTTGCCAAAAATAACATTCAGAAAAATATCTCTTGATGCATTTTACATGCAAAAAATTGTGCCAATTATTCTATTTTTGTATTTCACTATAAATTATTTCAGTTCAAATTGAAAAATGTCAACATTCTAACTGATGACTATTTGCGTTCTGATTCTCATGTCATAGGGTGGCTCCGAGGTTTGTTAAATAAAAAGGATTTATATTAATACTGCATTAATACGTTATAATCTTCATCAAGGAATTAATTAAAGAAATTATTGATTATTTTTGCAGGAAACAAATGGGATATACCTTTGGCAACAAAAGCTTTAAGACGGGTCAGTTAATGAATTACTTGATTGGAAAATGATTAGATGTTGTGAAGAGTTGATCATAATAAAATTAAACACACCTCAAAAATAATCGGTTTTCCTCAAGCAAGCCTTACCTCATATAAATACATTTATCTAATAAATACTTATTCAATTCCAAGTATCATTACTCCGAACTGATAGTATACCTTTGTCTCAAGTTTTAATGCAATTTGCTAATGTTTTAATACATTTAGCTGAAGTAGAGTACAAAATCCTCACTATAATTGAGGTAAATGAACTAAAACATTAGAAAATCGCATTAAAAGGTGAGGTAAAGGTATATTATCAGTTTGGAGTAATGATACTTGAGACCGAATAAATATTTATTAGATAAATGTATTTATGTGAGGTAAATTAATTATTTTACTTGAGGCAAACCGATTATTTATGAGGTACACTTAAATGCAAGCCATAAAGTTCTGTGCAACAAAGCTTTAATTGATATTAAAATGATATTTGTTATCTCTGATGTGATAACCTTGTTGTACTAGATTGAGGGATTATATTGTATTTTGTTTTGGATATATTTAGACTTTAGCTTGGCGCATTGCGAATAAAATAGATCAATTGGGTGAAGAAGACAGTCCACCAGAAATGCAAGAATTATTTCCCTACAGAGTGGTTTCTCGTGATGAAAACGGTTGTGCGGGTACGTATTTGAGGATGAAATGTACTAAATATTCAAAATTTGGTGAATACTTTAAGAAATAACAACATTTTCAAACTTTAGTTCTCGAAATTGAATTTGGGCAATGGAATGTTGCTTCTTACATGGCTTCTGTTGAATTCATTCGCGATGGAGTTAAAAACTTCCAAAGACATGTCACTCAAATGTGGGAGAAAGCCAGGAAGGCTATTAAAGAAAATGCAAAGGAATGTGATCAGTGCATTCATTTGGAAGACGAAACAGGATTTTCAATGAAAAATCTTGCAGACCCTAATGGTATATTATTTATCTTACTTTTCTACATAAGTAGCTTACAATTTAATACTCACCTGATGGAATTTCCACCAAATACAAACAATAATTTTGAAGTTTGTTCATTAAATTAAGTTTTTCCTAATTTTGGAATTACTTTTGTAATTTGGAATATTATTAATGATTTACTTGAAATATTACATCAATTGTTTTATTTTTAATACACTTAAATATTTATTATTTTAATTAATTGTTATGTTATGACAGCTCTCGCTGGTATAATAAATGCTGTACTGATATATGAAACGCACTATCCAAATATCTTCAAGGAAATACATCTTGGAAATGGTAAGGACATCTAAATAGCTTAATAAGATACTCAATATCATTTTGTAAAAATTAAAAACAAAATCTGATGCTTTGTATTCTAGCTCCTCCAGATTTTGCAGATTTAATGACTATCCTCAAAGCTTCATTCAGCAGCGGAACATTTAACATTTTGAAAATCTATGGAAATCACGAACTTGATGAATTCATCAATAATGTTTTGTCAAATATTGATCCAATCGATTTACCACCCATGTATGGCGGAGTAAGACTAAAGGACGCTTAAAATCAAATTCAAGGGTCGTGAGAAAAAACACAATTTTTCATTATCAGAAGTGAAATATTGTGTTCGACTTTTAACTGTATTACTAATATCAATTCTCTTACATTGCACTATGGATAAAAAATGAAGACGTTTTATTTGTCAATTTTTGCGACTAAATAAAATTGTTCGATAAAAAGTCTATCCATATTTACACGCTTATTTTCATTTATGAATAAAAGTTTATTCTCGAATTGGACGGTTTTACTTTTCAATGTACAATAAGTTGTATAATAAATTTTAAAGTTAAAGCCGTTTTCTATGATTTACAATTTAAAAACAGTGATAGTAATCTGAGTTGGTAGACTTCTAAAATATTTTAATATTTTTTGAGAGGTTTCAAGAAGTATACTATTTTGTTGGTAAAATTGATTTGTTATTAGTTGACTAATTTTCAAATATCGTATTTAAAAACAGTTTACCCGTTTTACCCAATTAAAACTTTACGAAACTTATTAAAAGTTATGGTCTCTTTTAACATTTGAGAATTTAAAGCATTTAATTCCTCCATCATTAAAGAATACATTTCTTCTGATTCGTCCACAGTTAGTAAATTGTTAGTTGTATGTATAAAGAACTGAAAGTGTTCTTTATATCCGATGCAATAGATATAGGAATCTGACAAAAATATAAAGTTATGAATGAATAGTTTATATTCTGTGTTTTAAAGAATTAATGTAAGCGTTATAAATAACTTACGGCAATCACCCTCCATCAATCCCGATGCAAAATTGTAGTGCAGAACAGTTTTGTCAAAAATTGATAAATTTGGAGGCGAAGCCAACCGTGAGAAGAGAATTGTGAAAAACACATTTCGGCCAACTAGGTTGACCAAACTTTGAGGCATGGAACCGACTAATTTAAAACCGATTTCAGAAAGAAATTGAAATACGCCGTCTTTGGACCGAATTATCTCGCTTCTGAGATATTTCAATCTTTCCAAGGAGTTATCTATGCCAACTGGAAGTCGAATTTCCACCAAATCGCTATTAAAATCAATTAAATCGCACAAATTAATAAACTATCATTTATTTCTAATTTTGTACTTAAAAAATGTCTTTCTTCAAAACATAAACCAGGAACCCTGGTTCAGGGAAAAAACCTGTGGATTTATTTTTCCTATAGGTACTTCCGAAAAATAGAAAATAATGGGAATCAAAATTCCTAATCTTTAATTTGATTGGGCATTATTTTCCACATTTTCCTGAAAATTTGTCCCCAGTGGAAATTGGGAAATTAATATTAGATATTAAAATAGAATTTAAAGTATTGAAATATTATACAATGTACAGAATATAAAAATTGAAATTACAAATGATTCCTTAAAGCGTCTGGATGACCACTTCTTGGGTAAGTCTGCGTTAAACGGATATTTTGAGGTACTTCCATATTTTTCCGAATCATGATTTTCCTAACAGCTGCAGTAAGGCATGAATAGAGAACAGTGCTTGTGCAAACATTGCACTTCTGCTGGACATCCTTAACCAATTTCATTGGGATCAATTCTGATACTGATGTATGATGTTCTATCTTTTCTCCACTCAGATTTCGGATATGTAGCGGATTAGTGTCGAAAAATTGTTTTTTATCCAGTAACAGCAAACTGGATTTGGAGAACAAGAGTTGTACCAATTTAGCAATGCGGAAAAAACGCGATTGTTGAGATTCTGGGAAAGGCTTGAGAATTTTTCCATTGAGTGTTGAAAATAAAAGGAAAAATAGAGAAAATCCATCCATCAACGCATGATTGAATATAAATAAAACTGTTGATACTTTTTTATTACTGTTTCCCGTAAGAAAATTTAAGTCCTGATTTTCTTTAAGAAGGAAAATATTCCAGGGACTTCTATTCTTTGGAAACTGATATTTGGTATGGAAATACGTAATTAATTCTCCGTGATTCCTATGCTGGGATGCATCAAACAGACTAATGTGGTTGTCTATTTGAAAATCCTTGTCCCATTTCCAAAAGAGAAATCCCAAAAAACTATGAAGGTATTGCTGAAATTCTGGGTACTTTAATTTTTCTTTGCTATCCAGTAAATTGATAACCTTCCTCTGAAAATACTTCCGCATTTCTTCCACTGCCAATTCGCCTTCCACGTAAAACGTCACAACAGGTACTAATCCGTTATTCATTATGCATCCTTGCGCCGTCAAAATTTTTCCAAAATTTTTCTTAAAAATTAATACAAATTTCGACAACATGAACCGAAAAGTTATCAAGGGAAACAAAATGGTAACGAAAATGAAAAATGCCATAATAGTCCAAAATAGAACAAAAAATGGTAATAATGTATAGAGTATTATACTTTTGAAAACTTTAAACATTGTTCTTCTTGCTTGGAAATAAAACAAAACAAAATCTGAGTTTACGTAAAATGAGTCAGTTTTAGGTCTTTATAAGTTGTTGGGACTTGGGACGAAACTTCGTGTAGGTATGATGAATTATGTTAGGTATGAGGAATTTTTATTTCTAACGCAATAAACGGAGTGGTAAAAAATAAATACAGTGTAACTCCCACGCGCTGCTGTAAAGTTTATCCGAGAGTAATGTACTGTATATGAAGCTTTTTCTTGCCAGACACGAAGCTTATTTCTTACAAAAACATGGAGATAAAATAAAAACATGGACAACTTCAGACGTTACACAATAAAATAAATTTTCCAAGAACTAAAACCATTTTTATCTCTCTGAATAAATCTCTTTTCTCATGTTCTTTTCATTACGCTAATATTATTCATAAACAAAGTTTGCAGATATTTGTTTTCCTTATTATTATTGTCATTGTTTCAACTACGGAAATTTTTCTGCTACGCAAATAGAAATCTCTTAATCTTTCTTTGAAATGCTACGTCGTATTTATTGGTCCAGAAATAAATTATTTCTCATGAAGTAATAATATGGTATGATTTCCAGATTAACGAATAATTTCTTAAAGACGGTGCCTGGGAAAGAAGCCGCATGTAGTAATTTGCTACGACCAGAACTATTAATTACATATAACTTTCATTATCCTTAATTTACTTTCTAGAAGTAAACATGAGTTTGAAGTCTGGGAAAGAACATCAACGCAGATTCAATCAAGTTTCCCATTATTCAACCAAAAGCAAGTTTTTACCTTTCACTTCTGTGTAATTGTATTTGGTGTTCAAATTATTATTACCTGATAACAAATATTTTCCTTGAATATATCGCAGTAAACCAAACTTTTCCCATAGTCATTTATTCATGAAATGGTGTGCGAATAGATCAGATTAACTTAGTGTACTCGTATACAGTGCTTATATGCATAAAGTGCACTACATCTAATACATAGCGCACGCATGAAAAGGACAGTTTACAGTGTACAAAATGCAAAAAATGCACGAAATAGGATTTAATATGGATACCATCACAAAGTATTCTATATTCATGCATTTTTGTGCATTTTGTACACTGTAAATTTCGTGCACTGTGCATTTCGTGCATTTTGTGCACTGTGAATTTTGTGCATTTTGTGCATTTTGTGCACTGTGCATTTCGTGCATTTTGTGCACTGTGCATTTCGTGCATTTTGTGCACTGTGTATTTTGTGCATTTTGTGCACTGTGTATTTTGTGTATTTTGTGCACTGTGTATTTTGTGCATTTTGTGCACTGTGTATTTTGTGTATTTTGTGCACTGTGTATTTTGTGCATTTTGTGCATTTTGTGCACTGTGCATTTCGTGCATTTTGTGCACTGTACATTTCGTGCATTTCGTGCATTTTGTGCACTGTACATTTCGTGCATTTTGTGCACTGTACATTTCGTGCATTTCGTGCATTTTGTGCACTGTACATTTCGTGCATTTTGTGCACTGTACATTTCGTGCATTTTGTGCACTGTACATTTCGTGCATTTTGTGCACTGTACATTTCGTGCATTTCGTGCGTTTTGTGCACTGTACATTTCGTGCATTTTGTGCACTGTACATTTCGTGCATTTCGTGCATTTTGTGCACTGTACATTTTGTGCATTTCGTGCATTTTGTGCACTGTACATTTCGTGCATTTCGTGCATTTTGTGCACTGTACATTTCGTGCATTTTGTGCATTATGTGCACTGTGCATTTCGTGCATTTTGTGCACTGTGCATTTCGTGCATTTTGTGCACTGTGTATTTCGTGCATTTTGTCCAGGTGCACGCATGAACTCAATTTCGTTCGCACAAATTAGAACACTGGGACTAACTTTATATTTTTATTTACGATGAGTTTAGCAAAACTTTTTCTAAAGCGCACTATTTTCAAAGACTGATAATGCTGTCTAATAAAATTGCCTAATAAATATCATCTAGCTATTTTCATGAGTACATCTAAATATTTTAATTACTACACTACCTAATTATAAGATATGAAAATAAAGATTGCTTGCTGGGAACTGAATTTTAGAGCTTTCTGTTTATTTCTGGAATGCTCCACTGCTTTCCAGATTACGGATATATACCATGATGCATTCGAAACTCTTCAGAATGATATATATATAAAGGAAAACTTTCGAGATTGTTGACAATGCTTTTGCTGCCTGCTGCAAGCAAATCCAGTAAATTAGCATAATCATAAAATAACAGTCCTGAAAGTATGGATTCAAAACTGGGAGCCGTAAAAATTATTCACTCTATTAATCCTGATGTGCACCCAACTGCTGGAGAGAATTTACCCGAATTTATTTGGAAAAAAATAGACAAATGGTCTTACTCCGATTGTTTGGTAAGCAGTACATTAAAAATGAACCTTTAAAAATAATGTATATTTTAAACCAAAAATTCATTTCGTTTTTAAAATTTTTATTAATGACCAGGATTTTAGTAATTATTTACATTTATATGTATTTACAAATATTAGTAAGAGAGATTTGAATTTTTTGTGTTTTTACAACAGGAATGCGGAATCACTGGAAAATGTTTAACCTATGATGAAGTATGTCGGCTGAGTCGAATTTTTGCTTGGAATTTGAGGAATGTCGCTAAAGTTGTGAAGCAAAGCGTCGTGGCCATTGTCCTTCCAAATTCTTGGGAATTTGTTATTGCCTTAATTGGGTCCTGGTTAGCAGGTTGCACTGTGTGCCCATTAAATCCCATTTTGACTCATGGTAAGTCCACATTTACAATTTTATTTAGCTATATTCTAAACTAAATGGATATATTTATTTAATGAATGAATTTATTGATTGAACATCGGCCACGCCCGCCCAATAACACGTTACAATATATTTATTTAATTTGGTAAGTTATTTTTGTTTTTGGTACAATTCTAGGAGAAATCAGGCATCTGGTGGGTAATTGTAAAGCAAATTGCATAATGACTGATGATGGTACCCTCCTACGTTACCTATCAGTACCCCAAAAACGGGATTTAGCCTCTCTGCAAACTGTAATTCACGTCAACAGTGAGCAAAGTTGTACTCAGCAGTATTCGGGCATGGGATACTTGAAGTTTGGGTCGATGTTGAAAAAACAGGTTCCTTATGGTGACCATATCTGTAGAAATGACAGTTCAGGAGACACAGATGTCGCCCTTCTTATGTAATATCATTGATTATACACCGACGTATAGCTTTGCATGAAAAACTCGACCAATCAGCTCCTCTGTTTTCTGTATTCTTAAATTTTTAGGGATTTGGGGTTTTGGGGATACAAAATTATGTATAATAATATTTTGGAGAATTTTTGTTGAAAATTTGGTTGAATTTCTCAAAAAACTATTGTTTCGTAAGCTCTAAAATTCTGATATCAAGTTCCAATTTATAATAATAACAAAACCTCGAATTTAGAATGGATGAAATACGTTTTTTTCAATTTTTGGTAGATATTCCAGCGGTACAACTGGGAATCCAAAAGGAATTCAATTAACCCACTTGAATCTCTGCTACTCGGTTTTGTAAGTTACTTTTGGATACTTAATTTAATAGCATACTGAAAAATACAATGTAATCATAAATATTTTATTAGACAAGGAATTCAAAAGGAAGTTGGTGGAACGAAATGTTTTTCAAATGGAAACAAGCAAGAAGTAATAATTGACTTTTTGCCCATGTGCCACATCTACGGGCTTTACGTTCTCTTAATTGCGATGAGACAAGGAGCTAAGATAGTCTTACTTCCAAAATTTAAATCAGAATCATTTCTAAAATGCGTTATCCAGCATAAAGTAAGTTCCTACACTACTAAAGAAATTTTTGAAGCATTTCATAATTAGTTGCTTTTAAAATTCCAGCCAACTATGTATTACCTGGTGACTCCAATTGTTGACTTCATGGTTAGTCACCCAAAATTGGAAAGAAAACTTTTAGAAAATACTCACACTGTATGCTATGGAGCTACCCCTATTAGTAACTTTTTGCTGCAAAAGTTCTTAGACAAATTTGGAAATCATATTTTCCTTCGACAAATGTACGGTATGACAGAAATCGGTCCAACGATCATTGCCAACCCTGGATATGGAAATACTCGAAAGGGTAATCATTAATTATTACACATTTGTAGTTAATTAATCATCGGAAATGGTAAAACTCTTAAAGAGGTATTAATTCTGCATAATTGTTTGCAAAAATATACCTGAGAAATTGTTTTAAGTCTACAAAATACTTTTGCAGACTCGATTGGTCGTCTGGTTGCTAATACGAAAGCCAAAGTTGTGGATTCCATTACTGGAGAAATATTGGGGCCAAATGAAATAGGAGAGTTGTGCATTAAGGGTCCTTCTGTTATGAAGGGTTACCTAAATAATGAAAAGGCAACCAAAAGTCTGTTTGATTCGGATGGATTTGCGCATACTGGGGATTTGGTTTATTGCGATGAAGACGGCTGGTTCTACATTATTGACCGAATCAAAGATATCATCAAAGTTAAAGGATACCTGGTATTTAATTTTCTGTTGTCAATTTTGAAACCCTTTTTAGCACAAATATTATTGATGATTCATAATTTTTACGGAACAGGTTTCTCCATCGGAAATCGAAGAGCATTTGCTGAAAATGATAGAAATAATTGATGTGGCTGTTGTTGGAATTCCATTGGGAACCACTGAAGCCCCGCGGGCGTTTATTGTAGTCCAGAGTGAAATACCCGAAAATCAGATCCATGACTTCCTGGAAAAAAATCTTGCTCCATACAAAAGACTCAGTGGGGGAATCGAATTTGTAAAAGAAATTCCACGCTCTTACAATGGAAAAGTATTGAAACGTGTATTGCTCGAGAAATATCTTGCCAAAACTGAACATTGCGATGTTCAGTTTTGGCAAGATATTTCTCAAGTAATTCAAGCATCCTAGGAAAACTGGTGTTGCAGCTTTAAGAAGCAAAATAATTCAGAGAAATTATTAATAAAGACAATAATAGTTTATAATTTGTAAAACATAAATTTAAATGCTCTTTCAAAAATTATGCAGTTTAGAATAACAAGAGGTAGAAAATAAAGCTTTCATTTCTAAAAATCCGAAAATTGGAAATTATTTTAGTTTTAAGATTTCAGAAAATATTTCATAATTTAACACAATTAAAAAACCATTTACAATTTTTATTTAGAGATGCACAATTTACGTGGTCTAGACATTTGTAAATTGTTAATGTAATAATGTCAACAACAACAACTAACTATTAAGTTTATCTCCCACTTTATGCTATTATTTCACATTTGTGATTACATAGAGAAAGTTTAAATACAATTTTCAGTAAATGTGTCCACATTTTTGAAGGAAGGTCAATGAAATCAATGCTTTTTCGGTGTTTGACTAAAAAAGTGTGTTTGCAGCCGATATTTTACTTTAAAAGTTTTTTGCTTCCTTGTCATGTTCCAATAAATTATACGAACATGAAAAGAAATAGTCATTAAATGATAATTAATTAAATTATGGCTGTAACAATTCATCTTTAGAACTTTAGAAGCATTAAAAATAACACGAAATCATTCATTTTTATATTCTGTAGAAAAAATGTCCCATGACATTGACAATGCATTTTCATTTTTATTTTTGAAAAACGGAAATCCATTTTGTGTCTGCATTTAATTTGGCATTAATAATCACTTTCCAATTTCTTCTATTGTCATTTTCGCAGAAACCCCCACAGTTACGAAAAACAGAACATTTAGAAATCGAAACTAATAGAAATGCTCTGATTATGAAATATCAGTAAGTTGTTGTCCGTATTTACAGCCGCATTCGGTTACTTTAAAGTCAAAAATGTATAAAACATCAACTTTTAAAGAAAACTAATGGCTATACTGCGCAATAAGTCAATTGGGAATGTTCATCTAATTAACAACTGAAATCTTTATTTTATCAACGCCTTTTTAAGCAAGTCAGTCACGCTACTTATGCTCTAGCCCCAATTTTCCGCAATATATTTAATTTTAGAAGTAATATTTATGGTAGGACAATATTTTATCACTTTCTAGCAACTCGGCCATAAATAATAACTTTCTAATTCATTCCATTGCTATAACTTTACAAAAACTCTTCCAAATTGCGCAAAACAAAATGATTAACAAATAAATGAATGAAAGTAAGTGACAAAACTTATATTGCCATCACATTTTATTCTACAAAATAATTTAAACGTCAAAAACTGAATTCCAGGGATAATTTTTAAATGAAGGCTTCTATGAATATGAAGGCTTCTATGGCTCTAAATAATCATTTTCATTACTCGGCGCGTGCCCTTCCTAACCATTTTTAATTTCCAAAAGCTTCTTGTGAAATTCACTTTAAAATAATAAAAAAATTTCAAAAGTTACATACCCACCAAAGTTTCTCAGTAATTGGCACGTAAAACTGTCATTTTTATTTTCAGTTTAAATTATTCATAAACAGTTCAGTAAATAAAACAGTGTTAACAAATCAACCATTATAATGAATAGATACAAATAGTTCTGAAATTCAATTAATTACTCCAAAGCCTCGTGGGCTTCTATACAGGAAATATCAATATCATCGTGATCATGCATGCATTTCAGCTCTTCTTCGTAGATTTCTGAAAATCAAACGTTTTACAGGTAATTAGGTACAACATAAAAGCTTTGTATTTAATTGTACCTCATAATTATTCGGTTCACCTCATATAAATACATTTAGCTACTAAATAATTATAAATTCATTCTCAAGAATCACTGCTCCAAACTGATAATATACCTATGTCTCAAGTTCTAATGCAATTTGCTCATGTTTTACTACATTTTCCTCAAGTAGATTACAAAATGCTCAATATAGTTCGACTAAATGTATTTAAGCTTTAGCAAATTGAATTAAAACTTGAGACAAACGTATACTATCAGTTTGGAGTAATAATACTTGAGACTGGATAAATATATCTTAGCAAAATGTATATATGAGGTAAACCGATTATTTTTGAGGTGCATATAACTTTTCCTCAACATAAAACACAATAGGAGAAAAACTCTAATTATACTCACCGATAGAAGCATCCAGAACACTCATTTCCGTGTCCCAAACATATCTCTCAATCTTGCTTGTAGAAACTAATGTTTTTATGTCATCACAAAGCACATCCAGGTCCACAACAACTTTTCCCTTTGCATTACTACTAGCAGAATCTTCCTTTTCACCCAAACTGGTAGCTCCACTTGATTGACATGCAATTTTTGAAGGCGGACTCCTTTCGCTACCTTTCTGCACTGGCGATAAAGTTCTTTTGCGGCTCACGGAATTTTCAAACGTGCTGCCATTTTCAATAATCTCTCCTTCACTGATTTTCTTTTCTTTTTCCAACTCCTCTTGATGCTTTGCCATTGCCTTCTCTATCCCAGGATAACATTCCAAAAATTCTTCATAGGAACACGAAACTGTGTCGATCGTAAAGTCCTCATCTGTTTACATACATATTAAGTAAAACTATTAGAAAAAGTTCCTCATATAACTTAATACTTAACTAATTAATTAATTTTTGCAAAATTTGTGCAAATATACATATAGGCACAACAAATAATTACTACCTATGTAAAGTTGTTTAAACATAAATGCTAAATGAAAATATTTACTTTAACTTTTACCAATTCAAAATGTCGTATATATTAAATTGTTTTGCCTTAAATTAATATTTTCGCAATAAATTCATAAACTGAAATTATCAGTAAAGTAAAAAAGAAAAATCTTCTGAATAGTACATAAATCCTACCTATTAATTTACTATTTTAACGAATGTATATCATCATTTACTATTTACGAATAATTACAAGTATTTATCACTATTTATAAAATTAAACCACTGGAACATTTATTTTATTACTATTTACGAATATTTACCACTATTTACTAATGTTTACCAATAAAAACTCATTTGGCCTGAAATACTGATTAATAGTCAATATTAAAACAAATATCTTAGGAATTAATTGAAATTATTTTCATTGCCACTTACCATCGCATTCCTGGACGGAATCTTCAGAGGAGGAATCATCGTCTTCACTGGAAGACACGTACAAAGTTTCATTAATGAACGTAGTAATGTTAGCAACTAGGAAATTATCCGTGCTTGTGCTGGAGCCACACCAAGAGGCAAGAACGTCTGCAGCTGATTTTCCATATTGATTTCCTGCTGGAAAGTCCCTTAACAATTGTCTCCTGCTTTCTTCCTGTTGTTTTCTTTCCGTCCTTTTCCTTTCTGTGAACTTTCTCCAAATTCTAACCCAACCACGAAGTTTAATCCTGTTGTAAAGTTCTCTCGCTCTCTTTGCTATCAAACGGCTATAAAAACAAAATTATTGTTCTAATTGACGAATAATTTAATAGATTGTATAGATTTATATATTTAGAAAATAAATTATTACTTTGCATTAATATGCTTTGCAAGTTCTTCATCACAAGTTTTAAAAATTGTCTCCCTCACTGTATCACTAATAATCGAGTCCAAAATTTGTTCACTTATTTCCAATTGAGACTTTACAGAAGCAATCTCTTGTTCCACGATTGTTTCCAGTAACGAAGTTAATACATTATCTTGTAACTAAAACCAATATAAATAATTAATTAGTAATTACTACTACAATAAAACAACTATTTACTAAAATGTACATAAACTGAGTAACTAAATACTTAAATATCATAGCTACTTACTAAATATACTTAGAAATACTAATTAATTACAAAAATAGAATTATGTACAAAAAAATCTATTAAAATGGTATTATTACGTTTGCGTAGTACATGGAAGTAATTTTCTGAGCATAGCTTTTGGCCACTGATTTGGTTTTTAGGTTGTCATCGTACGCTTTCAAATAGAAATCCTGAAGGACACTAGTTATTACATCATCTTGATATTGACTGAATAAAAGTTGGGCAGTTGTGAGAGAAAATTCTTCCATTTTCTTCTTTCTTTCTTGTTCGACGATTCGGGGATCGGGTGAGAAGGGAAGAACAATAGTGGCCGATGCTTCCACGGAAGGCGGGGAAAGAACCGGTAGAGGAGTAGGGGCTGTGAACCGAAAAATAGGTTTTTCCACAGTCGCCATGGTCGTTGACGCTGCGATTTCAGAAAAGGAACTCGGAAGAACAACACTTGGTTTGGCGGGAGAAACGACTGGTGAAGTTTTTGCACTTGGGGATCGTGGATTTGAGGAAATAATCGGTCCGGGTATTAAGTAACCTTCGTCGTCGAAACTGCACTGTGGAATGTGAGACGGGTAAGGATTCGGACCTAATGGACCTCCGTTTATTGCCTCGGATATCTATTTAAACACGAATTATACATTATCTGCTTATTATTATGAAAATATTCACATTTCTCAAACATCTCAAAATCAAAATATTTATCACAAACGTTAAAAAATTAACAAAAGTCTTAAAACACAAAACCCTTTGTGTAAAAATGAAAAAACAGTCAGAAATTAGTAGAATCAGATCTCTAGAGTTCGATTCTTACCCAATTTTGAGTTTTTAACTTTTTAAAACAAAATGCAATGGAAAAATAAATATTTACATATATTACAAAACAAGTACTATACTAACCGACACCGTTAATTTGGATTCAATTAAATGAGTTTCCCTGTAAATAGAAGGACCCTCAGGGAGATAGAAGGAACGTCTGCTTATAATTATTCTCTCGGAGTCTTGATCGAAATTCACTCCATGAGCCATACAAAGTGAATTAAATGGAGCTTGATCTTCCAGTCCGTATCCTAACATGCGTTGAATCATTGAAGCAGATACCTATCATTAAAGATATTGTAAATAAATGTAAATAGCGTAACACTTGTAAATAAATGTAAATATTGTACCACTTGTAAATAACCCAACTATCACAATTACTCACAATTACTGAAAAATAAAAGAATATTTACCCAAGATTCCAGTTTTTGATTTGCTGAATGAGATCGAACAAGTGTTCTCAAAGCGGCAGAGCGCACTTGAAAAAAGTAGCGGTGAACTATACATGATGTCAAATACGGAAGTTGGCTGACAACCCGGAAAAATGCAACAAAATTATTGCTGGAAACAGCATGGTGAATTTTTAGAGCTTGCTGAACGGGAAAAGATTTTAAAATCGATGCAGGTTTCTGCTGAATTTCCCTGTAAAATTGAAAAAAATCAAAACTCAAATAATCATAGTAATTATCAGGTTGTGAAAAATTAGTTCTTAACTAATTAGTTCTTAATTACCACAGAATATCTCCCTCGTTCAAATTCATTAAGATTTGGTAAGCTCTAAATTCAGGTTCATTGGGACATTCCACATTTTTCAATCTCAAATCCGAATATAAGTGTTCTAAACTTTGCAGGCACTTCATAAGGTTTTCGTCATTGAGTTTTGTATCAAAGGAAAAGCGATCCAGTTCACAAAGTCTGGAAGAGCAGTGGATATGAAAGCGAGTACATTTTTCCATTAGAGACACGGCTTGAGAATTACAAAGTTGCTGCTGAGTAATATCCTTTCGGATGCTCCTGGTTCGGTCCCATACGAAATTGTACCAATCTGCTAAACTTTCGTCACTTTCTCCACGTGATATGATGTTATGTAAGATATAATCCAATGTCATCTCCAAAGTCTTTCCTGGACGTAATTCATGAGGTAGAGGTTCCTCTTGATCTGCTGAACTCCTCGAGTATACTTTAATCGCCCTCTGGTGATCTACTTCTTGGTCCTACAAATACAAATATTAATAAAAACTAAAGAAGTGCAAAAATACTATAAAAAATTAACATAAATACACAATAAATGCAAAAATACTATAAAAAATTAACATGAATACACAATAAATGCAAAAATACTATAAAAAATTAACATAAATACACAATAAATGCAAAAATACTATAAAAAATTAACATAAATACACAATAAATGCAAAAATACTATAAAAAAGTAACATAAATACACAATAAATGCATAAAATAACAGAAAATGTTTCTAAAATTAGATGTAATGTTAAAAAGTACAAAATTGAAATAAGGGATAAAATAAAACCTTGAATTCTGCTTAAGAATCTAATAATACGGAATATGTACATATTGTTTATACAAAGAAGTAAATGGTAACCTGGTTTAATATTATGATTTCATATGGTGTCAATTGTCTCTGATACTCCCGCATATATCGTTCTTTCTCTGGACACATATCCGGACATGTTCCAAATAACTTGGCTGCCAGTTCGACTCTCATCTTAACTTTTGGAATGCCTAAAACCATTTTACAGAGTTAAATACACAGTAAACTATGATATACTAGAAAATATACAATTTATGAAAATTATCTTACGAGCTCGTAATATTTTATCTCTGGCTTCTAAAATTTTGTATCTGTCTTCAGCACTAAATGCCTTTTTCCCGAATAATTCAACAGCATCAGAGGAATCGGGGTACAGTGATAGAATATCTAAATTATTATCAGTCAATTTCGTTGGTGATTTGGATCTCGAGATGGACGTTGACGATGACGGGAGGGCAAGAACAGAATCTCCTTTAGAGCTTGAACTGGAAATCTTTGGAACTCCGGATGTGGTGCTGACCGTTCTTGAACTTCCGGAAATTTCTGAGCTAGGGCCTGCAGTAGGAACGAAAATCGACTTTTCTCCTGCCATTAGTTGAGGAAGGGACACAGAACTAGAGCTTTTAGGTTTTTCTTTTCCAGATTCAGAAGACCGCATTTTTGTGAAGCTCGGACCAGTGTGTGACGGAATCGGTGATGGAGTCGCTGACGGTTCTGGTTTGTGACGAATTGCGTATCGAGTCTGAAATGCGAAGGCACTGCGATCAATCTGAGGTCTGGCCACTGGAGTAGAAGTACTTGGTGTTCGACGCCTGGCTCCCGATCCCATTGGGGTCTTCTGAGTGAAAAATATCTGAACCTTGTGACCTTCTATCACATTTCCGGTTTTTCTTGCCAATTCTGCTTCATCCTGAAACCAAAAACCGATATTTACAAGATTAAATACTTATGCACATGTGTTCAGAGGAAATAATTAATATTTACATAATTTTGGAAGAATATTTACTTATAATAATGACAATAGGTATGAAAAAAGAAAATATTCACAGAATAGTACTAATATTATGGAAAAAATGAATATATACGAAAAATAAGTGATAATATACACGAAAATAATGAATATTTACAAAAATAATGATGACGTACAGGAAAATAATGAATGTTTGCACAAAATAAGTGATAATGTATAGGGAAATAATAAATACTTACACAAACTGTTGAAATTTCAGCCAAATATATATAAATATCATGCATATTAAAGCAAACATTTAAATCTGTTTGTAATTATAAAGTATTTTTATAATCTTACCGCTTTGTTAAACATAATAATAGCATATTTGCTTTTCAAGCTGCATGTCAACCGTTCAACGTCCCCGAATTGGGTAAAATGGTCTAGTAGAGTTTTCCGTTTGTTAATATTTGCTGGAACATCCCACACCACAATCGTTTTCTTTGGGAGGTTGCTTCCACTTTCCGCTGGATAGCAATTAAGATATTACATTACAATCTAGTCAGGATATTAGAAACCAAAACAAACAACCCAATGTTTAAAACTCATCGTACCTTCTCTATCGGGCGGAGATTTTGCGGGGGCGGATCCCGAACTCAAGTCCATTTTGTTGTATATATGTAAATTCTTTCGTATTTATTGACTTTTAGGAACAATTATGGTTACAGGTTGGCATTAAGAAGATTCAGTTCGCCAGCTTTGTTTATTTGACGTGGAACTTAAAGATTATTTTACATTTCACTTCACTAGCAGTCAGATCAGCTGTTGGAGATTTTACTTGCAGTAAAGTTGTGCTTCCACAGTTAAGGTTTCACTGGAATGACAAAATAGAGTAAAATATAAAGAATTAAACAATTCCAGTTCTCCACACTAAAATTATCTCCATTTTATTCATTATTTGTCTTCTTCATTATTATTATCTTTGACAAAGTACTAGCAGAAAATGAAAAACTGCCGTTTTTGGAAAATAACTCCCATCAAAATGTCCTGTTTGATGACACACAACTGAAAAACAACTTGTATTACTAATTATTACAAATTTCAAATAAAAGTAGTCCTATTACCCGAAAGAAAATTGAAAATATTTACATTATTTACATTATTTACATCAATCACATTATTTACAACTAAATTTTAATGTTTTTACACTCCTGCTGGAACACAAAAGCAAGATTTTACCTTATTACGAAAGTCAAATGTTGAATGAAAACTGCCAGACTCTTCTGATTACTCAATTAAAACTTCAAAACTAATTTCTTAATAAAATTTGTTAACTGGAAGTGGTTAGTGGAGAATCACGACCTACCACGAAGTTGTTGTCTGTTGTGAAATTTAAAGGAGTCTCTAATCCCGCTAAACTCATGGTCGCTTAATGCCCGGAAAATAGATTACAACTTTGCAGAAGATGCAGATATTAATTTTATGATTTTATTAAGCTGAATTAGTTGAAAGCGGTTTTTAATGGAGTAACTTAGCAAATAGTTAGGATGACCGTATTTTGAACACAGAAAAGGGGGACATTTCTAAATAAATTAAGGGGAGGGGCAACCCAACCCCTGAGTATGCTAATACATAGGAGGCGTTTCAAATTAATTAAGAAAATAGCTCTCAGATTAAAATGAGAATTCCAAAAGGAGAAAACACAGCGTACAGTTTATTTTTGTTATTTTGTGTTCTTATGTAAACATTTGTATATAGAAATTGCATGCTGAAAGTTTAAGTAGAATGGGTAATTAAAAGTACTTTCTATGTTTACATTGCGAAATGCGATATAATAACTACAGTTTCACAGAAAGGCCGCATATAAAAGCTCTCAAATTTTCATAAGTATTTAATTCAGTTCACACTATCAATAAAAATATAATTAATTTGCGGTCCAATGAAGCGTACTTATAAGGTTATTAAGTTATAATTATCAGTAACTTATGCACTACAATAATTATTTATGTACTTATACCTAAGTACCATTTGTGCTATTAAATATTACTGCGATACCATAATAACAATTGTAATGTTTATTTTTTATTTTTGTATTTAGTATATAGCACATTAAAACTCCTTGCCGGTCTTGGAATGTGAAGAATTCTAAAAGAATGCATTTGTTTCTCTTCATTGCAGTCCGGGAATTGAATTTTAAATATTAATATTTGATTTGACTTCACTTTCAGTCATATTTCTTGGATTTCGTCTTATCCTTATCCTGGTTTAATGTCAATTGCAAACTCTTCACGATGGCATCACTTAGAAATGCGAAAATGCGATGAATCTTGCTGTTTACTAATAGAATTTTGGGAATATGCAGATTCTTCTCAGTTCTCCATCTACAGGGACTTCTTTCTTCAAGTTAATCAAAAGTGGCACTTCTTAAACCCACAAAAGTCGTAAGGGTGAATTATACTCCCGCCAGAGTTTTTTCACCCTCATGCAGAAGAACTGGAAGAAAAATCCAAAACTCTAAACCAAATAAAGAAATCCGATCCAAAGAACCGAATAACAAAGATACGATTATCTGGGTCTGGTCTGCAAACCCGTCATTAAAGATTACAGAAACAATGAAATAGCATAATTCCCAAAATGAATGATTTCTTTTCTGACTTCTTCAGAAATCCTTTTAATTTCCCTTATTTGAACTTATATTTCTTATTTTTGCTAGCAGAACATTTGTATTTACAATATATGATTTTATTTATTTTTTGTCACAATAAACACTTCGTAATTTAAGAAACTAATGTCCTAATGATAGTGTAAATAGTAAATTAATATATGATTTTGCAAAAAACTAGTCCATTAAATAAATAAGGTTATAAATAAACACGAAGAATTAATTCGCATTTTATTTTAATAATGTAGTTGTCCGTGCTGAGAGAAAGGTATGTGACTTTTCCCCACAGACATAAAAGTTTGGCAGTCAGGAAAATTTTTAAAGTCATTTCTAAATGCTATTTAGAAAGAATACATAAAAATAAAGCAAATAGTTTCCTTTTTATAAGCCAGGTTTTAAAATATGACAATGTACTTTCACTCTCAAGACTTATCTACTGAGAACTATACAAATATAATTATCCGATATTAATAATTACTTTCTATTTTCTTGTTGCATTGTTACCTTTTTATTGAAACTCTCACAATTAAGAAAACAGCGCATTGATTGTAATGCATGTAACAGTCTTAGGCTGAAAACTGGAATTATTATGTGTAACTTTATCATATCATCATATGTGATGGTCCAACAAAATCTGAAATTAAAACACATTAATTCAAAATAAAACTTTCAATACTGTAAACAATTAACAATTAGAGAAAATGGAAATAGAGTGGATAATTATATAGAAAGTCTAATTATCCATTCTATTCTCAATTAGAATTACTTTCTAATTTCACTAATTTGGCATTATAATATCCTATCAAACTTTCACAGAAACTTCCTATATAAAGCTCTCAATTCTTCTTGGGTTTTTAATTCACTGAATTGCACCATCAGGAAATAATCCTTTTCCAGATGGTGCATATTTCGAAATTATAATTGTTCCTGGACTTTCCATGTGAAGAATTCTGAAAGTAAGATATTCTGTTTTGTGTTCTAAGATTTAATGAATTGTTAGAATTGTGACAAAATGGCTTATCAAAACAATGCCACTTTTCAAACGTATTTAATTGTGAAAAATTAAATTTTTACTGTTCACTTAATTTCCTTGACAGATTTGATTTTCAGTCGCATTTCTCGCCCTTTATCGTAGCTCTTTAGGAAACCAGGGAAAATAATAACCGGAAAAAGATACGATGACGCTTGCAGCCCATTCCCAAATTTTTGAAACGCAGACCGCACGCAGAGGAAATTTCCAACTTCTGATAACTCTACCAGAGTGCAATATTCGGACTCCATTGGAAACTCAGAAGTTTACGGTGATAAGATTTGCTAGGCCTACAGGGGAACAAAATGCACAGATGATTTGGCGGAATGTACAGTTGCAAGGTTATTGTAACCATGATATGATGATTCTCCTATAAGGTTCTCTAAAGCGACAATTTTTAATCCAAGATTTCTGCTTTTCCAAATGATTTATTTCCGATTTCCTTAGGTGTATTTGTATTGATTCCGTATCAGTACATTAAGGAATTTCCATAACTATAGACCCATACCCTCTGGCGCTAAAGTCCCCAAATTTAGCTCCACAATGAAAACAAAAAAGTTTTAAATTAAAAATTTTCGCTTGAGATAACCTTTTAAGGGAATCACCGTGGTTACAACAGCTTTGGTACAGTTGGTGTTGATGGACTTGTCCCTTCAGAAAGGCCGTTGGAAAATTGGAACTCGGAAATTGTGTGGTCTTCCTCCAATATTTCTTCGGAACTGGATTTGCAAGCAACAGTATGCCAGGATTTCCCCCCTGAAATTAATATTTATTGGAAGTAGGTAAAAATTGGGGCTTTTACAAACCAAAAATCCGAAGGAGAATTCTACTTCCGGCGGATGCCTCCCGCTCCTGGTGCCGACGAACACAAAGAAAAGACTTACAAGATAAAAATACATTTATTAATTTCTTATCAGAGCCATAATTTCCTTTAAAATCATTTACCATCCATTTTGCAACGTACAAATCTGAATAGAATCACAATTTTGATGGTAGAATACAGTTTTCCATTATTACGGAACCCACAATTCCTAACAGCTTGATTTTATCTCTTTCGTCCATAAAACCAGTTACACTGGTTTATTTTCTGCCGAGTCAGGATAATTTCCAAGCAAGGTGACAGTCCAGGATCCGGATTCTGGCCACAACATATGCCGATAACAACTAAACCGATAGAAATTTTAAATGTATTTAAATTATTTTACTTCTATTTCACATTTATCAATTTTATTTCAAATATTTCAATTTTATTTCCTGCATCTCAGTTTTATTTCAATTATTTCAATTTTAATTCCAGTATCTCAGTTTTATTTCAATTATTTCAGTTTTATTTCCAGTATCTCAGTTTAATTTCATTATTTCAATTAATTTCAACTATTTTCATTTCTTTAAATCATGTCATTTTTACTTCCATTATTCCAATTTTATTTCGATATTTCAGTTTCATTTCTTTTAATTTTATTTCCGTTATTTCAACTTTATTTTCCAATTTTATTCTAATTACTTTTATTATTTCAGCTATTTTTATTTTATTCCAAAAATTTTTATTTTATCTCCATTATTTAAACTTTATTTGAATTATTTTAATTATTTTAATTGTATTTTAATTAATTACACTTTATTTCCATTTAAATTTTTTTTCTTTTATTTCTTTTATTTCTTTTATTTCATTATTTCAATTTTATTTCAATTTTATATCAACTTTATTTTAAATATATTTCAATTATATTTCAATTATTTCAATTATATTTCAATTATTTCAATTATTTTTCAATTGTTTCAATTATATTTCAATTATTTCAATTATATTTCAATTATTTCAATTATATTTCAATTATTCCAATTATATTTCAATTATTTCAATTTTATTTCAATCATTCCCGTTTTGTTTGCATTATTTCAATGTTAATTTAATTATTTCATTTTTATTTCAATTATTTCAATTATTTCAATTTTATATCAATTATTTCAATTTCATTTCAACTTTTTCAATTGTATTTCAAGTATTTCTATTACTTCAACTTTATTTCAAATTTATTTCAATTTTAAATCCATTACTAAAATTTTATTTCAATTATTATCGTTTTGTCCCAATTGTTTCAATTTTATTTCAATTTTATTTCAACTATTTAAATTTTGTTGCGATTATTCCCGTTTTGTTTCAGTTTCAATTTTACTTCAATTTTACTTCAATTACTTAAATTTTATTTCTATTTTATTTCAACTATTTAAAGTTTATTTCGATTTTAATTCAATTATTTAAATTTTATTTCAATTTTATTTCAACTATTTAAATTTTATTTCAATTATTCCCTTTTTGTTTCAATTATTTCAATTTCGTTTTAATTATTTCAGTTATTTTTGCTTTGTTTCAATTGTTTTAATTTTATATAATTTATTTCAGTTATTTTTGTTTTGTTTCAATTGTTTTCATTTTATATAATTTATTTCAGTTTTATTACAATTATATTTATTTTGTTTCAATTGTTTCAATTTTACTTCAATCATTTCAATTATTTCAACTTTATTTCAATTTTACTTCAATCTTTTCAATTATTTCAACTTTATTTCAATTTTACTTCAATCTTTTCAATTATTTCACTTTTATTTCAATTTTATTTCAATTTTACTTGAATTATTTCAATTTTACTTGAATTATTTCAATTTTACTTGAAATATTTCAATTTTATTTCAATTACATCGATTTTCAATTATTTCAATTATTTCAATTATTTCAATTTCATTTCCGTTATTTCAGTTTTATTTCTACTTTTAGGTCAATATTTTATGTTGAAGCTTTAATTTAAGCGATAAAATTAATTCGCATTACGTTAATGTTCATGAAATGTAAAAAGTCGTAAATTGTAATGTGCTAAGACATGTGCTAAGACATGCAATTTTTACTGCTAAGACATGCCAATCGAGTTCTCTAGGTCCCATATATGGTGGGCGGAATCCGAAACCTCGACTGCAGAATAATACTAAACTCAATGGGTTTAACTCACATTGTTGTTGCAAAGTCATCATGACTATAGAGCAAGGTTTCGGGTGGGATTATCCCACAATGGGAATATTCCCAACTTTCCCGGGTGGGTTAGTTCACTTTTTGTGATAAAAAGTGGGAAAGTTGGGAAATATGGGAAAGTTCCGGGAAAGTTGTTAAAGAGCAAGCAAAATACACAGTATTGCTAAAGTAAGCCACAGATTAAGTTATGAAACTAGTTTTGAAACATCTGAAAGCAAAACATTGTTGTTTCAAATTGAAAACTGAATATTGTTATTGAAAAGGTATTCCACACACAATACGGAAAATATAAGATGTATTTTCCTTACAACCTTATTTGTTCCTTTATATGACGCTCCAAACGTACAGATGGATATTTGAAATGTCGCTTATCAATTTTCGTCAATTTATTCACATAACTATTTTAAATGCTTAAATTTCGATGTAATGAGCTATTTGCTTTCTTGTGTCATAAAATTATGATTTATATAATTTAATCTTTGCAATTTATATAATATACAAATCTTTGCAATTTTTACAAAGATTTAGGCTATTGTTATAGGATTTGTTGTTATTTGGTACTTGTTGCTATAATGGACAGTGCATTCATGTAATATGTTTAATTGTTTATTTATTGCTCCCTTTCAATACTTAAGATATAAGTAGCTTGAATCTTAAACCGAATTATCACTGGCATAGTTTAGATTCCACGTGTATAATATAAACTTTCCCAAACTTTCCCAGAGTTTGGACATAATTCCCGCTTTTTAGCAATTTTCCCGAATTTCCCAACTTTCCCAGGTGTCCAAACTATTGGGGTGGGAACTGGGAAATACCGAAACCATGCTATAGAGGCATAAAATTAGCTTTGCTTTATAGATTAAAGAGATGAGATCAACGACTGTGATCGATGAACACAGCAATAGTTATTATACTGGTTTTGTATCAAAATGCAAAAAATCTTTTGTTTGCGATAAAAAGGAATTATTGCTTTTATTACTATTTTTATTCGACATCTTTGTGGTTCTCTGACGAATGGTACCGTCCATTATGGATGAAAACTGATTTTTAAAGAACTTATGACTCATAAACTGTATTAATACATAAACTGTATTAAAAGTGCATTTATCCTGCCCCAATTACAAACTACCAGACTACGTATAACTTTTACTATAGCATACAATAAGCACAATAAGCAGAACTCTGTAAGACACGGCTTTTTGATTAACACTAGTAACAATAAGTAATAGTAATACCCAAATATAAAACTTTACGAAGTCTTGCGTAAGTTTTGCTTGTAGTGTAATTGATATTTATAGTATCGTAGAAAATTGTTCAATTAAATCAACACTAAAAAAAGTATACAGATTAATAATATTATTAATTTCAAACTATTTGATTTGAATTTTTTACAAGCTGTCCAAACCTTTTGTAAAGCTTTTGTAAAGAAGCAGCATATAAAAATAAAGATAAAAATAAATTTTTATGGCCCAATACATTTACACTGTCAAAATATTCAACTGATTGTTGGTGTGTAAATAATTATTTGTCATTAATAATAAATTAGTAAAGCTACCATGTTTTTCAAATTTCAGTTTTTGGCCTAATTAATTAAAATATTCCAACTTACATAGGTATAAAGCAAGGCTATTGTAATCATGGCGATTCTCCTAAAAGGTCATCTCAAGGGAGAATTTTTATTTTAAAACTTCAGCCTTTTCGTTCTGGTTTTCTAAATTTGGTGAATTTATATAGAACCCGAGGTTCTAAACAATAGAAATGGAAATCTGATAATACACGCAAGGTATCTCCTAGCAAATAATACAGAAAAACTGAAATGTTGGACTTAAAATTTTTTGCTTGAGATAACCTTACAATTAAGAGAATCACAGTGGTTACAACAGCCTTAGATAAAAAGAATAACAAAATTTCCCTCGCTTCGTTAAATTCGACGCATTTCAATTAGAAAACACGAGAAGGCAAAAGGATGGGATATGCACGCACAGCTGAAAGACTGCTCCAATTTTCACCTCAAACCAAGACTTCGAATTCTTCATACAATTATTGGTTTAAAATGGGAAAGTTGTCGCCAAAGGTCCACTAGATCCAATAATTTATTCAATTTCTGGACAACTTTCAGAAGTTCATGTCGAAAACAGACGTTGAATGTCCATGCAAGGTGCAGAGAAATCGCATAGTCCGTATTTTCTGCACATTTCAAACAGGGAAGACTGCCGTCAGAAGAAAAGCTGCGTATTGAAACGAAGAGTCGTAGTTTTGTTTCGCTGGAATTTTCTTTCTCAGTAATACCATATTGTACGAAATAAAAATGCATATTATGATAGCCTCTATCCAAGGTTTCGGGTGGAATTATCCCACACTGGGAATATTCCCAACTTTCCCGGGTGGGTTAGTTCACTTTTTGTAATAAAAAGTGGGAAAGTTGGGAAATATGGGAAAGTTCCGGGAAAGTTGTTAAAGAGCAGGCAAATCACGCATTAAAGCTAAAGTATGCCACAGATTAAGTTATGAAACAAGTTTTGAAACCTCTGAAAGTCAAAATATTGGTGCTGACCGAATATTGTTATTGAAAAGATATTCTACAAGCAATGCGGAAAATATAAGATGTATTTGCTTTATAATATTTTTACCTTTATCTGAAGCTCCTAAAGTACAGATTGGTAATTGAAAAGTCGCTTGTCAATTTTCGTCAACTTACTTATATAATTATTTTAAGTGTTTAAATTTCAGGGTAATGGGCTATTTGCTTTCTTGCGTCATAAAATTGCCATTTACTATATAATTTTTGCAATTTTTTCAAGGATTTGTGGTATTCGATTAGGATTTATCTTTACTTGTTGCTATAATGAATTCATTTAAAATGTGATGGATATTTTAATGGCTTCCTTTTTAATACTTAAGATATAGGTATCTTGAATCTTAAACCGAATTATCACTGGCATATTTTAGACTCCACGTGTACAATGTAAACTTTCCCAAACTTTCCCAGAGTTTGGACATAATTCCCGCTTTTTAGCAATTTTCCCAACTTTCCCAACTTTCCCAGGTGTCCAAACTATTGGGGTGGGAAGAGGGAAATACCGAAACCATGCCTCTATCTTTAATTAGCCCAGTGGCATTTCCAATCATAGAATCTACTTTAAATATATTTTGAATAAGCTCCTCGATGTTTCATTCGTGTTTTGTCAAGAGGTGCAATTTATGGCGCTCTTTCTATCATTGTCTTGTTCTTGTTTAACTATACTGCATTACACATGGGCAGGTTGCAGTTTTAAAATTTTTGCAAAAGAAAACCAAAAGTACGCATGTGCACATTTTCAAGGAGAAGCAAGCTACTTTAATTCCCGCCGATTCATTAAAAAATTTAATCAAAAAATTTTACATACACTTATACTCATACTCGTAATTACTCATACTTACATATTTCCGATTCTTAAAAGATATATATTTTGGCTTTTTAAATATATGCATATTTACGCTCTTCCCATAAATGCTAAATTTGCACTGAAAGACTATAAAAGTTCCCATTGCGTAATCACTTGAAATTGGAAACGGTAAAAAGAAAGTCAGGAGAATGAGTTATTGTAATTACTTTCTAAAGTTACATAACATTATTATCACAGAACAATAAAGCTTTTGGAAATTGACACTTTATATAAAGCTCTTGAAAGACCCAAAAAACAAAGTTCTAACGAAAAATTGTTCAGCTCAGAGTTATCCACAGGAAAAGAGAACAAATTATTATTCTAAAAATATGAACCACGGAAAGTGTAGCAGTAAAATCGTAAGTAAACAAAGCCATTGAATCTTCGTCATGTATACTTCTTTAAAATTTATGTTGAGATTAAAAACGTAGTCATTTTCCAAATATTAAACTCTCACAATGTTGTTACAATTATCATTATCACTATCGTTAAAAAAGTAAAGAAATCAACAAATATTTTTTTAAAAACTAAAATAGTTTTAAAGTTTTATTTCTTTTAATAATCTTACAAGTTAATTTCAAATCAATATTCCAATAATATAAGATATTTTCCTCTTCTTTACTTACATCTATCTATAATTCACAGCATTGCGCCATTAAATTTATTACAAAGTTTTTAAAATCTAAAGCAGTTATCACTAATTCCCAATAAATTATTGTGCATAGTAATTTTTATATCCGAAATGCTGAAATGTTAATTTCATGCCATCTTCACTCTAGAATTTTCGTACTATGAATGAATGAATGAATTTATTTAGACGATATATGGCCGAAGCCCTTACATCATTACAAAACATTTGTAATACAATAATGTGGTTTAAACTATTAAGTTGATTTCTATAAATAATTAATTGGTACAGCTGAGCATTAGAATTAGTAATATTTTTATGGGTTACAAATTAATTTTCTAGCAGAAACCATCTCGTAGCATTAGCACCTAACCAGAAAAATTTTCGTACTAAATACCTAGAGAATTGTGAAATACTCGGCATTTTTTTTGGTCAATTTAAAAATAGGAAAATAACTTTTGCTTGGAAATCTTTTCATTATTTTGCCAACAATATATGAACTAATTATTGTATTTTTAATGTTGATGGTAAAATACTTTCATTCTGACGGAAAAATCTGATGAAAGGAATCCAATTTCTTTATTTTCGTTTCAGATTTTATTACTCGTACTGCATCTGCTTTCCTTGGTCGTTAATTCGAATGGCGCGGCAGAATTCTATGCCTGTGACACAGTACCACGTCCCGATGGTTTTCCTAGTGGCTGTGAAACATGCTGTGGAGTGGTACGGCGAAATACTCCAGGGTATCAACATAATAATGACTGTAGTGACCTGCAGTCTTGCGATGGATACGACTTTAAGCATGGACGCCCCACAGGAGACGACTGGTACATGGAAGTTTGTGGGGATCACATTAACCCGGTTTACACGGGGAAAACTTGCACAGACCGATATGCAAGTTGTGCAGCTTCTTGGATGAATTGTCTCAAGCAGACTTCTCAGACTAACTCTAAAGAATCGTGCTACGCTAAGAATACTACTTTCGATGCAAAACTTGCAAACGGAACTTACAAATGTACAGCGAACACTTTCTTCCCCTTCCACCATGATGTCCCTGTCAGAACCAGTATTAGTTTCCTTGCTAAAGACTGCAAACCCGTAAATGTGAACAAGGCGGCTAATAGCCCTCAGGTAGTTTGTGATTCTCCTCACCGTTTCGATGTAACCACTACTCTTGCTCCCATCACAGATGATCCCAACAAAAACAACCAAAATGGAGATGGTCAAGATGGAGGTGGCCAAAACAACCAAAATGGAGATGGTCAAAATGGAGGTGGTCAAAACAACCAAAATGGAGATGGTCAAAACCACACTGGGGGTTACTTTAGTTTTATAAAAAGTCATTTCAATTTTCCAGTCAATTTATACACATTTTTTAGTAGTTGCAAAAGAAACAGTACCAAAAATTGCTAGCAAATAGTCCTATTCAGTAATAAAAGTCTCGTCAAAGTAATAAATGTCAATCTAAAATTATTTCATTCCACAGTTATTGCTACAAAAATGAATACTAATACTTAAAAACTAATCCTTACTTAATTAATGAAGTACATTAATATATTATTAAAATAACCAATAAAACTATTAACTTTTAAAATTAGTGCCCTGCAAACCGTTTTCCGTCAGTTCACTTTTTCTTCGTCAGAACTGAACCTCAATCTACAAGACAGCACTTTCTCCAAATTCAGAATACAGTCAAGAATTACGAATAACAAAAACTTAAATAGCAATCATAAGATGACATTAATCCAAGAAATCGTGTCACGTTTGACAAAACATATATCTTCACAGTCGTCACCAAATTTAAAACCCCCATACAAATGAGTATTATCCGCAGGAGTTCTTTCGATGGCATGAGTGGTAGTCGCAGTGGCCTGGTTAAAGACCACTGCGAGTGGCGCTACACTGTTATATGGATGAATGAAAATAGCAGTAGAATAGAATAGAATTTTATTTCACATTTATAAAAATTGTGATCAATAAATTGAGCCCATTGCTTTTCTTCCACTGCAATACCTCCTTTGTATATGTCTAGTTAAATCCTTAGATTACTATTTCGCTTGTATTTCATGGTGGCGAATATTAAAGACATTTATACCCTGCTTATTTAAGCCTAATACGGTTATTATATCGATATTTACAGAATCCAATTCATTCACGTTGAATTTCCAGAAAGCCCTAAATACGATTTCGAATAACCCGTTATAAAGAAAACAATTTTGGATTAAAAAATATGGTCGACAACTTTCAGTGGATAGAATTTACACTAAACTTTTAATTGCCGAATATGTTTCATTTGCTTCTTCCTGCTTATTCGCCATTTGCAGTGGAGAAAATTATTACACCCATACCAGAATAAATGTGTTTTCCCAGAAAAATCAAAAGAAAATTTTGTAAGTGCTAATCCACAAATCACTACAGGTTACCACAATAATAACTGCAGTGGTGTTTTTCCACACAATTTCACATATTTTTACATGTTTGCACTGATTAAACTGCTACTACTGAGTTATATTTAACATTTAAGCATCATTTTTTCAAGTTGTCATGTGGATTGGTGGTATGAGTGGAGGTGCAGGATACAGATGTTCTGGGTTCGAATCCCATAATAGAGAAAAAATGTTGCCCTAATTAAATGAAAATATTTTTTGTGTTTCCATGAATATTTCAACTCGTGTTATTTCACTTGTAAACGGGTCATAAACACAAGTTATGACTTGTGTTATAAAACTTTGTTTTAGCGTTATAGGAACGTGTACTTGTCCCAAAAATTTCTGGTATGGGCATATAGGCAATTATTCTACTGTCCACATTATTTAAACAACCACTTTTCGCAAAATAACAATAGATTGGAGACAAACCTAAATAAATGCGACTTTGTCTTATGGAGAATTTGCGATATTTGCACCAGCCAAGAAAAGCACAGGAACTTGGCTGCAAGAAAATGAGATGATGTTCTAATTTCTAAGATAACAAGGAGATTTGGATGTTTAAATATAAACGCTGCATGGTTAGGTGAGTTGATATTTATTGCCAAATTAATTTTAAACATTTGGAATACAATTAATACAATTCCCAAATTCAAATCAGAGGTCAAAAGTTGATAGTACCTTCTCATGTACTTCACATATTTACAGTACAGATATATACAGTCATCCTAAAATCTTTAAAATACTAAATACTATCATTATACAACTTAACCAACTTTTACTAATTTGTACTGTGATTCTTTGATAAATGCTTCTACAAAATTTTATCAGTGTATTTTACAAATACCTATTCTTAAACATTTGCCATTTTCTAGTGAAATAATAACATATAAGCAATGCATACATTTTTCTGTTTTGGACTAGTAGAAGCAAATATTTTTCAATTAGAAAAATTACGAAAGGCAAAAGAACAAGATATCCAAGCACATGAAAAACTGCTCCAACTTTCATGTCAAAGCTAAGGCTATGAAATTCATGCTGACGTTGCTTTTCTTTGAAACTTAATGCACGAGGCGAAAAGCTTCTAAGCTTTGCCCAATAATCTTGTAGTCCCATTTCATTCAATTCTTGGACAACATTCAGAATTTCATGCCGATAGAATCCTTTAAATAACCATGACGAGAGCAAATAAGCAGCAGGTTCAGTTGTAGCACTGCATTTCAAATGGGGAAGTTTTTCTTGTGTGTAAAGCAGTCTACTATTATCGGATCTATAACTGGATATTGGAAAAAAGAGTTTCAATTTTGTTTCAGATAAACAAGCAAAAAAAATAGAGAAATTATATGACAATGATATGTTATCTTTATTAGTATCACAGAAGTAAACACTAGAGTTTTGTTTCGCAGTAATACCATATTGTACGAAGAAAGGATAATAACGGTAATAGTAGTCACTTTCAGATCGCCAAGTGACAGAGAACCTTGAAACTAGTGAAGTTATTTTATATTCATTTTGAATTAGTTCACCGAAATTCCTCATTACTTTTTTGTCAACAGGAGCGATAACTTCAGTTGTGATGTAAATTTCATACTGGGTTACAAGAATATTCACCATCAGAGACAAAATTCCATACAAGAAGAGTTTTCTTTGGTTGTGATCCTGACGGAGAATTATTGCAATCGCAGAAACAAAGAAATTATTTATCGATTCAAACGTTATTTTACATTTCCCAAAATGAAATATAACTGCATTAATTTGCAACAAGACAACTTGTCAACAGAAATAGCCACGTACTCATGTCCATTATGTCAATCCAGATAGATAATGGCTTTTGGTGATAGGTTTCTCTATCTACACAATATATGAAGTTTGCATGCCCACCGAATGCTAAATACCTCATAACAATTAATTTGTGTTTATTAGTATTATATAAATCTGGGCTAAATACAATGCCGCAAAATTTATTATTTAAACGTGAATTTGTGTAGACAAAAGTGAAATTCAAACGGTCAGCCATTACTTCTAAGAGAGGTGACCAAATAGAAAGGCATTTTGTAAGTATTCGCTTTCCAATTAGGGTGTATGCTGAAGCAGCACATTGCGGTGTACGTTCATCTTCATTGCCTTTCATGCGCCTATCGTAAGCAGCAATATCCAGTTTATGAAGATTACTATGTAAGCCTTTTCTTGTAATCCCTTCTGGAGTTACTGCTTTAGTGATATCAATCGTTACAAACTTTTTAGTGAATGGTATCACTGTTAATATTACAATGTTGAATGTAGAATTGATGACCAGAAAGTACACCAAAGAACTCGTCCGTCCCAATCGGTCAACGGAATTCTCCTTGATTTTGTCAAAGTTATTATTTGTACTGATCATTAGAAACTTGTTGTTCGGTCGATCTATTTCTCGGCCAATTATAAAAGGAAAATCACAAACGTCGTCAACTATATTCTCTGTTGGCTCCACTACTGCACGAACAGTACACTTTGTGTTTGACAATGAGTTCGGGTATAAACCTTTGCGAGTGTAATCAGAATACAACTTTGTCAAATTAATATGTGGATCGTAAGTTATCGTTCGTGGTGAGAATATAATATTTTCGAAGACATAATCCTGTAAATCACTTCGATGTAAAAGAAAAACTTCAGAATCGCAATTTGAAAACGGGGACAATACACTTTGACCATTTACATTGAAAATTAGCCAAAAAAGCAAAGTTAAAGAAATACAGCTTTTATTTGAAACCATAACTGTAGATCTGAAGTTATTTACTGTCTATAATTTAAAATGGGTGTTCTGATGTCAAAACTTTTACAATATATTCAGCAGTTGCAACTTTTACTGCCATATTGTGTCCTCTTTTGTTGTAAGATTGATTTCGAATGAAGAACGAGAGTTTTTAAACGTTCTATTTGTTATTTATATTTTGCAACTTGCTATTTACAGGTGTTTAAATTCCTACGAATATCCGAAACAGATATTGAAGGTAATAAATTACATTATTTTCCGTGCTGTGTTATTTTAGCAGAATGTAGCTAGCAGTAGATGCTACGATTGTTTTAAACTGGATTCGAGAAAAATGTTCGTTCGAGTTCGAGAACTGTAAATTATAACCTTTAACTGCTTAGTTTTCTACTTTGTTTGTCGCTTGTTATTAATAAGAAACTCTTAGCCCGTTTAAAATGTGCATGAATTGACCAATACATTTACACTTGTATAGCAATTGTACATAACAATAAAAGTCTGCCTATTTCTCGCATGTTATTTTAGCAGAATGTACGTAATTATTTAAACTGAAATTCGAGACAAATGTCTACATTACAAGATTACAACCTTTAGCTGCGCAGTTTTCTACCATGTTTGTCACTTAATACTAATAAGAAACTCTTAGCCCGTTTAAAATATGCATGACTTCACATGAAACCAATACATTTACACTTATATAGCAGTTGAACATAACAATAAAAGTCTACTTAGCTGTCGCATGTTATTTTAGCAAAAGGTTCGTAAACCGTAGAGGCTACGAATTATTTAAAGTGGTTTAGAGACAAATGTCTACATTACAACCTATAACTGCGAAGTTTCTATACTTTGTCGCTTAATACTAATAAGAAACAGTCCCTTTAAAATATGCATGACTTCACCTGAAGCCTTTAGAGCTTTCTAATTAATAGAAGCTTCTGGAAAATAGCGTGCAAGTAAATGTTAATTTCTCTTATGGAAAATTGACTCTCTCTCAGTCACGAAAAGTACTGGTAGAAAAGAATTTGCTTTTAGGAAAACGGCGATAACAAACTTAGGTATCAAATTATGATCATAATCTACTTAAATACACAAACCACATTTTAAGGAATCGAAGTGGGAGCGGAGTAAAAACTTTTTGCCACCCCGCTAACCGCTTCAAAGTCAAAGGGAGCCTTAGCCAAACGATGTACGGGGTGCACAATATTTTATAGACAATTTCAAGGTAAAATCAATTTTCAATAAAGAAAACTATTTGTATCCCAATTTCAAATTTTATTTTTGCTCTGAAATGATGTTCCCGTCCAGACGACTGGTCTGTTTACTAGTCTTATCTAAAAAATTTAATCAGGAAATATCTCAAATAAATATATCTATCCAAATTATTCAAAATTTCCCAAATGGCCTCCAAACAGGACACGGTGATGATTACAGGAAACACAAACAAACAAAGTAGAAACCTACGCAGTTAGTGGTTGTAATTCAGACATTTGTCTCTAAACAACTTTAAATATTCGTAGCGTCTACTTCTTACGTACATTCTGCTAAAATAACATGCGAGAAGTGAGCAGAGTTTTATTCTGTTATGTACAACTACTGCTGTATTAGTTATATAAATGTAAATGTATTGGTTTCAGGTAAGTCACGCATATTTTAAACGGGCTGAGAGTCTCTTAATAAGATTAAGCGACAAACATGGTAGAAAACTGCACAGTTAGAGGTTGTAATCCTGTAATGTAGACATTTGTCTCGAATTTCAGTTTAAATAATGACGTACACTCTGCTAAAATAACATGCGAGAAATAGGCAGACTTTTATTGTTATGTGCTATACTGATATATAAGTGTAAATGTATTGGTCAATTCATGCATATTTTAACCGGGCTAAGAGTTTCTTATTACTTATTACTAACAAGCGACATACAAAATAGAAAACTACGCAGTTAAAGCTTATAACTTACAGTATAACATTTGTCGCGAATCCAGCTTAAAACATTCGTAGTGTCTACGACTTTCGTACATTCTGCTAAAATAACACAGCACGGAAAAGTAATATCAAAATTTATTACCTTCAATATCTGTCTCGGATATTCGTAGAAAAAATACCTGTAAATAGCAAGTAACAAAATATAAATAACAAATAGCACGTTTAAATACACTAGTTCCTCATTAGAAATCAATACTTGCAACAAAAGAGGACATATTATGCCAGTAAAGGATGCTACTGCTGAATATATTGTAAAAGTTTTGAGAATGGAACACACATTTTAAATTATAAACTGTAAATAACTTCAGAGAGAATAAACCGAAAGTTATTTAAGTCTCGCGTGAGCCTTAATAAAGTTCTCTAATTTTATACTGCTAAAAGTAGTGACCATATGAATTGCGTTTAAGCCAATTAAGCCCATTCCTAAAGCATTTGGCGCTATATCATTTATGTATTTATTTTGTAACTGCATTATTTGACAAACTCGAATGGCTGGAAGAATATTTACATCTCTGTCTTCAATGTGTCTTATAGTAGGGCATATTGATTTCAAGCAGAAGGCAACTTGAGTGCAACATACGAACATAATGCCCATTTTGCCCATAAACAGAACTAATGCAATGTCCCTATGGAATGGTACTACTACTACTACTGCAAAAGTTACGATGAAAAAGCAAACTCGAGTGAGAAAAAGAGAGGGACTAACAACATCTTCCTCTGGGAAAAACTTCCTCTGGGAAAAACTTCCTCTGGGAAACCCTCTCTTAGAAATCTTTCCAATCACCTCCGTAATCAGATTGCAAAGCAACTGAAGTGCAGATAAGAAATGTCATTATGTGCATTAACAACATCATTTTTGAAAAATATGAGGCGATCTGTTTTGCTTTTTTCCCAATTTGCTCCCAAATTTAGTAGCTAGAAAATTCAAAAAGATTCGGCTAGCTTTGAAATTCAAATTTATGAATCTTGTAATTATATAATTTTAAATAGTCTAATACCAGAGTTTGCTGTATTATGTTCTTACCTGAAAACTGTATCATGAATCGAGTAAAAACATTTGTCAAGACTACTATCCCATTTCCTCTGACTATTTCTTTCTCGATCAAACAAAGCAGGGAGAGTATATAGCAATGTCTTCAATTGTGTTTTTTAGTTTCCAGTAATGTAAGAACATGAACATGGCTTTGTGTTTTTGACACTGAGCTCAGGTATAAACCGTTTTCTTTGTAATTAGAATACCAGTTAATATAATTAACAGTCGGAGTGAAATTATCTTCCGTGAATACTTTTCGAATAGCCTTGTGTATTTTCTTCGAATGTCGTGTTAGGGAATGTTTGCACATTTATAGCCTATTTGAGTTATGTAGATGTTTAACATACCGTACTTACAGAATCAATACCTGTTTCTATAAATTCGGTAAATTGTTTTTCTATAAATTCTATAGGATTATTACTAAAGAAAATTCTAAATCGAGATCGGCTAAAAAGAAAAATCAAATTTTGACCAAGCAAGCATTTCTCAAAAAAATAAATAGATCTCCGTTGTCCGCAGCTAAAATGTACCACACCAAATTTGTACTAAGCTTTTGAATACTGAATATACAACTTTACTTCCTTAGTTTATGTTGTAATTTGCAAAAGATTTTATTTCTATGAAAAATAGACGATATTATTCAAACAAAAACTTCGCGTTGTATAAGAAAATTTCTTTAATTGCTGTTTAGTGTTTAGTGTTAGATGTTGTTAGTCCCATATAGATACCATTAATATATATCTATGTATTGTAGCGGCGAAACAAAACGAAGCCCCTTGTTTTCACTTATACAAGAGGAGTAAATTACATATTGTGTGCGTGATCATTTCGAGCTGATTTCGAGTATGTTATACTATCTAAATTCATTTAAAAAGTAGAGGCTGCGAATGATTTACACTGGATTGGAGACAAATGTCTAAATAAGTTCCTACTGCTTACATTTCTACTTCGTGTGTCTACAGGCGCTTAAAATTTTCATGCTTTTGCTATTTTTGTTGCTTGCAAGTAAATGTTACTTTGTCTTATGGAAGCTTGACTCTATTTGCGTTAGCCAAGCAAAGAAATACTGTGAAACGCAAAAGTTTCGTTTTAGACAACTGATATTTTCTAATTTCAAAGATATCACAGAGATTCGCATCTTTAAACATCACATCACATTATGAACATAAGCATCTTAACTGCTCTTGTATCGTTTTTGCAAGATTAGTATTTTTGGGTTACTTGAAAGTATTTTTTATTGATAGCGTGAAGAGAATTCTACAACTGCAAGCTAGGATTTCAATTCAATAATTTCTGCATATGAGTATTTATTTATTTATTGTATTTATTACAAAAGTGCATAAATATATACTACAATACATTACTATTGCCATATATGAGTGTGTTATCGGTACAGCAAATGTTAAGAGACACTTGTACTCTTATATTTGTTTATTGCATGAAGTGGACAGAAAAATAACTAATAGCTACTATACCTACTTACTTTTAAGAACCTAATCAACCGACTCATTTTAAGAAACTAGTCAAATGTCAAGCTACATAAAATTGTAAAATACATGTACAATAGCAGCACTTTTCAAAAAAGTATCCTTACGCAATTCTCAAATGTCTCATTTAGCATATTATGCATGACTCCATTCCATAGCATTGTAAAAGCAATTATTTGTAAAATGCCAAGTTCAATGGGGGCTTAGTAGACTAATTTATAGCTGCTCAATTATAAATATCTTTATGTAGCACTTTTATAACTGTCTTTTTGCGCAGGATATTTCTTACTGAAACAACAAATGTATTGTATACATTTTTTATGTTTTCAACGAGTAAACTGAAATATCTTTCAATTAGAAAAATAATACAAGGGAGAAGAACAAGATATCCAAGAAAAGGGAAAATTGCTCCAATTTTCATGTCAAAACTAAGGCGTAAAAATTCCCCTTCGGCTTGCTTTTCTTTGAATCTTAATGCAGGAGGCCAGAACAGTTTTAGGTGTCGCCAAATGTCCAGTAGCCCCAATTCATTCAGTTCCTGTACAACATTCAGAAGTTCATGCCGAAAACACCCTAAAAATGCCCATGTTCTGGGTTCAAAATCTGCATGCTCCTTTGTTCTTGCGCATTTCAATAAGGGTCGTCTTTCTTTTAGATTAAAAAGGCTGTAGTCGGAATCATAAGCGCCTGCATGCACAAAGAGTTTTAATTTTGTTTCTGATAAACAGGCTACGTAAATATCTCTTACGGACAATAGTGCATTAAATTTGTCAGTGTCATACAAAAAAACACTCGAGTTTTCTTTCTCAGTGATACCATATTGTGTGAAGAAAGGGCGCACATAATGATACCCTCCACTCTGAGATAGTCCAGTTGCTTTTCCAATAATAGTAACTATTTTATAATCATTTTGAATTAGTTCATCGAAATTCCACATTATTTTTTTGTCCACAGGGGCAATAACTTCAGTTGTGATATAAGTTTCGTATTGAGTGACTAGAATGTTCAACATTAAGGATAGAATTCCATACAAGAGGAGATTTCTTTGGTTGTGATCTTGGCGGAGAAGAATCGCAATGGTGGAACAAACAAAGAAGTTATTAATTGCTTCAAACGTAATTTTGCTTCTCGCAAAGCGAAATATCAGTGCGCTAGCCAACAGACAACTTGTTAGCAATAATAGCCAAGAATCCAAATCCATTATGTCAATCCAGATCGATAATGGCTTTTCGTGATAACTTTCTTTATTTACACAATAGATGAAATGTGTTTCCCCAGAACGTGATAAATATCTAACAAGAATTGATTTATATGAAAATAAGTAATTGCTTTCGGGAAGTACCAAACCACAACATTGACCTTTACCTTTCGAACGTGAATAGAAAGAAGTGAAATTTAGATGGTCAGCCATTATTTCGAAGAGTGGGGAAGGAATTTTCCCGGAGAGGCACCTTCTAAGAAATCCTGCACCAATAAGGGTGTATGGGGAAAAGGCACATTTTCGTCTACTTTTAACTTCATCCCTTGTCATGTATGGATCATTAGCAGTGATACAGACTTCATGAAGATTCATATGTAAACCTTTTCTTGTAAAGCCTTCAGGGGTTTCTACTGCTGTTGAAATATCAATCTCTGTAAATTCTTTTGTGAACGGGGACAGTGTTAATACTTTAATATCAAAAATCGAATTGATGACCATATAATACAATGCATTCGTCCACTCCGCTCGATAATCAAAATGATCTTTAATTTTTTCAAAAGTTTTCTTTGTGCTGATTAGCAAAAACTTGTCGTTTGGCCTATCTCTTTCTCGACCAAATACAGCAGGGAGAGTAGCCATGTCTTCAATTATTTTCCTTTTTGGTTCCACTAGTGTTAGAACATGACACTGTGTTTTTGACAATGAACTTGGGTATAAACCCCTTCCTTTGTAATTAGAATACCATGTGTTCCAATTAACAGCCGGAGTGAAAATTATCGTTCGTGGTGAAAACAAAATGTTTTCGAATAAGTTGTCCCGCAAACTACGTCGATATAAGAGAATGTCAAAATCACAATTTGAAATTTGGGACAATAGGATTCTTCCCCATGCACTGAATGCAAAGCAAAAGAAAAGAGTTAACGAAATACTATTTTTATTAGAAAGCATAACTGTAATTTTTGTGACGTTAATTCCACGGTTTTTTAAAAATGTCTTAAATAGTACTTTGAAAAATTTTCAAATTTATTCATTCCAATTGTCAATCTCAATTTCTAACCGGAGCAGACTTCAAGGACAATGAATTGAACCGAATGATTTCTGCTATATACTTAGTATTGCCTTTAAATAGGTTTAGAGAAACCTTTGAGCACTATGTACTCTCTAATTCTCTTTGTACATCGTGACGGGGAATGCTTGATGCATTTATTAATTTGTTAGTCCTATAAAGATACCTTGAAAACATTAGACGTGACGTGTGTGGTATTGTAGCTAAGAAACAAAACTAAACCCCTTGTTTGCACTTATTTATACAAGAGGAGTACATAACACATCTACCTGTAGTGTAACAATGTGTTTATTTCTTAACCTTCTACTGTTATCCTATATTTCTACTTTGCGTGTCTCCTGTTACTAAGAAGGAAAACATACACACGTTGAAATTATTCATGACTTGAACTTTAATTTTAAAGACTTTTCTGATTAAAAGAGTTTTCTGGAAAATTGTGTGCAAGTAATGCTACTGCTTTGCGAGATTGGCTCTGTTTGCCTCAATCATGGAAAGAAATACTGAAACACATGAGTTTGCATTTAGGAAAGTTTTAATTTCGAAAAAAAACATTTTAATATAAGGACACCTGTAGTTGTAATACAATAATGATTATTTGCCATCTGCCAAGCTAATTAATCGAAAATTTAATGAGTCTTAGACCTGTCAGTGTTGATAGTGCAAAATAGATATGCAAATACAACTATATAATGTAAATGTGTTTGATTTTATAATATTTATAGCCAAAGAATTTGCAAAGAATTTATTTTATGTAATCTTTATTACAAAGCATAAGGTAAAAAAGTAGGCAACGCCTGCATTGTTACTTACAGTATTAAAGCAATTACTTTTAGAATATCTGGCTAAATAGTCGGCTAATAGACCTACATATAAATGCTACTAATATTAATGTTTTGCAGTATACTTAAAATTAATGTTGAAATAATAGCGTGTAGGTATTATGCATGATTTTTAGGTTTTGAACAAGTAAAGTAAGTATTTCCGTCAAAAAAACGACAAAAGGAATAAGGATAAGGTATCCAAGTATAGGGAAAATAGCTCCAATTTTCATGTCAAAGCTAAGGCGGAGAAATTCCTGTTCAGTTTGCTTTTCTTTGAATCCTAATGCATTAGGACTAAAAAATGTAAGTTGTCGCCAAATGTCCAGTAGCCCCATTTCATTTAATTCTTGTATAACATGCAGAAGTTCATGTCGAAAACATCCTAAGAATTCCCAAGTTTTCGGTTCAAAATTTGCATGCTCGATTGTTCTTGCGCATTTCAATAACGGTAGTTTTTCATTTATATTAAAAAGGCTGAAGTCGGAATTATAAGTGTCCGCATGCATAAACAGTTTTACTTTTGTGTTTGATAAACATGATGGGTAAATATCGTTTGTGGACAATAATGCATTGTCAGTATCATAAAAATAAACACTCGAGTTTTCTTTCTCAGTGATTCCATATTGTGCAAAGAAGCGATGCCCATAATGGTGCCATCCACTTCGAGATAGCCCTGTCACTGTTGCAATAATAGCAATTATTTTATATTCATTTTGAATTAGGTCCCGGAAATTTCTCATTACTTTTTTGCCACAGGGGCAATAACTTCCGTTGTGATGTAAGTTTCGTACTGAGTTACCAGGATATTCAACATCAGAGATAGAATTCCATACAAGAAGAGTTTCCTCTGGTTGTGATCTTGACGGAGAAGAATCGCAATGGTGGAACAAACGAAAAAGTTAGTAATAGATTCAAATGTGATTTTAATCTTCGCGGAGCGAAATATCAGTATATTAGCTAAAAGGCAACTTGTTAGCAGTAATAGCCAAGAACACATATCCATTATATCAATCCAGATCGATAATGGCTTTTCGTGATAACTTTCTTTATTTACACAATAGATGAAATGTGTATCTCCAGAGCGTGATAAATATATAACAGCGAGTGAGTCGTATAAAAATTGGTGATTGCTTTCGGGACGCACCATACCACAACATTGACTTTCAGTATGTCTTCGTGAATAGACAGAAGTGAAATTTAGATGGTCAGCCATTATTTCGAAGATAGGAGAGGGGACTTTCTTGAAAAGGCACCATCTTAGATATTCTGTTCCAATAAGTGAATATGGTGAAAAGGCACATTCCCGTCTTCTTTTATCTTCATCAGTTGTCACGTACGTATCATATGCAGTGATGCATAGTTTATGAAGGTTCCTTTGTAAACCTTTTCTTGTAAAACCTTCAGGGGTTTCTTCTGCTGATGTGATATCAATCTCTGTAAATTCCTTTGTGAATGGGGAAACTATTAGTACTTTTATTATGAATACAGATTTGATGACCATAAAATAAAATGCACCAGTCCATTCTACTTGGTCATCAAAATACCCTATAATTTTCTTAAAACTTTTCTTTGTGCTGATTATCAAAACCTTGTCTTTTGGCCGATCTCTTTCTCGACCAAATAGAACAGGGAGAGTAGCAATCTCTTCAACTGCTCTACTTTTTGGTTCTACTAGTGTAAGAACGTGACACTGTGTTTTTGACAATAAACTTGGGTAATATCCCTTTCCTTTGTAATTGGAATACCAGTTAGCATAATTAACAGTCGGAGTGAAAATTATCTTTCGTGGGGAAAAGATTATATTTTCGAAAACGTAGTCCCGCAAACTATGCCGATATAAGAGAACATCAAGATCACAATTTGAAAGTGGGGACAACAGAATTCGGCCCCATGCACTGTATACTAACCAAAACAGCAAAATAAACGAAATACTATTTTTATTGGACACCATAACTGTAATTTTTGTGACGTTAAGTCCCCAGTGCATGAAAAATGTTTTAATCAGTACTATTTTCAAAATTTATTAATATTATTTACCACGGGTAGTAAGTATTATGTCCACAATCCACATCGATAGAATTATTCCAGTTAAAATCAATTTCTAACCTGAATCTTATTTAAAATGATTCCATTATTATTATTTACTTATTAGTATATTTAATTGTCTAGCATAACTGAAATGGAATGTCGAATGCCTTCTCCCGAAACATGACCTTTAAATACTTTCATAGAAACCTTGTGTATTTTCTTCGTATATCGTGATGGGAAACCTTTGACGTAGCCTAATTTACTATTTAAGCAATTGTTTAACATACAGAATCAATACATACTGGTTTCTTCAAGTTCTATAAATTGCTTTTTATAAATCCTATAGGATTGTTTCTAAAGAATCGGCTACAAGGAAAAATTATTTTTGAGCAAGGAAGAATCTCTCAAAAAATAAAGATCTCCGTTGTCTGTTTATAAAATGTACGACACCAAATGTGTACTAAGCTTTTGAATGCTGAATATGCAACTTTGCTTCTTAATTTTATGTTGTATTTTGCCGAAGATAATACTTCTATGAAAAATAGACCATATGATCCAAAAAAAGATTCTACGTTGTATAAGAAATTTTCTTAATTTGCCCTTTTTTTAAAAGTAAGATGTTAGTCCCATATAGATACGTTTCATACTTAACATAGCCATGTAATGTAACTATGAAACAAAACGAAGCCCCTTGTTTACACTTATACAAGAGGAGTAAATAATATATCTTGTGTAACAGTGTGTTCTTTTTGAGTGTTATACTACTATCTAAATTTATGTAAAAAGTAGAGGCTACGAATTATTTAAACTGGATTGGAGACAAATGTCTAAATTATAAGCTTCTATTGCCAACTTTTCTACTTTGTCTGTCTCCTGTCACTAAGAAGAAAACTTAAATAATATTCATGATGCTTAAAATATTCATGATCATGACTTTACCTGAAACATATACTAAAGACCTTTATAATATCTAAAATACCTTTGGGAATGCGTGCAAAAAATGTGAGACTATGGAAGCTTGACTTTATTTGTGTCTGCCAAGAAAATATATGCTCTTGAACGCAAGAATTTAGACGACTGATACTTACTACTACTTACGACATTATCTACTTACTTTTAAAAAGATAATCGACTGAATCAATTTAAGAAACCTGTTCGGCCTAATGATACTGCTATGATATTCAAAAATTCAAATATTAAATACCCACACATGTATGTAGTAACGAAACTATAAGAGAAACATTTACACTTACGGCACAAAGAGGGCAAATATCGTAATGGACGAGTGAGACAGGTATCAAGTTTATTATGGCCGTGTTTATATAGACAATTAATACAATTTACAAACTCAAAGAAATAATCTATCTTTGGCTGCACAGAAAATTCTTAACAAAATTGGCGAATAAATGCTGGGGTATTCTTTCTCAGTATATACCACAGTGTACAAAATCCGTATGTATACTGAAAGTATCTATTTTGCATACAGTATCTATTTTAGTATAGTAGACTGTAAGGTCACAAATTTCTCCTGTGGTGCCTTTAAATGTTTCCCGATCTCTTCTAGACAAAAAATTAGGTACGGTTGTATGTGTTGTTGAATGTGCAATAGATGAAATGATATACAGAGAGAGTCACTAGAAAGTATCCATGGTGCTTACAGTGTATAAGGAAATACATGGGCATTTTGCACCTATTTGCCTTGATGTGGGAAATCAAAAACCACACACACATACATACCATAATTTTTAGTGGATTTATTAATTTTATTTCGAAACACAAACGAACTTGGGCATTTAGGAATACAAACAATATTTAATTTAGCATGCAGTAAATGGAAAATGTTATATTTGCAGAAGATAAGAAAAGTAACTTTACTCAATTCTCAAATGTTCCATTTAGCACAAAATTATACATACCTCTATAGCATTGTGAATGCCAGTATTTGTAAATACAATTTTCAAGGGTAGCCTAATGGAGTAATATAAAGCTGCTAATTCGATTTTATATGCTCCATTTTGATAATTGTCTTTTTGCATAGGATAGTATTCTCACCGAAATAACAAATTATATGTACTGTATACGCTTTTTATGTTTTCAACGAGTAAACTGAGATATTCCATCAAAAAAACGACAAAAGGAGTAAGGATAAGATATCCAAGTATAGGAAAAATAGCTCCAATTTTCATATTAAAGCTAACGCTGTGAAATTCCTGTATAGCTTGCTTTTCTTTGAATCCTAATGCATTATGACTAAAATATGTAAGCTGACGCCAAATGTCCAGTAGCCCCATTTCATTTAAATCTTGAACAACATTCAGAAGCTCATATCGAAAGCACCCTACAAATTCCCATGATTTGGGTTGAAAATCAGCATGCTCCTTTGTTCTTCCGCATTTCAATGAGGGTACTCTTTCATTTAGATTAAAAAGGTTTGCTTCGGAATTATCAGTGTCTGAATGCATAACGAGTTTTAATTTTGTGTCTGATAAACATGATTGGTAAATATTTTTTACCGACAGTAATGCATTAAACTTGTCAGTATCATAAAAGTAAACACTCGAGTTTTCTTTCTCAGTGATTCCATATTGAGCGAAGAAAGTATGCACAAAAAGGTACACTTTACTTTTGGATAGTCCTGTAAAGGCTCCAATAATAGCAATTATTTTGTATTCATTCTGAATTAAATCCCGGAAATTGCTCATTACTTTTTTGTCCACAGGAGCAATAACTTCACTTGTGATGTAAGTTTCGTACTCAGTTAAAAGAATATTCAACATCAAGGATAGAATTCCATATAAAACGAGTTTCTTTTGGTTGTGATCTTGACGGAGAAGAATCGCAATGGCAGATACGAATAAATTATTAATAGATTCAAATGTTATTTTATTCTTCGTGAAATGAAATATAAGCACGTTCGTTAAAAGAATACTTGTTAGCAATAATAGCCACGAACACATATCCATTATGTCAATCCAGATCGATAATGGCTTTTGGTGATAACTTTCTTTATTTAAACAATAGATGAAATGTGTTTCCCCAGAGCGTGTAAAATATCTAACAGAGATTGAGTCGTACAAAGGTAAGCGATTGCTTTCAGGATGTACCATACCACAACATTGACTTTCAGTTTCCGAACGTGAATAGACAGAAGGGAAATTTATATGGTCAGCCATTATTTCGAAGACAGGGGAGGACTCATCACCGGAATGCAAGCACCATCCTAGATATCCGGTACCAATAAGTGAGTATGGGGAAAATGCACAATCTCGCCTTCTTTCATCTTCATCACTTTTCACGTATGGATCATAAGCAGTGATACATAGTTTATGAAGATTCCTATGCAAACCTTTTCTTGTAAATCCATTAAGGTTTTCTGCTGCTCTTGTAATATCAATCGCCGTAAATTCCTTTGTGAATGGTGACACTGTGAATACTTTTATTTCGAACATCGAATTGATGACCATAAAATAAAATGCATTCGTCCAGCCTACTTGGTCATCAAAATACCTTATAATTTTCTTAAAACTTTTCTTTGTGCTGATTATCAAAACCTTGTCTTTAGGCCGATCTCTTTCTCGACCAAATAGAACAGGGAGAGTAGCAATCTCTTCAACTGCTCTACTTTTTGGTTCTACTAGTGTAAGAAAGTGACACTGTGTTTTTGACAATGAACTTGGGTAAAATCCCTTTCCTTTGTATTTGGAATACCAGTTAGTATAATTAACAGTCGGAGTGAAAATTATCGTTCGGGGGGAAAATATTATATTTTCGAAAAAGTAGTCTTGCAAACTATGCCGATATAAGAGAACATCAAGATCACAATTGGAAAGTGGGGACAATAGAATTCCACCCCATGCCAATGGAAAGCAAAAGAGAAGAATCAAAGAAATACTATTTTTATTGGAAGCCATAACTGTACTTTTTGTGACGTTAGGTCCACAGTGTATGAAAAATGTTTTAAATTAATAGTATTCTCAAATTTATTCAATAATATTATTTATTAACACAGGTTGTTTGTGCATTAATAAAAAACTTTCAGTTATCCTTATCAATTTCAAAGTACATGCTGGTTTAAACTTTCTAGTTGTTAGGTAGTACATTTAAGGTGAATTGAATAACAGAAGGACAGTGAATGGAGTCGAATGATTTCTCCTATTTACTTAGTATTGTCTTTAAATGGGTTTAGAAAAACCTTAGGGGCACTATGTACTCTCTATTTCTCTTTGCATATCGTGACGGGGAACGTTTGAAACATTTACTAATTTATTCATGCCGATGGTTATCAAAGTTATCATTATTTTCATTATCATACCGTATTTAGAGAATCCAGTACGTACAGACTCATTTTCCATATATTCCTGTACACGGTTATGGCTAAAGAATCGGTTTTAAGAAAAATAATTTTTGGCCAAAGAAAGTTTTCACAAAAGACAAACAGATTTCCCATTGCTACAGGATAAAATGTACCACACATATTTGTACTACGGTTTTGAAGGTTGAATATAAATTTTTTCTTCTAGTTAATGGTGTAATTTGGAGTATATAAGTTCTCTGTGTAAAATGGACCATTATGTTCTTTAACACAGACTGCGTTGTATAAGAAAATTTCTGGTTAGAGCTTAACATAAGATGTTAGTCTCATATAGATACCTTTAAAACTCTAGATGTGTATTATATTGTAGCTAAGAAACAAAACGAAGCCCCTTGTTTACACTTATACAGCAGGAGTACATAAGATATCTAGATATCTAGTGTAACACTGTGTGCATTTCGAGTATGTTATAATTTATGTATAAAGTATAAAGTAGAGGCTATATTATACGAATTCTTTGAACTGGAATGGAGACAAATGTCTAAATTCTAACCTTGTACTGCCTGTCTTTCTACCTTGCGTGTGTTCTGTTACTAAGAAGAAAAATATACACACGTTTAAATTATTCGCAATTCATGACTTGATCTGAAGACTTTTCTGATTACAAGAATTTTCTGGAATTTGGGTCCAAGTAAATGCGGCTGCTTTACGAGTTTGACTCGGTTGCCTCAGCCATGGAAAGAAATACTGAAACACATGAATTTGCATTTAGGATGTTTTATTTTCAAAATAAACATTTTCATATAAAGACTGCTTTAATGCAATGGTGATTATTTGCTATCGATATCTGTCATGCTTATTAACGGAAAATTTAATGAGCCTCAGACCTGTCAGTGTTCATAGCGCAAAATAGATATGCAAATATAACTTACTGTGCTATACTAGAAATGCAAATTTAAATGAATTTATTCCTATAATAATAATTATAGTTATAGAATCAAACTCATTTATAAATTTTACTCATTTTCTAATGTAAAATCATATAATCATAATATACTAATCGCCTATATAATTTTTGGCATATTATGAATAATCGCTGGGTCATCCCGCCCACTTTCATAAATGGTGTGATTGTGGCCGCGAAGCCGCCAAAATCGAATGCAATGGCAATTCAATCCAAAGTCCGAGAATCAAAAGCCAAAAATAATTATTACACGATTGGACGCCGGTTCCGGTTCACAGAAAAGAGGGTTGAATAAGCATAATCTGTAATTGCTACCGAAAGTGAAGGTATAACATTTTTTGGTTACCAAAAATCCCTGCACCAAAAGAACTAGTACATAATTCTTGAAGGTACTGAGGGAGAGAATACTTTTGGACAAAATATTATTAAATGTCATATTCCAATTAATTCTTCTACGGTTATTTCTAACTCCAGTATCAGTTTGTAAAAACAGAACCGGTGTTTTTTTGGACAGGTCGGGTGTTTGTGCAAAAGTTTCGTTTGGATTCCGAATCAAGACTTGTTTTTTAAAATTGTGCTTACATCATCATACATCCAGTGTGGCGCTTATCCACTGCCCATTGCAGCTCAACCTCCGAAGAACCTTAAGGGCAAACTGCACAGCTGGGATTTGCACTTTAGAGACGAATTCGGATATTTACAATTTCAACTCCGGTTTGCAACTCTTTGTCACTTAACAAACTATTGTTAATTAGAATTTCCATCTGTCTTTATCATCTTACGCTTCCAGGAGTTTAATTTCCCTAAAAACACAAACCAAACAAATGTTATAACGCCAACGATGTGATTCTTACTATTTATTTTGCGTCGACGGTGGATTATACTTTTTGTTTTCGATGTCACTACCAACACGATATTATCGTATGAAAAGCTTAAAACATTTCTCAACTCCTGCATTCATTTGCAGGAAGTGCACAGGGACGCTCGTCAAATGGACCTTGCACGAAAATACAAAGAAAACAGGTTCAAACAAAAGTATGGAATTGGAGTCCAGCTATTTTTGGACTTGGACAAGGAACATGATGTACTAAAGGGGTTGGGGAAAAATCGTCAAGGTGCGACAGATCCTACAAAACCAAACCGAAATGAGGAGATGAACAATCGTAAAGTTGAGCAGACTCTTCCACCAATCAATAACTTGAAATTCGGTATTCCAGTTCAGGAGTCAAGTAATTTGTAAGTACATAAATATAATAAATATTCATATTAAATAAACCATTGCAAAACTTAGATAACAAATTACCAAAAGTAAAACAAGACACCTTAAGGTATCTTAACATCAGCCACAAATACTATTGCTTAATATACTCTAAAATAACAATAATGGATCTATAATTTAATTCACAGAAGCATGGAAGGCAGGAAATCTGTGGAAATAAGTTATTTCAATCCGTACACTTCGAAACCTTTCCCATCAAACTATTTTGACTTGTTATATTGTCGGAGGCGACTTCGGATTTGGGACTACAAGGAAACTTTTATGGATTTACTCCGGAAAAATCAAGCAATTATTTTGGGTGCGAATTCTATTTGTCTGATAATTTATTATGATTTATTTATGTCAATATTAATTAGTGTTTTGTATTTGCCAGCTGGGGACACAGGGTGTGGAAAAACAACCCAGGTTCCGCAATGGTGTCTCGAATATTCAAGAAGTGTTGGTAACAAACTTGTTGCATGTACTCAGCCTCGAAGACTGAATGCAACATCTGTTGCTCATAGGGTAGCAGAAGAAATTGGCGTTGAACTCGGTCGCACCGTGGGATATTGCATACCATTCGATAATTTCTTTTCTAGGGAAACTCTGCTGAAGTAACTTCTCTTTATTCCATTTATAAATACCTATTAGGCAAATCAAGAAAAAATTGTTGGGCAAAACAAAATAATTACTGAACCTTTTCCGTGATTAATAAAGGTACGTGACTGACGATATGCTTTTCCGTGAAGTAATGTCGGATCCAGAACTAAATGACTACCAGGTCATTTTACTGGACGAAGTACACGAGCGAACTCTGGCTATGGATATGTTGATGGCCATTCTTAAAGGAGTTTTAGTCCAAAGAAAGGACTTTAAATTAGTAATAATGTCAGCGACTCTTAATACAAGAAAATTCAAGGTTAGAACTGTTATGAATTATGACAATGTCTAATTTCTTTGGAACAAAAATACTTCTTTCCCGTACAAATATGTTTTCTCTTTTGATATAATCATTTATCACGAATTACAAAAGTCCTAAAAGACAAACTCACTACTCACTTTACCCGGAATTTACGCATTTTTCCTTTTATTTTTTAACATTTTCCTATTAACAAAGACATTTACTATTTTATCAAAAATTCAGCCTGATTTTTAAATCAAAGAGCTTGAATTCCATTATAAATACCTTGAATAATAATTTATCATTGTTAACAAAAATTCAAATAGGGCCATTGGTTTTGGTATAATAGCATTATAATTGGTTTACTGTATTACTTATGGTATAAACTACATATTTAGGGGGAAAGAAGTATTTGTATTCCGGGAAGAGTAAATATTTTCAGTAGGGCTCATTAACTACAAGCCATGTAATATTATAGGAGTATTTCGACAACGCCCCATTGTTGGAAGTACCAGGCAGACTCCATCCGGTTGAACTTCATTATGAACCTGCAACGAAAACTGATTATTTACAAGCTGCAGTCCGAAAAGTGTTCGAAATCCACACGGGTAACGAAATCGAAGGGGATTTGTTAGTATTCCTGACAGGGCAAGAAGAAATTGAAAAGGCTTGCATAATGATTGAGGAAGAAATTAAGAATTTTGGTCCAACAATGGGCACTTTAAAGTGCATTCCTCTCTACTCCTCGCTTCCTCTTGACTTGCAAGAAAAAACTTTTGAACCAGCGCCACCTAAAAAGGAAAACGGAGCTATTGGAAGAAAAGTATTTTTTTAACTGCTTGTCGAAGTGAATGTAAATAAAGAGATGTCCGAGTAATAATTGACTTAAGACTGAATTCCTTTATTATTTTTAAAGGTTATCGTTTCAACGAACATGGCGGAAACATCGCTTACTATTGACGGTGTCGTTTTTGTAATAGATTGTGGCTACTCCAAAATGAAAGTGTACAATCCTAGAGAGCGTCTTACTTCCCTATTTGTAACCCCAATCAGTAAAACGACTGCTAAGCAAAGAGCTGGGAGAGCAGGGAGGACCCGGCCAGGAAAATGTTTCAGGTAAATTAAATATGCCTGCCCAATGCCCATAGAAATAGAGTACGTTTGCTGTAAATTATACATAAATGCATTTTAGAATAGTTGGGCAAAATAATTGAAAAGTATTTTGAAAATATTTCCCTCAAAATACAATATTTGGTCATCAAAATACAAAATGCATCCTAAGTTTTCTAAAAATACAAAATACATTCAACCGTTTCTTAAATTATATCTTTTGAGCCTAAGATAAAATATAATTCAATTGCTTGGCATAGTAAATGTAATTTTTTCCTAAATTCTAAGGTTGTATTCCGAAAACGCATTTAACAACATGAAACCGGAAGAGATTCCAGAGATGTTAAAAAGCAACTTGGGAAGAGTATTTTTAAATCTGATGAAGCTTGGAATCAAAGACCTCATTCATTTCGATTATGTTGACCCCCCTTCTCCTGAAACGTTAATGGCAGCATTAGAAGTGCTACATCACTTGGAAGCTATTGACTATAAAGCTGATTTGACTGCTCTTGGATCTTTGATGGCAGATTTTGGATTAGACCCTGAGCTTTCAAAAACTTTGGTGTCTTCTTACAAGTACGGGTGCTCCAATGAAATTTTGTCCATTGTATCCATGCTATCAGGTATGCAAATCAGTTTAGAAAGTAAGTTTCGCTCATTTCTGCTCTTAAAAAATATAATTACTGTAATTAATTCTTATTTTAGTTCCTCAGTGTTTCGTTAGACCACTGAAATTACAAGGGGCAGCGGATTTTGCCAAACTCCAGTTTGTTCACGAAAGCGGAGATCATGCGACCCTTTTAAATGTTTATGAGGCATTTAAAAAAAGTATGTACTTTGAATACTTTCATTTTCTTAATATTGTTTTGTTAGTGGTTTTACCCTTTAAAATTAATTAAATGAAAATAATGAATAAAATGAATTTCCCGGACTTAACAGATAATGAAAGCAAGGAATGGTGTTCCAGAAATTTCCTGAATTATCAAAGCCTTAAAGAATGCGACGAAGTAAGGAAACAATTGAGTGAAATATTGAATCGATCAAGTTTGCCAAGAACATTTTCAGAATTTTCGCCTGGTGGCATCTTAAATAATATTAATAAAGCTTTGGTTTCCGGGTTCTTCATGCAGGTATCATTTATCATATGATATATAGAATGTCTTCCCAAATATAATTATAATTAGTAAAAACACATTTTTACTTATCTGTAGCTGGCTACCAGGAAAAAAAGTGAAAAATATTTTACAGTCAAGGATAATCAAACTGCCGTGTTTCATTCTTCTGCAAGTTTCTCAACTTTGGACCGCAATCCAGAATGTGTTTTGTACCACTCATTTGTTAATAGTAGTGAAAATGATTGCAGACCTACAAGTTATATAAAAACTGTCACTGAACTAGAGACTACAGAGATTCTCCATTGGGGATACCAGTTGAAAGGACTTTCACAAAAACGTGGAGTAAATAATTCTATGTTAGATGAATTACGAGACAAATTGAACCAAGCCCGTTGAAATTTTTTTCAGTTTTACTTTTGTTAAGATTATATATAATCAAATAATTAATATTTAAAATAAGCGTTTCGTGAATGCGTATCACATTAATCAGTAATAATGAAATTAAACAAATGAACTTACTTTATATTTACATTTAACTTAAATCTTTGTATAATTTTAGACATCAATCTACACACTATTTAGGTTAAAAATTAAGTGAAATACATTGTATAATTATAAATGTAAAATTCACACCGTGGGTATTATTATAATTAATTAGTGTCTTTATTAATAATAATATCATTTACCTATTCTATTGTAATATAAAAGTTTTAAGTTTGTAGCGTCACACAAATCACATTAAGTAGTAAAATTAAATTGTATAACTGAGCTTAGAATATATTATTTCTATTTATAAGTTTAATAGAAGTTTGGAAGACTGGAGCTTTTGAAAAGCCATCGCTAGATACTGATAAAAATAAAGCGATTCATTTCCTATTTATACGCCACCCTGCAAACTGTGACAATGCACTTTCACTTATGAAATTTTACTACTGATGGTTATTATTGTACTACGTAACTATCTATTTTCCATTAGTATACTTAACATGCCATTAAGAATTACTTTCTACTTTCCTGCATTGTTATACCCAAGGAGTGTAAACTTGTACTGCTAAAACTCTCACAATTAGACAAAGCATATTAGAGATTGAAACTAATGAAATTATTTAGGACCGGAAACTTATTACCTGATTTAAAATAATGTATTGCTCTAAAAGCTTAAAATTTCTAAAACTGCATTATCATTTCTTATGTATTCAGAATTGCTAATAATCACAACAATGTATCTACTTCTAAATAATATCTTCCCAAATGATCTTTTTGATTATATTGAAGACATTATTATGACATAAATGTGCTCTCTTCTACCAAAAGTAATTTGAGTAATACAATATTCGCAGTTTTATAATATTTACTTGTCACTAATAAATGTGTAATTAAAAACGTCCATTACTAAAAGATTTCACATATTGCGTAATCATTTCAAGGAGAAATTCATAGGAGAATGGGTAATTGTAATTACTTTCTAAAGTTGCATAATATTATTATATTAGTTTGATTTCATGAAAATTTGGAACCGTATATAAGGCTCTTTAAAAATACAAGAAGTCAGTAAGAGTTGGTCAAGCCAAAGATATCCACAGGAAAAGCGAACAGATAATTTTCCATCAAAATGGGCCACAGCAGCAGCAGCAAAAAAATCGTAAGCAAATAGTTTTATTGAATCTTATTCGGTGTATAACATTTTTCTACTTTCTTAAGAACATTTTGCTTCTCGATTTAGAAATATAATATCGGTATTCCGAAATGTTTAAATATATCCGTTTATGTCAATATTGCTTTGTCAGAATTCCCAAAGCAGTAAACTTTTAAAGAATTCTGAAAAGTGAGCGTTCGTTGAATTTTTAGAATTATGTTTTTTCTTTACAGATTTTATTGTCCACAGTATTACTTGCCTTTCATCTGTTTTTCCTTGTCGTTGATGTCAATTGCGAAGACGATGCCCCAAAGGACACCAATAATAATAGCCCTGATGCCAATTACTATACCGCATTTTTAAGAAATCATTTTCAGTTTCCAGTGAATTTGTACACTTTTTTTGGTGGTGGCAAAGGAAATAAAACTTCGGGTTAAACAACCTTTGTTTAGCGTTAACATAATATAGATTTTGTTGTTAAGGCTGTTACCACATCTCAGAATGTTAGTAATATTTAAGTACGTTCTTGGTGTGTAATCTGTAATATTGAAAATTATCTTATTAATAAAAGATAAGAAGAAATCAAAACACGCAAACTATAAAAAAGCAATTTTTACGGGTTTTACAAATTCCCTTAAAATATATATTTCTTTGGCTTGTAATATATGTACTATATTCCTTTTTGGAGCTTTGAATTACAAATTCTTCAAATCTCATCTGAATAGAAGTTGCAAACTAATGGACATATACATTAAAAATATTTTGTACGCTAAAAGTGTTGAACTTTCGTTACTTGAATATTATGTAAATAATTTCATAAGTTAGATAACTAACACAAAATTCCAATAGTTTGCCAAAATTTATTTTATTTTTTACTGCATTTATCAATTCATATCTTAAGAAAAGCATTTCTTACTTACATAGATGAGTATAAATACATAGAGAACTTCCAAACCGAGGGCCAAAGATCCCAAAAGTTGTGAAAAAGATGGTTTAGAAATTGCAAGAGTATAGAATTTATAAATTATGGTACTCGGGAATTAGTTATTCTCACATATATAGATTACTATACTTTGACTATACTATTACTTATTATTGCATTCAGATTTTTCTAAAACTCAATAAATATGCTTCAGTAACGTTTTTCAGAGTTCTACGAATGAATTGCACTCCATGAGCTTCTAGATCACCTTGCGTAAATTCAGCGCGAAAAGCTCCGCCTTCCGAAAACACGCTGTGCTGATATTGAGTCAACTCTGAAATCCTTATACTTGTTTTCATGGATTGAATTTGTACTCCTGCTGTCGTCAGTTACTCTGTAATTTTCTAAATTCTTACATTTGCAGTCTGAAATCCTGTAATTTTCAGAAGAAGACTATTTGGAAAAGAAAATCGAGAATGTCTGCTGGAGATCCAGAAGATAATGTTGAAAAGTTAATGGCAGTAAACCAAGAGCATTCTGGAGGAGCTCAAGATGTAAGTTGCTTTTAAATTTTTCAGTTTTCATACTTTGCATACTGTGCAATATTTTATTGTTTTCAAAATCGAGAGTCTCGAGATTCTCTAAGGCTTTATTCAGGCACGTATCCAGAAAAACTATCTTGGGGGGGCTTAACGAAAAATATTTTCCAGAAAGTGCTAATTCGCGCGAAGCGCGAAAAAATTTTGACATTTCAATGAAAACTTTCCTCTTTTTCAAAAATTTAGGGGGGGCTTTAGCCCCCAAGCCACCCCTCTAGATACGTGCCTGGCTTTATTAATCTGTAATTTTGTGTCTCTAAAGCTGCTGGACCCCGAAGAAGAATATATTAAAGAAAAAGAGCATTCCAATCCAAATCCACCGTATAGTGCAACAGGAGATTCCAAAATCCAAGAATCGAATGTAGAGGAAGCTGAGAAATTGGTGAAACAACTGGATCTGAAATGTGAAGGGGAAATTTCTACAAATGAAGATCGAGTTACTAAAGATTATGCCGAAGATTACGAGAAAGAAAAAGGTTTTAATTATAATAATAGTTGTTCGTATTATCTGGAGTGTGGATTAGATAGATAGTCAGCTGTTACTTTTGTAGTGTGATTAATCCGACCGTTTTTGGATTTACCAAAGCTTTTGTTAAAATTACGATATTGTTTTTCAGATAAAAATGAATTGCAATCAAACTCTGGCACTGGCACTGGATGTAACTTGCCAAACTATCCTTCTACTCATGCTCTATCAGAAATCGCGGTTAGTCTTTTTGAAATGTTTAATTGTGTAATCCAATTAGATAGCAAATAATAAATAACAGAAAAGAAAAACAGTGTTCCTAGGCTTTCCTATTCCTTCAAAGGGTTTGATTTGATGTCTACTTTTATGTGTCTTATTTGTTAAGACATTTCAGATGACTTGAATAACTAAATAGTCAGCAATATATAAATAATTAAAACTAAAATTTAATTTTTGTGTTCAGAAAACGGAAGTAGATACCACTGGTTTGCCTTTAAAAGTTACGATGGATGAATTATTGACCGAGAACCGGAAAAATCCATTGCTGCTTAGAGCTGTAAGTAATCATTTGTATTAATGTGCTTAAATTTTAGAAACTTTGTATACAAAGTAGTAGACAGGAGTAAAACTAAAATAATTATTATAATACAATTACAACCGCCGTGTACATTTAATTTAATTTTCTATAAAATGTAGATCATTCGGCATGTTCTCAAATTCCTCAACATTGAAGATCTGAAAAACGCTCGTCTTGTTTGTCAGGAATGGAGTTCAACAGGGAAATTAGCTCTTGGGAGTTGTGCACTAATCCACTTATATAAATTTGACCTAGACACGCCTAGTCGTCTTCCAGAAGACTTTCAGTCTTGTTTTCTGGACTCGGTAGCTGATTTCAGTGCCTTCAAGATAACTGGTTATTTGTCTAAGGAACCGGACATCGAATCCTATTCCTGGACGATTGACGAATTAACAAAGTTTTTTGACAAACAGCAAAAATATATAAAGGAACTAATACTAAATTTGGACTACCCTGAGGACGAGAGTGTGAAGAATACTGACATCACTCCTTGGATATCAAAATCCCCTATGTTGCAGAAAGATGCGAAACACCTGACAAAATTATCAATAGAAGGTGAAGAAAATAATTTGGCCATTCCGCCTTTCCACCTCATTTTACATATTCAAGACCTAACACTGATGGAATGCAATATCACGCTTGAAGCCGGAATTAAGATTTGTCCTACTAAATTTAAATTGAAAGCGGCGACATTCTTTGAAGATGGAATCAAACTGGATCGCGTTACAGTAAATGATTTTGTGGATCTTGATAAAGCGAAAGAAGTATCATTAGACTGTCTGTATTTTGAGGAGGGTACCCAATATGTTGTGGATTTATGGGGAAAAGTTACTTTGGATAAACTGATTTTGAAAGGCATTGAGATCCTGAATGGAGAAAAATCTCAGTGGGTTATAAAGAACTTGGTGGCAATTGCGATTCCTTATTCCTTAAACAGTCAGATGCATATTAAGGAACTTTTCTTGTCTCATCGCGGAACTCTTGATTTGTTCACATTACCAACCTCACTTCAAAAGCTCGCTTTAGTTGGTGTCAACAATCAGATTAAATTACGGTGTAGTCAGCCAATAAAGTTGGAGAACTTGCAATATTTATGTATTTCCTTGTCTGAGAGGCATGAGACCAACTTTTCCTTCCTCTCTCATTTTAAGGATTGTCCTCAACTAACTTTCTTGAAGTTTTATCAGTGTGGTGATGGTGAAGACATAAATTTCAATTTGATACCTAGAAGCGTGAAAACCCTCACTCTTGAGTATTGCCTAATGGCATGGGACGGTGAAGACGACGATGACTTCAGGAAACTTGAGAAACTAGTTGTTGATGGTTTCAGAAATGCAGAAGAACTTTGTGAGACCAACTTTCAAGTGGATAATTTCATTGTGGACTGCAAGCACATATGGAAAATGGGCGAATCCTTTGTGGACTTTTTGGAACACCGAAAGCGTTTCAATTTTGGCAATCGGCTTTATATTGGAAATTTAAATTTGGATAAGACCGAAATCGAAGAAAGTGTTTTGCTTGAACACGTGGATGCCAAGTCTTCTTGTTATGTCTTCGAAAACTGGGAAAAGGGACGCTCCATTTCACAAAAAGCTTTTCTTGAACTTTTGCCCCAACATATAAATATGCGGGAATACCCAATTAATTGGGGACAAATTTAAGCCAGCAGGTCTAATCCACCTATCAAACAAACTAAGTAACATAACTAACTTCTAGGACAAAATATTTTCCTAACCCACATAAAAATAATCAAAGACACGGAATGTGTTCGTGTCTCAGCTAAAATGAATAATCAGTGTAGCTTGTTTACAATCATATTTGTGTAGTTAATTAAAGTAATACGGACTTTATCTAATAAATTACTTGTTAAACAATTATTTATTTACATTTACTTTCCATTGCTTTCATTTGCCACATCCTGATTTAGTAAGTCTTTTCTTAATACAATCATGTCATTTATTTGTTGCAACTGCCATTCAGCTTTCAACAAAATCTGTTGCCAAATTAAAAACAGGATTGAGGTTTATAAATTCACATATTATTTTTTTAAACTGAATTTTGAACAAAAATCTCAATCTCCGCAAATTTAAATATTGTGATTGGCCGAAGACCAACAACGAACAGAGTCGAAAAGCTTTTCAGATTTGAATGAATTGTACTCCATGAGCCTATAGATTGCCTTGTGTAATTTTAGCGCGAAAAGCTCCGCCTTACGAAAACCTGCTACTGATTTCGAGTCAACTCTGCATGGGTTGAATCTGTACACCTGCTGTCGTCAGTCACTCTGTAATTTTCTAAATTCTTACATTTGCAGTCTGAAATCCTGTAATTTTCAGAAGAAGACTATTTGGAAAAGAAAATCGAGAATGTCTGCTGGAGATCCAGAAGATAATGTTGAAAAGTTAATGGCAGTAAACCAAGAGCATTCTGGAGGAGCTCAAGATGTAAGTTGCTTTTAAATTTTTCAGTTTTCATACTTTGCATACTGTGCAATATTTTATTGTTTTCAAAATCGAGAGTCTCGAGATTCTCTAAGGCTTTATTAATCTGTAATTTTGTGTCTCTAAAGCTGCTGGACCCCGAAGAAGAATATATTAAAGAAAAAGAGCATTCCAATCCAAATCCACCTTATAGTGCAACAGGAGATTCCAAAATCCAAGAATCGAATGTAGAGGAAGCTGAGAAATTGGTGAAACAACTGGATCTGAAATGTGAAGGGGAAATTTCTACAAATGAAGATCGAGTTACTAAAGATTATGCCGAAGATTACGAGAAAGAAAAAGGTTTTAATTATAATAATAGTTGTTCGTATTATCTGGAGTGTGGATTAGATAGATAGTCAGCTGTTACTTTTGTAGTGTGATTAATCCGACCGTTTTTGGATTTACCAAAGCTTTTGTTAAAATTACGATATTGTTTTTCAGATAAAAATGAATTGCAATCAAACTCTGGCACTGGCACTGGATGTAACTTGCCAAACTATCCTTCTACTCATGCTCTATCAGAAATCGCGGTTAGTCTTTTTGAAATGTTTAATTGTGTAATCCAATTAGATAGCAAATAATAAATAACAGAAAAGAAAAACAGTGTTCCTAGGCTTTCCTATTCCTTCAAAGGGTTTGATTTGATGTCTACTTTTATGTGTCTTATTTGTTAAGACATTTCAGATGACTTGAATAACTAAATAGTCAGCAATATATAAATAATTAAAACTAAAATTTAATTTTTGTGTTCAGAAAACGGAAGTAGATACCACTGGTTTGCCTTTAAAAGTTACGATGGATGAATTATTGACCGAGAACCGGAAAAATCCATTGCTGCTTAGAGCTGTAAGTAATCATTTGTATTAATGTGCTTAAATTTTAGAAACTTTGTATACAAAGTAGTAGACAGGAGTAAAACTAAAATAATTATTATAATACAATTACAACCGCCGTGTACATTTAATTTAATTTTCTATAAAATGTAGATCATTCGGCATGTTCTCAAATTCCTCAACATTGAAGATCTGAAAAACGCTCGTCTTGTTTGTCAGGAATGGAGTTCAACAGGGAAATTAGCTCTTGGGAGTTGTGCACTAATCCACTTATATAAATTTGACCTAGACACGCCTAGTCGTCTTCCAGAAGACTTTCAGTCTTGTTTTCTGGACTCGGTAGCTGATTTCAGTGCCTTCAAGATAACTGGTTATTTGTCTAAGGAACCGGACATCGAATCCTATTCCTGGACGATTGACGAATTAACAAAGTTTTTTGACAAACAGCAAAAATATATAAAGGAACTAATACTAAATTTGGACTACCCTGAGGACGAGAGTGTGAAGAATACTGACATCACTCCTTGGATATCAAAATCCCCTATGTTGCAGAAAGATGCGAAACACCTGACAAAATTATCAATAGAAGGTGAAGAAAATAATTTGGCCATTCCGCCTTTCCACCTCATTTTACATATTCAAGACCTAACACTGATGGAATGCAATATCACGCTTGAAGCCGGAATTAAGATTTGTCCTACTAAATTTAAATTGAAAGCGGCGACATTCTTTGAAGATGGAATCAAACTGGATCGCGTTACAGTAAATGATTTTGTGGATCTTGATAAAGCGAAAGAAGTATCATTAGACTGTCTGTATTTTGAGGAGGGTACCCAATATGTTGTGGATTTATGGGGAAAAGTTACTTTGGATAAACTGATTTTGAAAGGCATTGAGATCCTGAATGGAGAAAAATCTCAGTGGGTTATAAAGAACTTGGTGGCAATTGCGATTCCTTATTCCTTAAACAGTCAGATGCATATTAAGGAACTTTTCTTGTCTCATCGCGGAACTCTTGATTTGTTCACATTACCAACCTCACTTCAAAAGCTCGCTTTAGTTGGTGTCAACAATCAGATTAAATTACGGTGTAGTCAGCCAATAAAGTTGGAGAACTTGCAATATTTATGTATTTCCTTGTCTGAGAGGCATGAGACCAACTTTTCCTTCCTCTCTCATTTTAAGGATTGTCCTCAACTAACTTTCTTGAAGTTTTATCAGTGTGGTGATGGTGAAGACATAAATTTCAATTTGATACCTAGAAGCGTGAAAACCCTCACTCTTGAGTATTGCCTAATGGCATGGGACGGTGAAGACGACGATGACTTCAGGAAACTTGAGAAACTAGTTGTTGATGGTTTCAGAAATGCAGAAGAACTTTGTGAGACCAACTTTCAAGTGGATAATTTCATTGTGGACTGCAAGCACATATGGAAAATGGGCGAATCCTTTGTGGACTTTTTGGAACACCGAAAGCGTTTCAATTTTGGCAATCGGCTTTATATTGGAAATTTAAATTTGGATAAGACCGAAATCGAAGAAAGTGTTTTGCTTGAACACGTGGATGCCAAGTCTTCTTGTTATGTCTTCGAAAACTGGGAAAAGGGACGCTCCATTTCACAAAAAGCTTTTCTTGAACTTTTGCCCCAACATATAAATATGCGGGAATACCCAATTAATTGGGGACAAATTTAAGCCAGCAGGTCTAATCCACCTATCAAACAAACTAAGTAACATAACTAACTTCTAGGACAAAATATTTTCCTAACCCACATAAAAATAATCAAAGACACGGAATGTGTTCGTGTCTCAGCTAAAATGAATAATCAGTGTAGCTTGTTTACAATCATATTTGTGTAGTTAATTAAAGTAATACGGACTTTATCTAATAAATTACTTGTTAAACAATTATTTATTTACATTTACTTTCCATTGCTTTCATTTGCCACATCCTGATTTAGTAAGTCTTTTCTTAATACAATCATGTCATTTATTTGTTGCAACTGCCATTCAGCTTTCAACAAAATCTGTTGCCAAATTAAAAACAGGATTGAGGTTTATAAATTCACATATTATTTTTTTAAACTGAATTTTGAACAAAAATCTCAATCTCCGCAAATTTAAATATTGTGATTGGCCGAAGACCAACAACGAACAGAGTCGAAAAGCTTTTCAGATTTGAATGAATTGTACTCCATGAGCCTATAGATTGCCTTGTGTAATTTTAGCGCGAAAAGCTCCGCCTTACGAAAACCTGCTACTGATTTCGAGTCAACTCTGCATGGGTTGAATCTGTACACCTGCTGTCGTCAGTCACTCTGTAATTTTCTAAATTCTTTTGCGGTTTGAAATCCTCTACTTTTCCGAAAGAAGACTATTTGGAAAAGAAAATCGAGAATGTCTGCTGGAGATCCAGAAGATAATGTTGAAAAGTTAATGGCAGTAAACCAAGAGCATTCGGGAGGAGCTCAAGATGTAAGTTGCTTTAAATTTCAGTTTTCCCACTTTGCTATATTTTATTATTTACCAAATAGAGAGTCTCGAGATTCTCTAAAGTTTTATTAATCTGTCATTTTGTGTCTCCACATCCACAGCTGCTGGACACCGAAGAAGAATATATTAAAGAAGAAGAGCCTTCCAATTCAAATCCACCGACTGGTGCAACAGGAGATTCCAAAATCCAAGAATTGAGTGTCGAGGAATCTGATAAATTGATGAAACAACTAGATGTGAAATGTGAAGGGGAAATTTCTACAAATAAAGATCGAGTTACTAGAGATCATGACGAAGATTACGAGGAAGAATCAGAAACCGTTGTTAGTTTCTTTGAAATGTTTAATTATTTAATCCAATTATATAGCCAATAATAAAAAAATAAGGTTCCTATTTTCCTTCCTTGTACTTTGGTATCTTGCTATTCTTATATGTCTTATTTGTTAAGACAAATGACTTCAATAATTCAATTAGCATTAAAATATGAGTAATTAAAACTTAAAACTAAAATTTAATTTTTGTGTTCAGGAAACGGTCTGCCGAAAAGAAGTAGCTGCCACTACTTTGCCATTCAAAGTTACGAAGGACGAATCATTGGAGGGGAACCGCAAAAATCCATTGCTGCTTAGTCTGGTGAGGTTTTTAGTAGTTTAATATTTAGAAACTCCTTACAATAAAGATAAAAGTAGTTTTTTTAATAAACACCTTTTCGCAATACCTTACTAAAGTTATAACACATTTGGATTTAATTTCGTTTAAAATCTAGGTTGTTCGTTGCCTTTTTAAATTCTTGGATGTGGAAGATATGAAAAACGGACGTCTTGTGTGTCGTGATTGGGGTTTAATCGGGAAACGAGCACTTGCAAGCCGTGCACTAATTCGCTTTCATAAATATGAAATACCTAAGGAGCCTAAACGTCTTCCTGTGGACTTTCAGTCTACTTTTCTGGACTCGGCAGCTCTTTTCAGTGCATTCAAGATTGATGGTTTTCTATACGACGAGTCTGCAAGCAATTCCTGGACTATTGAAGAGTTAAAAAAGTTTTTCGAAGTTCAGGAAAAATACATAAAAGAATTAGCGATATACTTTAAGTACCCGTCTGAAAATCTTTTGAAAAAGATTGCTCTCAGTTCCTGGATTTCAAAATCCCCTATGGTGCAGAAAGATACCAAACACCTGACAAAACTAAAAATTGGAGGCGAAGGACGTATTCTGGATATTCGGCCGTTACACCTTATAGCGCACATTAAAGATTTGTCCCTGTCCTCTTGCAGAATCCATGTTGAAGCCGGAATAAAGATTAGCTCTATTAAACTAAAATTGAGTCACTCGACGTTTCACCAAGATGGAACTAAATTGCATGGTGTTCGAATAAATGATGTTGTGGATCTTGATAAAACAAAAGAAGTGTCTCTAATAAATTGGGGCAGCAGTGATGAATATGTATTGGATCTATGGGGAAATGGTACTCTTGGAAAACTGAATTTGGATGGCGGAGGCATTGAGATAGTGAATGGGGAAACGTCACAGTGGGCTATTGAGCATTTGAAGTGGATTTCTATTCCTTATTCATTAAACAGTCAAATGAAAATTAAGGAACTTTACTTATCGCATGTCGGAACTCTTGACTTGTTCACTTTGCCCACCTCAATTCAAAAACTCGTGTTACATAGTGTCCACACTATGATCAACTTACATTGCAGCCAACCAATTGTGTTGCAGAACTTGCAGTATTTACAAATTGTTGAGACTGGCGGGACTGGCTCCAACTTTTCATTCTTGTTTCACTTTACGGACTGTCCTCAACTGACTCACTTAAAATTACATCAGTGCAGCAGAGTGAAACTGAAATCTCTGTGGATGCCGGAAAGCGTCAAAACACTTACGCTTGAGGATACCTATGTAATGTGGCTCGATGAAAGTTCCTGGAACCTGGAGACTCTAGTCCTAGTTGCTGATGGCTATACAAAAGCCAAGAAAATTTGTCAGGCTAAAATTACAGTGGATGATTTCATTGTACAGTTTAGTGAAATCTCGATGGATAAACGTTTCGCTAAACTTTTGGAATTTCGAAAGCGTTTCAATTTTTGCAAACGACTCTGCATTGGCGAATTCTTGTGGGATGACAAGCAACTGGAAGACACTGTTATGAAAGAACATGTTGAGGTGAAGTCTGCATTTTATGTCTTCGAAAAGGGGCAAAAAGGGCGTGCGCTTTCAAAACAAGCATTCCATGAACTTATTCCGGAGTATCCGAATCATCTTTATGCAAAACATTCTATAATGGAAATGGATTGAGGAAATATGGCAATTCCTTCTAAAAAAAGAATATTTCTAATGCATACCATAAAAGTTAACTAAAAATTAGCAATTTAAGGACATCTGGAGTAGGTAACGTTTATGTAACAGCTAAAAAGAATAATCAGTGTATAGTTAACCTCTTGCTTTAAAATCTTGTTTATTTACTACAGGAAATTTACTATCTTGTTTATTTACTATTTACTATAGGAATTTATTTAATATTAGTACATCCTTACATTTCATTTCCCAATTGTTTCCATTGTTCATTTCATTTTTGAATAAAAATTGTAAACTTGCAACTGCCAGTTGATATGCATTTAGTCCAGGAACTAATAATCTGTTTTCTTAATCCTTCTTTGCAAGATCTCCATAATTAATAAGTAACATTCAGTAAGTTAACCTCAGTAATGTAGTAGTGATATTTAACTGCGATTAAACCAAATAACTCAAACTTTCTTGTGTTCTGAGTGCACAAACTTTAATGTTAATTAACCACAGGATCTTAGTCCTAATAAATCAATCCTAGTAATTAATGTATGCGAATTCAATTTGGTATGCATTAGTCTGCTTTGTAGCTATTTAGGATTTCAATCTTAGAAATACTGCAATAACTGCAATCGAGAACAACTTATTTGGGAGACATTGTGTTTCGGTTTGTCAACTTCCAAGATTTAGATATTAAACTTAGAGAACTCTATTCCCTAAAAGGACTCATTTGCAGTAAAAAGAGTAGACACTCTGGATTGGATAAGACTCTGAAAGTACAAGTGGAATATGCCAAAGAACTTTTGCAAGTGTTCAGTGTTGGTTAAATATTAAATTGTATTTTATAGTATTCAGATTTATCTAAAACCTAATTTAGTATTTAGTATTTAGGCTTAATTTTAATATGGCCCACAATTAAAGGAAAATGTCTTCGTTTAAATTAGTTGGTCCTACGCAAAATTTGGATCTTCAGTTTAAAAAAAATTTTCGAGTTACAATTCTGTTTCGTCTACATATCACAAAAATTTGGTTGTCTTCTTGAATACAATTAGTCGCACTTTAACCTTCAATAATGTACCTCCACTGACCAACAAACACAAACAAAAATATAACCGCTTATTTTCACTTACAGACGATTTTACTCCCATTCTTCAAAAAAATACTGCTCTTTAATTAGAAGACGGAAAATAGCGAGAAGACACTTTCCTTTATTTTTCGGCTACATTAATTGCCAGCCAAATATTTATTTCAGCAATACTTGAGTTGTGTGAGAGAGAATAACATGAGCCTAATATTTTTTAGCCTTTGCTATTTTTACACCGCTAAGCTCCTCCTTCAGAGAAAGAGCGCCTCACATTAAGTCAGCACAAGTGTGAGTTGAATTCAGGCTCCACTTTAAACTCTTTTGTCCTACGAATCAAATGTCCGAGAATCTATACTTGTTTTCAGTTTTCGTCCCCCAAAATCTATAACTATTTAGGTAATTACTTTCATATGTGTAAACTTTTAAACTAGAAGAATTTTTGCATAAAGCAAATTAAGAATGTTTGCTGGAGATTCAGAAGATTTTGATGGAGAGCAAATGGCAAAGGTCCAACAACCTGAAGATGGAAATAAAGATGTAATAAGTTTCATCCAAATTTTAATTCATACTTTGGAATAGAAAGCATTTTATTCTTTAAAATATGTCACGCTCCCTCGATATTCTGAAAACTTTATTAATCTGTGTGTCATTTTTGTCCCTGCAGCTGTTGGACACGCAGGAAGGAATTCTTAATAAAGAAGAGCATTCCAACTTAAATGCACCAACTGCTGACACAGAAGGTTCCAAAATCCAAGAATTGCTTGACGAGGAAACTGAGAAATCGCTGAAGCAACTGGATCTGAAACGTGAAGCGAAAACTTCGTCAACTAAAGGGCCAGTTACTAAGAATTATGAAGGAGACTTAGAAAAAGGTTTTAATTATACTAATAGTTGCAAGTATGATCCTTCCTGTATAGTATGATTACATTATGGTATACTATTTACTAAACCTTTTATTTTTACGATACTGTTTTCCAGATAAAGATGAATTGCAATCGAACTCTGGCAGTGGATGTAACTTACCAAATTATCCTTCGACCCAGACTCTATCAGAAATCGAGGTTAGTTAATCGAGGATTTTTTACTAAATTATTTATACTTATTCTGCAATTTGTTTTGAAAACGACTTTTAATTCTGTCAATTTGATAATGAAAAGTTTAAGATTATGCTCTCAAAGTTCTGTCGAAAAGTACGCTTAAATTGCATTCTTTGTAGCCAAAAAAATGGACAAAGTATTTCAATAAGCGCTTTTATATGTCGTAAAATGTTTAAAATGTATTATGTATTATTATTACTGCACATTTGAAATGGCTTCAAATGAAACTAAAAAAATATTTTCTTACTCAGGAAACAGTATTGCAAAATGAAGTAGATACCACTGCTTTTTCATTCAATGCTACGATGAACGAGTCTTTGGTGAAGCATAGCCCGAAAAATCCTTTCCTGCTAACTCCAGTAAGCAATGCATCTTTTCAGTATTTTAATCTTTGGAAATTCCGTTTATAAAATAATGAAGATAGGTGTAATAAACGAGGTTTTGTAGTAATTAAGTGACTTTACATCTGCATTTAATTTGATATACTTTAAAATGTAGGTCATCCGGTGTGCTCTCAAATTCCTCAACATTGAAGATCTCAAAAACGCTCGTCTTGTTTGTCGTGAATGGGGCTCTATGGGAAAACTAGCTCTTGGAAGCCGTGCACTGATCCAATTTCGTAAATATGAAGTAAGCGAGAAACCTGATCGTCTCCCCGTGGACTTTCAGTCTTGCTTTCAGGACTCGGCAGCTCTTTTCAGCGCATTCAAGATTTCTGATAATTTAACCGAGTTCGAGTTCGCCTGTGATCCCTGTCTGTGGAGAAAGGAAGAATTCACCAGCTTTTTCGAAGAACAGCGGAAATACTTGAAAGAACTGACACTAGACTTCAAATGTTCAAAGAAAAACATGGGAAAGAGGCTGAAGATCAGCTCATGGATATCGCAATCGCCCATGGTGAGGAATGATGTGAAATGCCTGACAAAGTTATCAATTCACGGTTACGCTTACGCTTATGGAAGAAAGTGGGATATTCCACCGTTACACCTTATTGCGCATATAAAAGACCTGTCGCTCTCAAGGTGCACCATCAATGTTGAACCTGGAATAAAGATTAGTTCTATTAAACTAAAGTTGGATCACGCGATGTTTTTTCAAGATGGAATTAGACTGGATCGTGTTCGAATAAATGATATTGTGGAAGTCGGTAAAGCAAAAGAAATGTCACTGTACTGTTGGAAGAAAGAAGTATGTACAGAATACGTATTGGATGTTTATGGCAGTGACACTTTTCAAAAACTGATTTTCGAAGGATATGGTATTGAAATAGTGAATGGGGAAGCGTCACGGTGGGCTATAGAGCACTTGATGATGACTGCTACACCTTATTCATTGAATAGTCAAATGAATATTAAGGAACTTTACTTATCTCAAGTCGGAACTCTTGACTTATTCACTTTGCCAAACTCAATTCAGAAGCTTTTTTTACATGGTGTTAACGACTTGACTAAATTACACTGTAGTCAACCAATTGTGTTTCCGAACTTGCAATATTTACATATTGCGGAACCTCAGGACGATGTATCATTCCTCTCTCACTTTATGAATTGTCCTCAACTGATCCATTTAATGTTTTTTGATTGTCCTGATGTGGAACTGAAATCCCTTTGGATGCCTAAAACCATCAAAACACTCACACTTGATGATAACACTTATGGAATAAAATGGGTCGATGAAGGTTCCTGGAATCTTGAGACTCTAGTTGTTGATATTTACAGAATTTCCCCAAAATTTTCCGAAACTAACATTCGAGCGGATAATATCGTTGTGTACGAATCTTACATGCCAAAGAAGGTGAAGGTGGATACACGATTGGCTAAATTTTTGGAACAACGAAAACTTTTCGGTTTCTGCAAACGACTTTTTATTGGTGAGCTGAATTGGGATGACAAGCAATTTGCAGAAAGCGTTTTGAAAGAACACTTTGAAGAGTGGTCTGCATTTTATGTATTCCAAGATGGCCAAAAGGGATGCGCCGTTTCCGAAAAGGATTTCCATGCGCTTATTCCGAAACATCTTGAACAGCATTTCCGAAAATTTGTCTAATCATCTCAATCCTTTGTTTGAGTTTAGCAAGCAATTTGCGGGCACAGAATTTATGTATCAGCTAAAATGAATAATCAGTGTAGCTTAACATTACTTTGTGTCGTGTTTGTTTAGTTACTTACAATATTTCCCAAATTGATGAATAAATAAAATAAAATTTCATTTAGTAAATGACAATCGTTGCATTTTATTCCCAATGTTTCTATTCTCTTCATTTCCCTTTTGAATAAAAATTGCAACCTTACAACTACAGGTGATATGCATTTAGTTCAAGAACTAATATGTTTATTTCTTTAATCTTTTTTGCAAGATCTCCATAGTTAATAAATAACTTTCAGTAAGTTAACCTCTGTAATGTAGTATTTATATTTAAATGAAATTAAACCAAATAACTCCAATTTTCTTGTGTTCTGAGTGCACCAACTTTATTGTTAATTAACCACAGGATTTTAGCTCTAATAAATCAATCGTTGCATGGCATTGCATACTGCATTAGTCTGTTTTGTAAAGGGTTGGTTTTTAAATTGCAGTTTATGGCATTCAGATTTTTAACTAAAACCGATTTTTTGGAAAGAATAACATGAGCCTATATTTAGCCTTTGGTATTTTTGCAGCGTAAGCTCCTCCTTCACAAAAAGAGTGCAGATATTTAATCGACAAGTGTGAGTTGAATTCAGGCTCCACTTAAAGCTCTTGTCTTTGTCCCACAAATCGATGTCCGAATCTGTACTTGTTTTCAGTTTTCATCACCCTAAATCTATAGCTATTTAGGTAATTATTAGATAAAAGTGGACACATAACTTTGGAGTGTCTGCAGTTTCGGAATTCGGACCTGTGTACCTTTTAGCTAGAACGTTTGCAAATACAAATCTAGAATGCCTGTTGGAGATCCAGGTGATTTTGAAGGCGAGCAAATGGCAATGGCCCAACAACATGAAAGAGGAGATCAAGATGTAATAAGTTGCATTCACATTTTAATTCATACTTTGGAATATAAAATATTTCATTCTTTAAAATGTGCTACCCTCGATATTCTGAAAACTTATTATTCTGTCATTTTTTGTCCCTTCAGCTGCTGGACACCGACGCAGGAATTCTTAACATAGAAGAAGAGCATTCCAATTCAAATGCACCGACTGCTGAAACCGGAAATTCCAAAATACAAGAATTGAGTGGTGAGGAAACTGAGAAATTGATGAGACAACTAGATCTGAAATGTACACCGGAAACTTCTTCAACTAATGAGACAGTTACTAAAAATTATGACGAAGACTTGAAGAAAGAAAAAGGTTATATTAATTATATTAATAGTTGCATGTATGATCGGGAGTGTGGAATTGTAAAAAGATAGTTCCTTGTGTAGTATGATTACATTGTGCCATTATCCGACCATTTTTGTATTTACTAATACTTTTGTACGGTTTTCCAGATAAAGATGAATTGCAGAACTCCCGCAATGGATGTGACTTACCAAATCCTTCGACTCTATCAGAAATCGAGGTTAGTTAACCGATGAACTTTTACTAAATTATTTATATTTGGTATTTACTCTGCAATTTGTTTAGAAAACGGCATTGTTAATTCTGTTAACTGTTATTAATTTGATGATCAAAAGTTTAAGATTATGATATCGATGTTCTCTCCAGAAGTAAACTTAAAATGCAATTTTCGTTGCGAAAAAATAGATAAAGTAGGAGGGGTATTTCATAATGCGCTTTTATATGTCGTGAAAATGTTTAAAATGTGTTGTGTATTATTACTGCACATTTGAAATGCTTGGAACGAAACTAAAAATTGATTTCCGTACTCAGGAAACAGTTTTGCGAAATGAAGTCGATGCCACTAATTTCTCATTCAATGCTAAGATGGACGAATCGTTGGAGAAGCATAGCCCGAAAAATCCATTGCTCCTAAGTCCAGTAAGTCATGGATCATTTCAGTAACCTAATCTTTAGAAACTCAGTATATAAAATAATGAAGATAGGTGTAAAACATCTGAAACTTTGTAAAAGGGGTTTTGTAGTAATTAATTTCATATATTTTAAAATGTAGGTCATCCGGTGTGTTCTCAAATTCCTCAACATTGACAATCTCAAAGCCGCTCGTCTTGTTTGTCGTGAATGGTGCTGGATTGGAAAACTAGCTCTTGCAAGCCGTGCACTAATCCATTTCCGGAAATATGAAGTAAGCGAGAAACCTGATCGTCTCCCTGTGGACTTTCAGTCTTGTTTTCTGGACTCGGCGGATCTTTTCAGTGCGTTCAAGATTTCTGATAATTTAACTGAGGAGTTCGACAGTGATCCCTGTCTGTGGACAAATGAAGAATTAAGCAGCTTTTTCGATGAACAGAAGGAATATTTAAAAGAGCTGACATTAGACTTCAAATGTTCAAAGTATAATATTGGAAATTATCTGAAGATCAGCTCCTGGATATCTAACTCCCCCATGGTGAGGAATGATGTGAAATACCTGACAAAATTATCAATTCACGGTTACGGTTATGGAAGAATGTGGGATGTTCCACCGTTGCACCTGATTGCGCATATCAAAGATCTGTCACTGTCATGTTGCACCATAAATACTGAACCCGGAATAAAAATTAGTTCTCTAAAACTAAATTTGGATCACGCGACGTTTTTTCAAGATGGAACTAGATTGGATAGTATTCGAATAAATGATGTTGTTGATCTTGGAAAAACAAAAGAAATGTCACTGCTTTGTTGGAAGAATGAAAGATGTTCAGAATATGTATTGGATCTACGGGGAAGTGGCACTCTTGAAAAACTGATATTGGTATGCGATGGAGTTGAGATAGTAAATGGCGAAACATCACAATGGGCTATAGAGCGCATGGCGATAACTGCAGCACCTTATACATTGAACAGTCAAACGAAAATTAAAGAACTTAACTTAGCCGGTGTCGGTAATACTGTTGACTTGTGCACTTTGTCCACGTCAATTCAAAACCTCGTTTTACATAGTGTCCACTACACGATTATCTTAAGTTGTAGTCAGCCAATTGTGTTTCCGAACTTGCAGTTTTTACAAATTCTTCACACTGGCGTAAATTGTGGTGACTATTCATTCCTGGCTCACTTTAAGAATTGTCCCCAACTGACTCACTTAAAGTTATTTAGTTGTCCTGATGTGGAGCTGAAATCCCTGTGGATACCTAAAAGCGTGAAAACTCTCACGCTTGAAAGATCCCAAGTAAAATGGCTGGATGAAAGTTCCTGGAATCTGGAGACTGTAGTCATAGTTGTTGAAGACTTCACAGATGCAAAACACCTTTATGATGCTAGAATTACAGTGGATAATTTCATTGTGCAATTCAAAGGTGATATCCCCCTGGACAAGCGTTTCGCTTTCTTTTTGGAATATCGTAAACGCTTCATTTTTCGCAAACGATTCTATGTTGGCCATTTCAACTGGGACGACAAGCCACTGGAAGACACTGTTATGAAAGAACACGTTGAGGTCAAGTCTGAATTTTATGTCTTCGAAAATGGCGGAAAGGGACGCTCCGCTTCCGGAAAAGCTATTCTTGAACTTATTCCCAAACATATTAATGGTTATCAACAATACCTCTATGAATGAGTGGAGCACTTTCAGTGCCCAAACATTAGTCTATCTAGTGTACTTTGTACTGATCAATTTATGGCAGCACCTTCTACAAGAAAAAATAGTAATAATCTTTTGTGTAAAATTTAACCAAAGTGAAAAATCCGCAATTTGTGATTTTGTGAATAAGGAAACTTCTAATGCTGACATCTCACTTATAGTCAGTTAAAATTAATAATCAGTGTATCCTCATGTTTCTTTAATTACGGAAAATATTTCCGGAATTTGCGAATAAAATGTGATAAGCTAAACAACCATACTTGTACTTTATTTCCCATTGTTTCGATACCATAGATTGCAAGATTTCATATCCATTGTCCATCGCTGATAAGAGTTCCCATTTACAAGTGCAGGTGATTCAACTATTTTCGGGTTAAAAAAAGAGTACTGAGGTTACGTTTTGAGTAAACCCAATTTTATTTTATTTTCCCCCCAAAATATTTGTATGGTCAAGATTTCAAGATTTTCATGAAATAGACATTGACTTGATAAATGCAGTGTATTAATTATCACACCTTAAACGGCATTCATAAGGTATTCATAAATACTATCATATAGACAGACAGAAAGACATCGCAATCATTTACAGTAGCTTTTTCAACTAAATACGGTACAGAGAGATGTTGACGCCTTGACGCTAATGCACCTCAAAATACTGCGAATAATATTTTCGCAAAGCTACGGTAAAGCATACAACAGTCGGCTGAATAAAATCTGTCTCAGTGTCTATTATATCTGAGGGAAGAAGAGGTAATCGGAGATTAAGAAAAACAAAGAGAGAAGTTAGATCATGTCTTCAGGTTTTCTTTTTGCCTCTCGATTGCGTGTTGTGAACTGTAACCAACAACTTCCATCCTTTCACAAATTCCTGCACATCCGAAAATTGTCTGGATCCGGGTTTTTAGTAAACGACCCAAAATATTCTTTCCTTAAAGAACTGGGTCTTTCTGATTCAAATTCCGGTGTTTACGATGGGACGTGGAGAGGTTCTGGAGAAGTAAGTTCATTATTCAAATTACAAAACTGATAATTTCATTTTTAATTACTTAAATTATGTATTAACGAATTTGAAATTTATATTCAAGGTCATCACAGCTGTTTGTCCTTCAAACGGAAAACCAATTGCGAGAGTAGTGCAAGGAAATATCACAGAGTACAATGAAGCTGTAGAAAAGGCTCAAGTAGCATGGGACAGCTGGGTGGATATTCCAGCTCCGAAAAGAGGAGAAATTGTTCGTCAAATCGGTGATGCCTTAAGACAGAAACTGATCCCTTTGGGGAAACTGGTATCTCTGGAAGTGGGGAAAATCCTGCCTGAGGGAATCGGAGAAGTGCAAGAGTACATCGATATCTGTGATTACGCAACAGGTCTGTCGAGAATGTTGGAAGGGAAGATTCTTCCATCTGAACGTCCTGGACATGTGCTCATGGAAAACTGGAATCCTCTCGGAGTGATCGGAATAATCTCAGCCTTCAATTTTCCAGTTGCAGTCTACGGTTGGAATAACGCAATCGCCCTCATTTGTGGAAACACGATGATATGGAAGGGGGCTCCCTCAACCTCACTCTGTTCCGTAGTCACCACCAAAATCGTAGCCTCTGTTCTAGAGGCCAATGGTCTTCCAGGGGCCATTTGTGCCCTTTGCTGTGGAGGAGCGGATATTGGGAATGCCATGTCAAATGACAAGAGACTTCCGTTGGTTTCTTTTACTGGAAGCACAGCAGTTGGGAATAAGGTAAATAAAATAATAAATAAAATGTAAAAACTTACTGAGTAAAATAAATATTTGTAGGAATAATTCACGTTTGGAATTTTCTAATTTTCATTTAACTTTCTAAAGGTTGGTACAACTGTTCAAAGCCGGTTTGGAAGAAGCTTATTAGAACTCGGAGGTAATAATGCCATTATTGTGGCCGATGACGCAGATTTGGATATGGTCCTTCGTGCTTCAGTTTTTGCATGTGCTGGAACTGCTGGACAAAGATGTACCACAACAAGGAGGCTTATAATTCACGGGAAAGTAATTTTATACACATACATATTTAATTTTTCTTTTTATCAGCATTCTTCGGCATAATTTCGCTTATTTTCTATGTAGTTACATGATCAAGTGGTGGAAAGGCTTGTGAAGGCTTATTCTCAACTTCTTAATCGTGTCGGAGACGCACTGGAATCGAACACACTTCTTGGACCCATGCACAGCCAACAAGGAGTCGATAATTATTTGAACACTGTTAGCGAGGCGAAGAAATTGGGTGGAAAGGTCGCTTTTGGAGGAAAAGTATGTCCGCAATTCTTATTATTATTTTAACTAACACTATTTTATCAGAATAATTTTTTTGTATTTGCTTTTTAATATTTTTTGTATAAAATTTCCTGCTTTAACAGGTAATTAAAAGAGAGGGGTTTTTTGTTGAGCCAACTATAATTACTGGATTGCCTGCCGACTCTCCAGTTGTTAAGAGAGAAACGTTTGCACCGATTGTGTACGCTCTGAAAGCTCCGAGTGTTGAAGAAGCAATAAAATGGAACAACGCCGTCGACCAAGGACTCTCGTCTAGTATTTTCACTCAAAATCTTTCCAATGCTTTTAAGGTATGTCCCAATCTGCTATTGTAAAATATTTTGTTATCAATAATTAAATCAAATAAATGAATATTATATTTTTGCCAATTCCAGTGGTTTGGACCAAAAGGCTCTGACTGTGGAATCGTCAACGTGAACATTCCGACAAATGGGGCCGAAATTGGAGGTGCATTTGGAGGTGAGAAGCACACTGGAGGAGGACGGGAAGCTGGCTCTGACTCCTGGAAACAATACATGCGACGATCAACAATCACTGTCAACTACTCCAAGGAATTGCCTCTTGCTCAGGGAATTAAGTTTGAGTAAAAGTCTGTTGTTTCAATCTGTTCTGGTCAGTAAAATTCATTTCTTAGTAACAATCGTAACAATGTATAAAAATTGTATTTTATAATGAATAAATTATATGTGTTCACCTACTGTATGCCAATTTTTCAACCTTTAAGTTTAAGAAACCCCTACAAAAATTTTAGGTATCATGTTTGAGGTTGTTTCAATTTCGTATAATATACTCTTTGTTGTTTTTCCTTTAATATTATTTCTTTAATCGAAATATGCCGTCTTAGTTGGATCATATAATATATTTATCTAATATATTTCTATAATTTTTAATGTATCAAATATTTTGTGGAACTGTAATTTATTGAGTGATAGATAAAGACAGAACGATGCACAAAGAATGAATGTAGATAAGATAACACGGAGACGTAAATTTTTAAATATAAACACTGCATGCTTCTGTTTTTTTTTGGTTTTCTGATTTTCTGATATTTATTGCCAAAATTATTTGCAAACATTTAGAATACAATTGCATACAATTATTAATTTCAAACCGGGGCAAAATTCATATTTACAGCACAGATACTTCCGGTCATCCTAGAATCTTTTAAAATACTATCACTATCATTATACAACTGCACCAACTTTTACTAATTGGTACTGTGATTCTTTCATAAATGCTACTAAACAATTTTTTCAAGGCTCTATTTTACAAATACCTATTTTTAAACATATGCCATTTTCTAGTGAAATAATAACGTATAAGCAATGCATATAATTTTCTGTTTTGGACTAGTAGAAGCAAATACTTTTCAATTAGGAAAATGACCAAAGGCAAAATAACAAGATATCCAAGCACATGAAAAACTGCTCCAACTTTCATGTCAAAGCCAAGGCTATGAAATTCCCGTTGACGTTGCTTTTCTTTGAAACGTAATACACGAGGCGAAAAAAGTTTAAGTTTTTCCCAATGGTCTTGTAGTCCCATTTCATTAAATTCTTGGACAACATTCAGAAGTTCATGCCGATAGCATCCTTTAAATAACCAAGAATAGGGTCTAAAAGCCGCTTGCTCAGTTGTAAATCGACATTTCAAAAAGAGACGCTTTTCTTGCAAAGAAAACAGTATATTATCGGATATATGACTAGGTATTGTACCAAAGAGTTTCAATTTTGTTTCCGATAAACAAGCTGAGTAACTACTCAAAACAGTGTTAATTGATACTGATGTGTTAAATTTATTACTATCACAGACGTAAACACTAGAGTTTTGTTTCTCAGTAATACCATATTGAACGAAGAAAGGATGAACACTCAAATAGAAGTCACTTTCAGATCGTACAGTGACATCGAACCTTGAAAATAATCTAGCAATTTTATATTCATTTTGAATTAGTTCACCGAAATTCCTCATTACTTTTTTGTCCACTGGAGCGATAACTTCAGTTGTGATGTATTCTTCGTAATGAGCGACAAGAATATTCACCATCAGAGACAGAATTCCATACAAGAAGACTTTCCTTTGGTTGTGATTTTGACGGAGAATTATTGCAATCGCAGAAATAAAGAAATTATTAATCGATTCAAACGTTATACTACATTTCCTAAAATGAAATATAACTACATTTGCAACAAGACAACTTGTCAACAGAACTAGCCACGTACTCATGTCCATTATGTCAATCCAGATCGATAATGGCTGTTGGTGATATGTTTCTTTATCTATACAATACACGAATTTTGCTTGCCCACCGAATGCTAAATACCTCATAACAATTAATTTGGGGTTATAAATATATATGTCTGGGGGAAATACCATACCGCAAAATTTATTATTTGAACGTGAATTTGTGTAGATAAAAGTGAAATTCAAACGGTCAGCCATTATTTCAAAAGCAGGAGAATTTACTAAAACAGAAAAACATTTTTTAAGCATTCTATTTCCAATTAGGGTGTATGCTGAAGCAGCACATTGCGGTCTGCGTTCATCTTTGTTGCTTTTCATGAATCCATCGTATGCAGAAATTTCCAGTTTATGAAGATTACTATGTAAGCCTTTTCTTGTAATCTTTTGTAGAATTTCTGCTTTTGTGATATCAATCCTGACGAACTCTTTGGTGAATGGTAGCACTGTTAATACTTCAATGTCGAATGTAGAATTGATGACCAGAAAATACACCAAAGAACTCGTCCGTCCCAATCGGTCAACAGAGTTCGCTTTGATTTTGTCGGAGCTGTTCTTTGTGCTAATTAAGAGAAACTTGTTGTTCGGTCGATCTATTTCTCGACCAACAAGAACATGGAAATGACAAATGTCGTCAACTATATTTTCTGTTGGCTCCACTACTGCATCAACAGCACACTTTGTGTTTGACAATGAGTTCGGGTATAAACCTTTGCGAGTGTAATTAGAATACCGCTGTGTCAAATTAATTTCTGGATCGTAAGTTATCGTTCGTGGTGAGAATAAAATATTTTCGAAGACATAATCCTGTAAATCACTTCGATGTAAAAGAAAAACTTCAAAATCACAATTTGAAAGCGGGGACAATACACTTTGACCATTTACTTAGAAAATTAGCCAAAAATACAATCCGAAAGAAATACCCCTATTATATGAAATCATAACTGTAGATCTGAAGTTATTTAGTAAAGTCTGTAATTTAAAATATATTTTCTAATTTCGAAATTTTTACAATATATTCAACCTTTTACTGTCACAGTGTGTTCTTTTTTGTTGCAAGTATAGATTTCTAATGAGGAGCTAGTGTATTTCAACTTTCTACTTGGTATTATGTGTCGATACTTGCTTTTTACATGTATTTAAATTTCTACGAGTATCCGAAATAGCTATTGTAGGTAATAAGTTTAACCATTACTTTCCATGCGGAGTTATTTTAGCAGAATATACCTAAGCAGTAGACGCTACGAAAGTCTTTCGCTGGATTCGAGACAAATGTTTTAATGTAAATTATAGCCTTTAACTGCGTGTTTTCTACTTTGTTTATCGCTTGTTATTAATAAGAAACTCTCAAACCCCTTAAAATATTCATGACTTCACCTGAAACCAATACATTTACACTTATATATTAGTTGTAGTTGTAGTACACAACAGAATAAAGGTCTGTTTATTTCTCGAGTGTTATTTTACCAGAATGTACGTAAACAGTAGAAGCTACGAATTATTTAAAGTGGTTTAGAGACATTACAGCCTCTAACTGCCTATTTTTCTGTTTTGTTTGTCGCTTAATACTAATAGGAAACAGCCCCTTTAAAATATGCATGACTTGACCTGCAGCCTTTAGAGCTTTCTAATTAATAGAAGCTTCTGGAAAATAGCGTGCAAGTAAATGTTAATTTGTCTTATGGAAAATTGACTCTGTTTTCGTGAGCTACGAAAAGAAATAGTGGAACAAAAAAATTTGATTTTAGGAAACTACGATAGCAAACTTATAGGTTTCAAATTATGAACATCATCTACTTCATACACACAAACCACATTTTAAGGAATCGAAGTGGAGGCGGAGTGAAACTTTTTCTACCCCGCTAACCGCTACAAAATCAAAGGAAGCCATAGCCAAATGATGTACAGGGTGCAGAATGTTTTATTTTTCTTAACAAGGAGACAATTTCAAAGTGAAATCAATTTTCAATAAAGCAAAAATATTTGTATCCCAATTTCAAATATTATTTTTGCTCTGAAATGATTTTCCCGTCCTCTCCTAACAATCGTTCACACACTTCCAAGATTTCGTCGTACAGTTTTTTTGCTTGGACCAAATTGCTTCGTAGAAGAACACTTTCAATACAACTTTTTAAATAAAGTGTTTCTTCGTGTTCCCTACCGCTTACTCGCTCCCCTTTTTCTAAAGTAGTTTCAAAGATTTTCATTGCAACCTCTTACTCGCCTAATTCTTTGTATACAGCTCATATTTCTTAATCAGTATCCAAACAATCTTAGTCCTCCTCCCCAAAAATATCTTTCTGCCTTTCGTACACGTTTTCCAACAATGCAAGGCACAAGTACAGCAATTATGCCCCTTTGAACGATACCAAAAAATATTTGCAGTACAAGTAATAAAAAACCGTGTTGTTCTTTTGCGTTTAAAAGTAGAATGCCTAAGTATTCATCGATTACTCCAACATGTTATTGAGAATTTCGTTACCAACGGAATTTATGACACACTTTTCTTAAAATTTCCCAACCCAGAAGTTTTGACAAGTTTACATTTAGAAGGACTTTATTCCGCAGAAGTAGTTACTATCTCTGGGAAAAGGAGTGCAATGCTATAAAATCAGATCAACCAGTAGATAACCCCAAAGGATTAAATTTGACAGTGCATTGAAAAGAATAGCTTTCGATGGAATTGCTCTAATGCAAGATTTTCCTTGGAATCAATTTGCCATATTGACATTGCATAATTGCTGTGTAACATTTTGCCATGAAGAGAATTTTTGTATAGTTTCCTTATTGTCAAACATTTCATCTTGATGGCACCAGCTCATGTATTACGTAAATATTTATTTAATATCTATGTATAAATTTTACTGTTATCAAATATTTTATGGAATTGTACTTTATTGAGTTATAGATAGAGAAAGAACGGTGCACAACGAATAAATGCAGAATTTATAATAACCAGATTATCTGGACCCGCTGATATTATGCGGTCACCCAGAAATATCCTTTTCAGTGGTGTGGAATATAAGAGCACGGTACTATTAATATGGAGTACTGTGCTCAAATCTTGTACATAATAATAATGTAATAAATAATATACACACTCTACACATTTTAACACAATAAAATATCGACATTACGCGTCATAGTAAACGTATTTAGTGGACATAATGCGAATTATATGTTAGAAATAATCTGAAACATTTTATTGGCCTTTGGTTTAGTTTCCTGGGGAAAATCGCGTAACACTAGCAAAACTGAAAATGAGGTTGTTTTGTTTCCCTACTAATCTTTATCTTATCTTCTCGTTCAATATGGACTTTGCATGCATGCACGCATGCATCAAAATACGCGTGAATTATAAAATACAGGAGGTGAAGGCTAATTTACGATTTTGCTTCTCATTTGTATCTGTCTGTCTGTGTGACTCGTAAGTGATTAATGATGGGTACGGTACGATAAAGAATAAATGAACACAAGGCAAAAAAGATGCGAAAAACAGTGGTTTTCAAGTGTATGGGCTTTTGGGTATATTACTTGATAGTTCTGCCTTGATAGTCACAATATGATGAAAATTGATAGTTTTAAATAATTACCAATCAAGTTCAAATTTTGCAGGATAAACTGTAATTTGTTGTAAAAATGACGGTGTATTTCACATTCCCGCATAGCAAAAACCCAAGGACTTTTGAAAAAAAGTGGGTCGGGTTTTTGCTGAAAAACTCAAAAGTCCTGGGTAGGCATTCTTGTCCGGCCCTACAAACTAACAGACCTAATTTAGCATGGCTACTTTTTAGTGTTGTTATCACAATTATCAGCATTTCAGCTACTTCTTTACTGTTGGCTCACGACAGTTTATTATTCATTCTCTTGTGGTTTCCATTCATATAATTCAAATCCAGCATAACACTATTTCTCCATTTTCATTGAGGCTGCACCCATATGCTAAAAGTCTGTTAGAAAGTTATAACAAAGTGCAAAATTCTGTATATCGACAATGGAGGGATTTCTCAACCCAAATATTGTTTTTCTGACACATAATTTGTCGAATAGACTTCAAGTGCTTCTACATTTATTAGAAAATGGAGTAATTTCTTTCCATGAGTTTGAAACAGTGGTAAGTATTAATTAGTTCTTTATTATTGGTTACAATGAATTACATGCAGTAATTGTAACTATTTATAGATATAGGTAAATAATGGTAAATATATATTATACCGCAATGATAACTGATTATAAATAAATTATATATTACAGGAGAGCAAACCAACGGATTTTGAAAAAACTATCGCCTTGATACAATTACTAAACAAAAAGGATGTCGCCAAATTGAGTTTGCTCTTAGAAATTCTTAGAGACACAGGAAACGAACATTTAGTTAGTAAAATTACGGAAAAAGTAAAAATCAATAATCTGGAGCATTTAATAAATCTACCGACGTTACCTGTCATTCATGATATCCAGCACGTTGGCCATTCCAGAAATGTGTCAACTTTCGAAAACACAGCCAGAGAAAATTACGAAAGTGAAAAACTGTTGGATGAAAAATGGTGGCCGGAAAAGAAAGTAATGATAAAATCTTTCTACGATAGAAAAATCGATGGTCAACTCATAATAGAAAAACTGTACTCGATGTTGCAAGAAAATGAAGACAAGACAACTGTGATAACTCAAGATACTCTGGTCGTTTCTGGGTTAGGGGGAATAGGGAAAACTTCGATGGCAAAATCCTTCGCCAACCACTACGAAAATGAATACTATTACATTATTTGGATTGACTGCGGTGAAGGAAGCTTGGTGAAGTCTTTCAGATCTTTGGCTAGAGATCTAAACATCAAAAACAGAGCAGAATTGAATTTAGAGGAGTCGGCAAGAAAATGTTTCCAGAAACTTTGTAACTGGAAATGTTTAATGATTTACGATAACGCCGAATGTTACATTGGTAACGAAGGAATTCGAGATGTCCTCCCCAAAAGCAGAAACATGCATTCAATAATCACCTCCAGAAACCAAGAATGGGGAAAAACAGGTGGATATGGAAAAATCAACCTATTTTCTATGAATGTCTTCAGGAAGGACGAAAGTGTCCAGTTTATGGCTAATTGTCTTCAAGGTGTTAAAGATATTACTGATTTCCATTTAAGGAAACTCGGTGATTTGCTTGGACACCTTCCGTTAGCTTTGCAAGTAGCAGTTGCCACATTGAGTAGTAACAAAATAACGATAGCAGAATATATTGAAGAAATAATGACAAATGAAGCCACCGATATTATCAATGAAGACTTCGATGACTACGAACTGACCATAGATAAAACAATGAAAATATCTTTGGATCTAATTCAAAAGGATTTCAACGGAACAGACGCATATAACATTTTAATGACTTTTGGATATATTTCACCAGAGGATGTAGAATTTAAATTCTTCCAGGACGTTTTAAATTTAGATGCAAACAAGATTCGGAAGGCTGTTGCACTACTTGAGAGGTATTCCTTGCTTACTGTTGTCAAAAAGCAAGAACTAGTAACGAAAATGAAGGAAATCGTAACACCGACAGTTGAAGTACAGAAATTACGTCCCTTTGAACGATACCAAAAAATCTTTGAAGTAAAAGTAATGAAAAACCGTATGGTTCCCGATTTTTCATTTAAAGAAGTAGACTGCCTAAGTATTCACCGCTTACTCCAGCAAGTGATTAGACACAATGGAAAAACCAAAGAAAAGGAAACCTTGGGAAATATTTTGTCTTGTCCAGGACAAATCAATTACAAACTTATTCCTTATACCTACGTTGAAAAATATGAGGATTTGAAGGAGAAATTTGCTCATATAAGATCCGAACTGATAGATCAAATTACATTACAAGAGTTGCTTTCGCAGAGAAGATTTGAAGAAGCCACAAAACTGTCTTTACTAATTTACAATAGTTTTAATAATTTAGATTCCTCCCTTGAAAACCAGACTCTTGTCTCGAAATTCAATTATGCTTCCTGTCTGATGAAGAATGGACAGTTAAGTAAATGCACCGAGATTTTTTGTTCTCTTTCGAAGTCACTGCAAATCGAAACCGATGTCAAGCCGAATGCGAATCTACGCTTTTGGACAATTAACGAGAACGGACATATTGAATTTCATGTACAAAATATGTCTCACAAATTTGATTTACTAAATGTTGAAATGATAAAAGTTTTTATTAACCTTCAACTGGGAAACACCAAACTTTTGTTGCAGTCGTACAAATTTATAGAAAATTTCTATCAAGAGCAAAAAATTATTGCCAAAGAAAACTTAACTTATCAGCTTAATCAGCTACTAGATATATTGCATTTAGGATTAATAATTTCTGATGCCGTCAGATGTAAATCCACAGTTATAAGCCACAACTTTCTTGAGTGGGTAGAGGCAATGAATACAACATTTCCGTCCACAGAATTTGCAAAGTGGTCCAACTTTGCAAAAACTTTGATTACTTTCGCATTTACACGTACCCTTAATAGCAAGGGAAAAAATCTAACTGTTTTGAACAAACTTTTACTATTCGCAAGAGACCGCATCTTCTTAATTAATTTTTCAGCATTTAAAAACAACACCTTCAAGTGCAAACAGATTTGCTCTGATATCTACAATGCGATCAAACTAGATGAAGGAAAGGAAACTTATCAACTAATAGTTCGTGATCTCTTCCTAATTGTAACAAGCTTTTCTAATGCAACTGACGAAATATTCCAGAATGTCGCATTACCATTTAAAGCTGAAAGTTCTACAGGTTTTCTTTTTAATTACAAATGATATGTCAATATTTATTTCACCTTTTCTAAAAATAAATACCTTTATAAATTTTTTCAATCCACAGGTGATTATCCTCTGGCTTTTGACTGTGCGCTATCTTCCGGTGGAGAATTTCGTTACAGGGGAATTTATGATACACTTTTCATAAAATTCCCCAACCCTGATCTTTTAACAAGTTTACATTTAGAAGACTTGACCGTTTGTATGAAGCAACTCTATTTTTCCTTTACTCCTTGTGTTAATTTACGTCGGATTAAGTTAAGGAAATTTGTATTATGGGGTCCCTGCACTGATAGATTAATTTTACCCAAACTAAACCACTTCGATACCGAAATTGGCGAGAGTTTAATATTAGGATTGGAAGAAATATATACTTACACTTTATTCAGCAGAAGTAGGTGCTGTCTCTGGGAAGACATAGGGAGTATGCAATGCTATAAAATCAAATCAACCAGAAGATCACCCCAAACGATTGAGTTTGATAGTGCATTGAAAAAAATTACTTTCGATGGAATTGCTCTAATGCAAGATTTTCCTTGGAATCAGTTTACCAGGGTGACATTGCATAATTGCAGTGTAGCATTTTGCCATGAAGAGAACCTTTGTAGTTGTCCTTATTGTCAAACATTTGAGATTGATGACACAAACTCGTGCAGAAAAGTAGAAACTTTTTGCGATCAAAGATGCTCGAACCTACACCACATAGATATCTACGAAACTATTTTTAATACCAGGGAAGACACACATTTGTCATTTAGTTTCTTTTTTGTTGTGCATGAATTTCTTTCAAAGTTTCACAATTTGAAATCAGTATTCATTTGGAATTGCCAACAACCTGTTGATTTATCATATTTGAACAACATAGAAACTGTTGAAATACATGAAGGGAAAGTTTATTTCAGAGGCTTAAAGATCCAAACCTCAACTCCTGGAGGCAATATTCAGGTAGCTGGTAGACAGAAAATATTACGCCTTTTCCATGTTGTTCCGGTAAATGACTTCGGTAAAGTAAATTCCATAAACTTTTCAAACTTTAATGTAGAAGAATTGTATTGGGAAGATACAGCGTCAAATAAAAGTTTTGTAATGTTCAATAATCTTCCTCAGGGACTTCTGAGACTCAGTTTAGTCAATGTAGAACTTTTATACCTGGATTTCTCAAATATAGTAGAGGAAATTTCCTCAAAGAGCTTTTTAGTTACCTTACAAACTTTGAACTTATCCCAAACACATTTTAATTCAAGTAGCCTCAATATGCAATGCATTTCTCATTCCCTACAAAAATTGAAGTTAGAAAATATACGTTTGGTCGGTGAACTTTCTTCTAAAAGTCAATTTCATTTGAGAAAATTGGTTTTGATTGGCTATACGATTGAAGAATTACAGTTAGAAACTTTTAAATTATTGATCCGTCGGGCAGATGTACTTGTTATTTCAACATTCCTTTTACCAAATCAGGTTTTAGTGGAAATTATTGAATTTCCGGATAATATTAAAAAGATTTTTGCTAAAATCACTTATTGCTCCTCTAAGTTTGAAAGCAAAGGAGACTCTGATGTTCACTTTGAGAAATATGACAAGCTTGATGGTAGATGGAAAATTGCTGACAGTACGCAACAGGAATTTCATAAAGAGCTAAAACTTTAAATGCCCTATTTCCAAATACAGAAAAGATTTTGTATATAGTATTGTATTTATATGTATGAGAATAATAAAACTTTATTAGAAGTAGTAAATATTATGTAAATAAAAGCAATTCACTTAAATATGAAATAATTTCTCCAATTTTCTGGCAATTCAATGCACAGCACTTTTCTAAACCTTCGTTGGTTTTTTCGCTATCTTTTCATAATCATGGAAATGCTTCAGCTCATAATTTAAATAATATCTTTTTAGCTTCGTGTTTCTGAATTTTATGGATGTTAAATAAAAAGGAGTTTATTTCATTATCAAACTATATTAATTTACAGTAATAACTGTTCCTAAGCTATAATAAGCAGAGTATGAAAAAATGACATTGTTACATTAAACTCTCTGCGACACGTAATACAAAAGGTGATAAACCAGTGCAGCACAGATCATAACTAAGTATTGTCCGCATAACTAAGTAATGTACCCGGTGATTAGAATGTATAAATTAGATAATGACATAATAATACAAAGTACAGGGTGAAACTGAAAGATATACCCAATTTATTTACTATATTAACTATCTTCGTGTTACACCATGTATACCTACCATATGAGACAAGTCACAAAGTTATCAGTTCATTTATCTTTTTTGAATTGTAATGTAATTCGACAAAAGTGATCACAATTTGCTATTATAAATATAAATTATAAACCAGAGAGACATGCGGACTTCACAAAGTGCTCTTGTATGATATGATTAAAAAGGTTGTTTGTTAAACTGGCACGTACTGGCAGACAGAGAGTCGCAATGTTATTAATTGTGCATGCAGTATAATATTGAAGTGTTATAATAACATTGTAATCCATATAAATGCCATGTTTAACTGTATTTCACAGAAAACCAACAATAAACTGCATTTGCTATATGTATACAAACTATTTGCATGTTATTAATGCTAAAACGTTTGGAAAACTGTACCTCAATAAATTTATGAGCTTTGCAAATGCAGATTTTGTTCGCAAGCTCAACTAATCTGTAGGCTTTGTTTATTGCATTATCTTTGTAACTTATCTTCCAATGTCATTTACGAGATTGCAAATTGTTAAATGCCTTTTGTGTGACACTGTGACAGTAGTCAGTAAATGTTTACGTTAGGTTTATATTACATTATTCAATCTTTAATTTGTTTTTATGGAATGAATTACATCATTGCTGCGCTTTATTCAAGAAACACTTTGCCAAACTGGCATTTGTATTTTATAAAAGTCTGAAAAATTCTATATTTCCAATGGAAAAGTTTCTCAACCCAAATTTTGTTAATCTTACAGAAAAGTTATGTTCCATTCTTAAAGTTCTTGGTCACCTGTTACAGAATGGCGTAATCTCTTTGGACGAATTTGAGACCGTGGTAAAACTGTTTGCTTTCTATTATGAATTACTTGCGTTTATTAATCTAGTAAATCTGCTGATACTGTAATGAGGTGGTTATTAAAGATGTTAATTTTTTTCAGCAAAGCAAATCCACTAAGTATGCGAAGAATATTGAGTTAATAATGTTGATGAACAGAAAGAGCGTTACCAATCTAGATTTATTCATAAAAATTTTAAGAGAAACTGGAAACATTGAGTTGGCCAATACAGTATCAGCAACCGTTAAGAACCATTTGGGGAAAGGAACGGAAATTCAAGGGACATCTACTTTAGATCATTTTTCAGAATGCGATAATCATCGGTCTATCGGCCATTTTCGAAATCCAAGAACTAATGAAGATGTATATATAAAAACATTACTGAAGGAAAAATGGTGGCCCGAAAAGAAAGAATTGGTGAAGTCCTTCTACGAAAGGAAAATCGGCGGTCAACTGATGATAGAAAAACTATATTCTATGTTGCAAAATTGTGAGGAAAGGACAACAGTGATTACTGAAGATACTATGGTCGTTGCAGGTTTGGGAGGAATCGGAAAGACATCCATTGCCAAATCATTTGCTAACCATTATCAAAAGGAGTACGATTGTATCATTTGGATTGACTGTGGGGAAGAAAACCTCATGAAATCTTTCGAATCATTGGCAAGGGACCTAAACATTGAAAACAGGTTAGAATTGCAATTAGTTGAGTTGGCAAGAAAAAGTTTTCAGAAATTGGGAAAATGGAAATGTTTAGTAATTTATGACAATGCCGAATGTTTCGTTGGTCATGGAGGAATTCGCGATGTCCTTCCGAAACAGAAAAATATCCACTCGATAATTACATCCAGGAACCAAGAATGGGGCAGTAGCGAAGGCTATGGGCAAATCAGCAAATTTTCCATGAATGTTTTCGAAAAAGAGGAAAGTGTTCAGTTTATGGCAAATTCTCTGCACGCTGAAACGGAATTTACTAATTCTAAATTAGAGAGGCTAGGCGAATTACTTGGGCATTTACCATTGGCGTTGCAAATCGCAGTTTCCACTTTGAACAATCACGGAATAAAAATAACCAATTACATTGACGAAATAGTGACGAATGATGCAAATGGTTTCATCAATCAAGGTATTTTTGACGATTATGAAATAACAATTAACAAAACAATGAATGTTTCTTTGGATCACATTAAAAAAGATTCGAACAGCAAATTGACATACACGCTTTTGAAGATCTGTGGGTATGTTTTGCCGGATGATGTTGATATAGCTTTTTTCGTAACAGTTACAATGGCAGATATAAGTCAGGTCAGAAGTTCTTTAGCACTACTGAAAAAGCATTCCCTGATAACTTTATCTAAGAAACAAAACTTTTCTGGGAATGGAAAGTCGGAAAAGCGGGAATGTGTCAGTATTCATCGCTTACTGCAACAAGTGATAAGACATGATGGAAGAAAAAGTAAAAATGATCTTGAAAAACAAATCTTGAGAAAAATTTTGGGTTGCACAGGATATGTTCGTTACAAACTGATTCCTTACATCTTTGCTCGAAATCATAAGGATTTACAAGATGAATTTCCCCAAATTAAAACTGAATTGATAGAAAAATTCGAATTACAACATTTGTTGGAAGCGAGACGATTTGACGAAGCTACACAACTGTCATTGATGATTCACAGCAGTTTCAGTGGATTAGGATCAGGATCAACCCATCAGAACGAGTTTCTTGTTTCCCAATACAATTATGCTGTGTGCTTACGAAAAAATGGTGAACTAAGAAAATCTTTGAAGGTTTTTGAATCTCTCTCTCAAATTTTGGATTCATCGAAATCCTCAAATTGCAATCCAAACTCGGAATTACTTTGGACTGTGGAAGAGGATGGTGAAATAGAATTTTTTATACAAGAACTGAATTACAATTTTTCCCTGATTAATAAATTGGCAATAAAGATTTTTGCTAATTTTCATCATAATCGTGGAAATATGGAAATGCTGCTTAAAGCGTACTTAATGATAGAAAACAATTATGAAACCCAAAAATACCTGCAACTTAAAGGCAACTGGTATAATCCTTTACTTGATGTGCTCAATTTGGGATTGGTAATTTCGGACGTCATCCGGGAGAGGTCTACTATCATCAGTGAGAAATTTCTTGATCGCGCCAAAATAAACATTGACCAATTTCCCTACTTGGAATGCAATAGTTGGTCCCACTTTGTTTTAACATTGATCAAGTTTACTTTGAAAATTTATTCCAAAAAAGCGGACTACAAAAATGGCACAGTGTTCCTTAAGTTATTGCTAATTGCACGGAACGGTGTTTTCCTATTTGATAAGCAGATACTCACAGAAAATGCAACAAAATGCAAACAAATTTGTGATCGAATATACAAAGTGATAAATAGTGGACAAGGTAAAGAAATATGCTGCCGAATACTTAGTGATCTCTATCGTCTTTTAATTGGTTTTTCGGAGCATCCCAAACAAGAAATATTAGAGGAGTCACTTTTCTCAACAGAATATTTCACAGGTAAAAATCCTTTTGCCATAACTAATATTGCTTTTTCCATAAATTACCGTATTATTAATCTGTTCAGCATAATTTTATTTATGCGTTTTGGATTAATAATATGATAAAAGCAACTTTTATGTAAAAAGCAATATTAGTTATCGTGAAATGATTATTTTTGTATTGAGTGACGATTTATATGGTAAAATAATATTATTATGATAAACTATGATTATTATTATGGTAAATTTGACGATTTTCGCTTATGGCAAACTGATTATTTTTATGAACTCAATGTTTTTCTTTGTAATTATTTACAGATTCTAGTATGACGTTTAATTGCTCTCTATCTCCCGGAGGAAGATTTAGGTACACCGGCGTTTACGATTTGCTCTTCATAAAATTTCCCAATCCAGAACTTCTCACAAGTTTGACTTTGGAAAGGATGACAGTTTCTATGCAGCAACTCTACTATTCCTTTAACCCCTGTGTTAACATAACTAAGATAATCTTAAAGAAAGTTAAATTGTGGGATTATTCTTGTCTCGAAAAATTAGAACTGCCAAATTTGAATCACTTTGAGGTAGAAATTGATGAGTTTTCTGAGAGCGGACAACTACATGAAAGCGTAATGCCCTACTTATTCTTTCGTAAGAGCGATTGCTGCTTTTGGGTTCTAATTCGGAATTTAAAGTTCTTCAGATTCATAATAACTAATATAGATACGGGTTCAAGTTTAATTGAATTTGATAAATCTTTGGATAAATTAACTTTACAAGGTTTGCCCATTTTTAACAACGATATTCCATGGGGAATATTTTCTAATTGGAGTTTACGTAAATGTGGTATTAATTTATTTAATGTTAACCAACAGGAAATGAAATATTGTACTTTTTGTTCTTATAGTGGAACAGTAGAAAAAGAATCATCTTTTAAATGTTGGAAAATTCTATTCGGTGCAGCAGCATTAGATTCAAAGTCGAATTTGTTTTGTGAAGTAGATGAAAATGCAAATATTATTTCTCCCATTTGTATTTCAAAACGTTCCTTAGAAATTGACGAGATCAGTTTACGGAAAAATAATATTCGTATGCGTCTACCGTTTCAATTAGTTGCGGAGAAGTTTCTTACAAAGTTTCAGAACCTTGGATCTTTAATTATTTGCAAAGCCAAACAAGTCGTAGAATTGTCGTATCTGACAAAAATTGAAACGGTAGAAATACATGAAGGGTTAATTTATTACCAAGGGCTCTCCCTTGAAAGAAATAATGGGGTTCCTAGAAAACAGAAAAAAATTAGCTTGTTTAATGTTACACCTGTTGATATGAACGATGTAGTACAACTGGAAATCAACTTTTCTGGTTTTCATATAGAAGAGTTACATTGGGAAGACGATGACTCCAGAAAAAATTATTCTGTTAAGCTTACTGCACTTCCACAGAATATCACTAAAGTGACCTTAATAAATGTAGGCATTGCGTATCCGAATCATTTGGAAATAGAAATACTCAAGGTACCCAATATCCCTCGCTCACATAAATTTTGGTTGACCTTAAAATCATGGTTTCGGTATTTCCCACTTCCCACCCTAATAGTTTGGACACCTGGGAAAGTTGGGAAATTCGGGAAAATTGCTAAAAAGCGGGAATTATGTCCAAACTCTGGGAAAGTTTGGGAAAGTTTATATTGTACACGTGGAATCTAAATTATGCCAGTGATAATTCGGTTTAAGATTCAAGATTCTTACATCTTAAGTATGAAAGGAAGCAATTAAAAATATACATCAAATATTAAATGACTGCACTGTCCATTATAGCAACAAGTAACATTAAGTTGTACAAATCCTTGCAAAAAATTGCGTAAATTAAATAAATAACAATTTTATGAATGACACAAGAAAGCAATAGCTCATTACATTGAAATTTAAACATGCAAAATAGTTACGTAAGTAAATTGACGAACATTGATAAGCGACTTTTCAAAAATCCATCTGTACACATTCGGTGCATCAGATAAATGGACAAATGTTGTAAAGCAAATAAATCTTATATTTGTTTGTAGAATATCTTTACAATAACAATATTCAGTATGCAATTTGAAACAACAATAATTTTTATTTGGATGTTTCAAAACTTGTTTCATAACTTAATATGTGGCGTACTTTAGCAGTATTGTGTGTTTTGCTTGTTCTTTATCAACTTTCCCGGAACTTTCCCATATTTCCCAACTTTCCCACTTTTTATCACAAAAAGTGAACTAACCCACCCGGGAAAGTTGGGAATATTCCCAGTGTGGGATAATCCCACCCGAAACCTTGCTTAAAATCTTTAGCAATCACACATACAATTACTAAGAATAGTTGTTACCTTGATTTGCAATTTGTTCCTCATTTCCTAAAAGAGTTGAAATTAGAAAATGTAGAGTTAAGGGGTCAATTGTCTCAGAACAACTCTCTCCATTTGCATAAATTAATTTTGATTAACTACGAAACTAAAGAATTAAAAAAAGAAAGTTGCAATTCTCTGCTGGCTCGAACAGAAATTCTTGTTATCACCACATTCCTACTTCCAAATAAGATTTTGGTCAAAACTATTGAATTTCCAATTAACATAGAAAGTATTTTTGCTGAAATCTCTTACGGTACTTTAATTGACAATGAACGGAAGAAAACACCTGTTGTCAAATTCGAAAAGTTTGATAATTTTGATTCTGTATGGAATGCTGCTTTTATTACAGAACAAAATTTCAAGGAACAATCGACCACAACTTGAATTAAAAACTAATTATTTCTTTTTGTATTTTTTTGTTGGAGAAAAATAAATTTTTATTTATGCAATCATGACAGTTCAAAAATCGGTACATTTATTGAATTCATAACACAATTGAGATCCTGAGTTTATCACCTGTTTATGTATTTGAAGAGAATATGATTATGTGACATTTACACAACGGATGGATTAGGGAATTCCTAATTAGTACTACTCTGGCCTGGCGACTGACTTCCTGAAAATGACTTCAGTTTTCAATAAGAAATCCCACAGAACTAAACTCTGCGTCCACTTATTCCAAATGCATCGATATTTCTCCAGTTGGCTTTTCCAGGGAGAGATAAAAATATCTCACTAGAACGGAATTATTTTCTGCCTGCCATCGACTTTACAGGTAAAAATAACACTTTCAGTCGTTTTACCACATTTTCAAATCTACAATTGTAATTACGAATTGAAATGCTGTGCTAATTTCAATAACAATGTACTCCTGAACAGCAACGAATTGAGTGACGAGGAAAACTATCAGATTTACTCCAAATGTGCCAATCCAAATGGCCATGGACACAATTACACAGATAAAATACAAAATTGTACTACAAACGTATTCGTATAGAAATAAATAAGGTTAACAAAGCTGTTATAATCACGTATGTGTATAAAATGAGAAGCTCTTGTATAATAGGTAAACCAGAGTTCCTGTGAGCCGGGAATATAAAAAGTGCATTTTAAAATGAAATGTTTTTTTTCAGAATAGCTATTAAATTTCTTTTCCAAAAGTAGTCATTTTTCACGAAATAATTGACTTTTTTTAACATTTTTTAAACTCATAAAAAATGTAAAAGAATTAATTTTCACATTTTTAAAAATCTTGATTTTTGATTTCTTGGTAATTTATAAGATAGTGAATTCCTGACCTACTACAAAAGATTGATTTTTTTGATTATTCATAAACGTAAATAGTTTATTTGGTGTTTTGAAAAATTAAATAAATTGGGGCAAACGCTGATTGATTTTTTGTAAAAAATCTGAAATACGAAAGATTATTTTTAGTGATTTAATTGCTATTACTTTTACGATTGATGTACTTAATTAGTCTGAAATCGTCAAAAACAATGAACATAAAATTGAAACTTTTGTGAATTTTAGTGATGGTGGCTGTGCGCTGTGTTTCGAACAATGTGACGGGAATGGTAATAAATATCCAAGACCTGAGGTTTTAATAACAATGCAATAAGCATTACATTAAGAATATAATAAAAAAATATCTACAAAAATGCGATTGGTTTCATTTCATCAGAAAGTGAAAGCAGAGAAAGCCAACTGTAGTACCGAAATGGAGTAGTTTTGGTGTGTGATAATTTTGAATAGTTTTTACTGGAATTTTTAATAACGCAGTAATAGGTCAGGCGCAATTACAATTATTAAATATGATCGAAACGATGTATTAGCAGCATGAGTAAATACATCGATGTGTTAGACTGTAGAGAGATAAAAAGACAAATGTCAGGGTGAACAGTTTGCTAACATTCCAGAGAATAACGAAGTATTAGAGTTAAGGAGAAAGGAACGGAATGGAGAAAGTAAGCTCGAATGGTGTTGTGCCAAATGAAAATATTTAGAGAAAAGGAATGAGCAAAGTTTATGAGGCTATGGTAATATTGTGTAACTAGTGATGGAAATATTGGATAGTATTGCAATGCAGTAGGTAGTCTCGCATAGATATATATAGTTCAGTCTCTCCTTTGATATGATGATGTAGGTAGCCCGTAAATGTACCTAATCTAGGGGATGAATATATATTCTATTGTGGTGGATGAACTACTGATGGGAGCTAGATGCGGAGAGTGTGCAAATTATTTTGTGTTGCTCAGAAAACTTGTGTGAGTTTATTTTCAGTTGTTGAAATACTCACACCAATAAAGAATGCTTGAATTACGAAATACTAATAATCAACAAATTGAATATAAAGAAAAATAGGACAACAAACTATTCACCAAATTTCGAATCAAGTCTTATCATTGAGTCTGGAGCGTCTTATTACAATGGCTGACCGCACTTCTCTGTCTGAGTTCCCAAATCTGTCCTCTCGTCAGTCTCTTGCCGGCTTATTCCTTTCTTTAAGACATTTACCAAGAAAAGCCATATTTACAAAGAAAAGCGAGGTAAAGCAACAAAAACACATGATTTCTCCGATGTTCCAATCCCCTGATCGTTGGTTTCTAACGTCTCGGGGGGAAATATACTATAGTAGGTATTACAGTGTGTGCTATTGTATTATAATTTATGTAGCTTCAGAATGGTAGACTTAATAGGAGGATAATGAGAAACATAGGTATAAGTAGGGTCAGGTAAAATACATACATTTGTTTTATAGGCCGAAATGACAAAAAAGTAACACTGGCCAGACTGAAGATGTTCAGCCTGGGATCCGGATCGCTATGCCGCTAAGCCAACCTGCCACAGTGCCTACCTATCTATGTTTAGTTCTCGTAGTCTATACAGGAGGACATGGAATATCCATGTCACATTCCCTTTCGTCGGTCTCCTCTTTTACACACACTGTACGGCATTGATTCGCCTGGTCACTCTTCTTGTTTTCTAAGTTAGGGAAATTAGAGATAGGCTAATCTCTTATCACTCATTCTACTGTCTTGTCACTATCGGGATCGTAGTATTTATTCACTACGTTTATATTATATTATAGATTACTATACTAATCTATTGCCATTGTGTTGTTCCTTATTCTCCTTATGCTTCCTATTGAGGTCCATACATAGAGGGAGAAATGGTCACACGGTCAATTATAAATACTATACATATGTATATTCGTCTTAATTGGGAGGGTTTAGGTATACTCAGTCTTGTTCACGCTATCTCTTATGAGATACCTTAAGATAGATATGTTTACACTATGTGAACATGGACCAAGTATACTACCTATGCTAACTCTACTTGGCTAATGAAAAGTACGGGACATAGGTTTTTACGCCCATGCATCGTCACCCTGCCAACACCATCTCGGGGGGAAATATACTATAGTAGGTATTACAGTGTGTGCTATTGTATTATAATTGAAGACTATCGCTGGAAAACAAGTCAACTCCATAGTGAAATAAAATTTTTGGTAACTACGGGGCACTCTAGTTAGTAACTGTGTCCATTGAATAGGTTGACCTCAAGGAGTCTAAACTGCTGGCATGGCGTTTCTTTGGGTTTACAAGGGGGGTCAAATTCAGATTTCCATGTATAAGACAGCAGTTCGGAAATAATAATTTGTCATTAGTAGAGACCAGATTGGTCTCCAAGGTAACATGGCTGTGTAAGGAGGTTCAAAAATCTTCATAATAGGTTACTGGACGATTTTGCAGACATTGACATACGCTACGGGGCTGGAATTCTCAAAAAATCGTAAAATTGCGATCGTTGATTTCTGCAAAATCACTAGTTAGTTTTTATCGTGACTAAGTTACTATAAAAATTAGCCAATTATTTTGAAGAATTTAACGATCGTAATTTTACAATTTTTTGAGAATTCCAGCCCGGGATGTTAGTTTATCTATATCTATGGACATAGGCTACGGGAAAAGGACTATTCAAGGAGTTTCTTGGCTGCCTCGTTACGGTCCCGTAGCCTACTTTGCAGACCCAGTGTAAAAAGGTTCCAATCCTTACCACCTGTATACTCATCATAAGGAATGTCCCTGATTTCCAATGATAGCAGGGGGGTATTACACCCTGGGTTTGCTAATGAAAAGTCTGCTAATAAGCTCGGTTTTTACTGAGTATTTAGAATTTTCAGAAAATCACCAAGGTGAATTTTGAAATACATAGTAAAAAGTGAGCTTATTTGCAGACTTTTCATTAGCAAACCCAGGGTGTAATACCCCCCGGTACTATTAAATCGGACAAGAGCCCTATTATTTTACCTTTTCTTCATCAAGCCAACTCAACTTTTAATTCAATAGTACGTGCCAAGGAGTCTAAACTGTTGGCATGGTGTCCTTCGCGCGTAGTAAGGAGGATCAACTAGAGATTTCCACGTGGGGGATTTTGCAGGTCTATAAGGGACGTTTTCGGAAAAAAATCCCCTACTTTCATTTATCATCGTGATGTACACACATGACAACCAATTACGGAATACAGAATACGAAATAATAGAAACTGTAGTAGTTGTCATGTACATCAGGATAATAAATAAAATTAGGGGATTTTTCCCCCAAAAACGTCCCTTATAGACCTGCAAAATCCCCCACGTGGAAATCTCTACTTGATCCTCCTTACTACGCGCGAAGGACACCGACAGTTTAGACTCCTTGGTACGTGCTATCATTGGAAATCAGGGTTAGAATTCTCAAAAGATTGCAAAATTACGATCGTTGATTTCTGAAAAATCATTGGCTAATTTTCATAGTAACTTAGTAACGATATAAAGATAACCAATGATTTCGCAGAAATCAACAATAGTGATTTTACAATCTTTTGAGAATTGCAGTCCAAGGACATTCGTTCCAATTTAGCTCCGGTAGACTCTTTTACTAAACGGAGTCGAGAGAAATAGGAGTAACTATTTTAAACTCTATTGTCTCTTCTAATGACAAACAATTTCCGAACTGCTGTCTTATATGAAAATCGACTGCGTGGAAATCTGAATTTGACCCCCCTTGTAAACTCAAAGAAACGTCATGCCAGCAATTTAAACTCCTTGGGGTCAACCTATTCAATGGACAGAGTTACTAACTAGAGTGACCCGTAGTTACCAAGCATTTTATTTCGCTATGGAGTTGACTTGTCTTCCCGCGATTGTCTTCAATTTATGTAGCTTCAGAATGGTAGACTTAATAGGAGGATAATGAGAAACATAGGTATAGGTAGGGTCAGGTAAAATACATACATTTGTTTTATAAGCGGAAATGACAAAAAAGTAACACTGGCCAGACTGAAGATGTTCAGCCTGGGATCCGGATCGCTATGCCGCTAAGCCAACCTGCCACAGTGCCTACCTATCTATGTTTAGTTCTCGTAGTCTATACAGGAGGACATGGAATATCCATGTCACAGTAGGTGAATCTGGGTTTGGCTAGTTAAGCTTGTCTATTTAAGGGTGGCCATCAATATGAGCCACAGCCCCATATTGATCCACAAATAAAAGCAAAAAATCACATAGCTCTGAATAACATAATGCGCTGTTCTTGCGCGATGCTCTTGCGTCGCCGGCCTCGATTTTTTGTGACGATGTTCACAAGCTAAACTGAATTGCTCTGTTTTGCCTAGATTTGAGATGCTGAAACCTAATGAAGACGAGATACAGCGAAATAAACCAATCTTTTTAGTTTCGTGTGCAATAAAGGGAAAACTTGTTAAGAAAAATTAACAGAGTGATTAACAATACGAAGAAAAATTAACAGAGTGATTAACAATACGAAGAAAAATTAACAGAGTGATTAACAATACGAAGAAAAATTAACAGAGTGATTAACAATACGAAGAAAAATTAACAGAGTGATTAACAATACGAAGAAAAATTAACAGAGTGATTAACAATACGAAGAAAAATTGTCAAAAAATGAAAACAGCAAGATTCCTCTTGGAGTGAGTGAAAAGCATTTGTGATGTCAGTTTACCTCTGTGATGGAATATACTTGCAATAAGAAGTGCCTCACAGAAGTAGGTTGTGAAATATTGAATTCTGAACTGTTGGAAGCGAGGAAGATAAGAAAGAGTCGGAATGAATACTCCTTTCGAGAAGAGAATCTGTTTGGGCATTTGCGTTTGTCAATTGACAGCAGTGCTTAGTTGTGTGAGCATTGTGTATCTGACAGTGGCAGTTTATGGGCCCTCGTACACACTAATAGATTCGGGGTTTTCTGAAGATACAGTGATGTGTACTACAGTGTCTAAAGATACTATAAAGAATTGTGAGGTAGAGGATCCGGATCCGACTGCGCCCAAGGGCTCAATGGTACAAACTTGGTATTCTTGTTCAGAGGGGTGTTTGTCTAAATTGACCGGAAGTTGTGAGCAAATAAAAGTTGACGTTAGAAGAAATGGAAGCAATATTAACCTAGAGGGGTGTAACCAAGCGGACACTATGTACTGTGAAGGAAAAGACCCAAAGAAAAGAGACTACGAGTAAGTTATTTTATTTGTCTATTTTTGTACCTAATCTGCAATCTCCAAATACCGTATGTATTTTTATATTACATTTTGGGTTTTAAGAGAGAGATTGACCACTGAAAATGATTTTCCGCAGATGCATTGATGGGCACTGTGAAGAACTCCACGGGATCTTTAATTGCACCAAAGGCACATTATTTCCCACTGGGGAAACGACAGGTTCCAGATGTCGCAATTTGACATCACTGCTCTCCTGCAATATAACGACAACAGATAACAGAGAATGTGCCAAATTCCATGATGAATATGGCGAAGATGGAAGCTATCTCAGTACACAATCCAGATTTCAATGCTATTACGATCCCAACTCTTCGGAATTCGTTGTGGCTCGTTTCAATCGATTCATATCCCGAGTGGAAGTCATTATTGAGACCACCATCCCCATTACTCTGGCCATCCCCATTACTCTGGCCGTTGTTTCCTGCTTCTCTCTCGTCATTTGTAGTAGATTTCATGTTGGCGATGACTCTCACTTTCATTTCAAGAGCTGTGGAGCAGATGCAGAGACTGCTCTCGAAGAAGAAGCCGTCCAAACCACGGCCGTCTAATAATCCACCCAAAACAATTCAAGCAAACCGTCTACCCAATTCTACTAGCTTTACGCCTAGAATTTCAAATAGCTATTTAAGTAAATTGTCGAAAATCGATAAGCTTTTCAAATATCCATCTGTACGTTTGGAGCTTCAATCAGATAAAGGGAGAACGGGAGAAGTATTGCAAAGCAAATGCATTTTTTACTTTCGGTATTGTTCGTAGAATACCTTTTCAATTACAGTATTCACTTCGCAATTTGAAACAACAATAGTTTTGCTATCAGATGTTTCAAAACTTGTTTCATAACTTAATCTGTGGCGTAGTTTAGCATCTACAG
>CM036941.2:10691550-10919242 GCA_020352615.2 Yoshiicerus persimilis
TTAGCATCTACAGCCATCCCACTTTTTTTGAAATCAATCGTGCATGTTTCAGGTCAATTCGCCATCCAACAAAAGCTGGCCCCGGTAAAGAAATCACAGAAAAAGGATAACATTCGATTGTTCATCTTATACCAAAATACTCATTAATCTATGACCTACTACCACGCTACTACTTAGCAATTGCTTAATACGATAATAGATACATATTATGTGTAATTAGAGTACTCCATAATTAACTAATAATTCCACACGAAAAATAGAATTCCAGATTTTACTGTTTTATTTATATTACACAAAAGTAATTTCACGTTTCCGGACTTGTTTAGAAATGTTGCTACCCTAAAGGGAACTTAAATGCCTTATTAAATGTAAAGCTATCAATGAAACCTTCAAAAATACCAACAATTTACAAACGTATGATAATTGTCTGTACAGTAAAGTTCTCCTGCTTCCCAACTCCATTTTAACCATATTTATCCCTAGTGGTATACTAGCACCTGTACTTAATTGATACAATTATCTTCCACTTAGTCAAATATTATGCTTTGTAAAATTGTCAGTAAACCTAATAGACTTTTAAAGATGTATCAGTGTATCTAGTCAAATCAAGTAGTTAATTGCTCTATACAACTAATAATAAGACTAAAATTTAATCCTTCCATGCAAATGAATGATATCCGCAGGAAAGAGAAAGTCTGCGGACTAATGAAAGTCGCAGGCGGCCAATATATATGCAAATGAAAGTCGCAGGCGGCTAATATATATGCAAATGAAAGTCGCAGGCGGCTAAAATATGTGCAAATGAAAGTCGCAGGCTGGCAATATTTGGGCAAATGAAAGTAGCAGGAAATGATTTAAATTAGCATGAATTTTGCAATGCATATATTTAATCAGAAATTGTCGTTGAATTTTCGGCAGCAGCAATAATTGTAGAAGCCTGGTAATAGTTGAATTAAAATATGAATACGAAAACAAAAATTAGTCAGTCAATGTGGTAAATAAGTAAATACAGTTGTGAGACATTATAGTTGGTGTGAAAGACATTTTTGTGTGCGCTTAGGACGTTCCCTCTTTCTCTTCTAGCCAACAGGAATGTCTTTTGCTCTAAGTTGAAACTTTGAAACTCCGATGACATGCTTACAAATAAAACCATATAAACCATAATAAATAAACCACAAATAAAACCATATTGCTGACACTTACAAGACCTGACTTACTGGAAAACAGTAAAGCTCAGTATGTGTAATACACTGCCACATTACCCGACATTAGACATACATGTCTGTATTATACTGTTATCATTAAACATTTTCTATATATATGCATTGTATAGGAAACCATTATAACAAAAGGAATATAAAGACCGTTGAGAGAGTGGGAGAAAAATATTTCTTGCTAAACAATCGAATTAACTACATTGTTTTCAGTCTACAGTTGCACTTCATGCTAATTTAAATCATTTCACAATTAATAATAATTATAATGGTTATAACTATATATACTACTATAAGACTACTACTATATGAGAAATAGATGCTTCTGGAAATATTAGTCATAGAATTTTATGACTTTAATAATTAGCTTTCAATTCAATTTCAATTTCAATTTCAATTTTATTCCTGTGTCTCACCATATCAGCATTACAAGAATGTTGTTCTCCCTATAGGGACACTTTTACTAGGATTACAATTAACTTAATTGCTATCCCAGATGTCATAAATATTTATTTCTTATTCTAAATACTAATTCTTCAATATCTTAATTTAGATTATCTTAACTAATGCATAATTAATTGACAAAAAACAAATATTTTTACTGAAATTCGAATGGTAACTTAACCAAATAATTTAACTTAATCGGCGATAAATTCCAATTGAAACTTAAGGTTGAGAGGTGAGCTCCAGAGAACCCAATTTTACATTGAAAATATAGGCGAATTAACTCTCTTATGTACTACAATTCGAATGTACTCCTCCGCATCAAATCTCAGCCTTAAATTTTTACATTACAAATAATCATAAACATATATTTTATCTGTTACTACGAATCAATTCCCTAACTTTTTCCACAATACCGTCTAATTTAATAGCATTTAAATCCCACTTACGTGGGAGCTCATTCCAATAGGAAATAGCTACCCATTTTACAGAGTTTAGAATCAACTTTGACCTTGACTTTATCTTATTTGTTTCTAGAGTGGGAAACGATCTACTTCTGTTCGTAAACACAAACAAATCCTTAAAACCTATTTTTACATTTAGCATTGATTTTACTAAAAATTTTACAGTAAACATTTTCTTTCTTTCCTGGATTGTAAATAATTGCAAATTGTCCAATAATCCTTGCACATCAATATTATTAAATTTGGGCTTACATTTCTTGTTACATTTTTTTAGCAACCGGGGATAGAAGTAAGAGATTAAAAAGCGATTTACTTTTCCCTACAACTTATTAAGAAAACTATCCGGTTGAACTGCCCATACCAACATTCCATAGTCTGCAATACTGTTAACATAGGCAGACAGAAAAAGTTTCAATACATTTAGTGATAACAGCCTTTTGTATGTATACATTTTACACAATGCTGCATTTGTTCTCCTCTCTACTAAATCATAATGACCTTGGAAAGATAAAGTGGAGTCAAAAATTATACCTAAATACTTAAATTGAGGAACCCATTTTACAACACAACCCCCAATTAATATATCATTCTTAATAATTTTCTTAGCTTTATGATCTTTATCTTTATGAAACAACATTGCTTCTGTTTTCAATAAATTAATAGATAAACTATTATGTGAGCTCCAGCTGCTTATACTATTTAGACAGTTATTAATTTTGCTAACACTTTCGTTGATATCTACACACCCTGTATAGACCACCAAATAATCTGCATAAAGAAGGTATTTAATTCCAGGCTCAATTGACATGGCTATGTCATTAATGAACACTGAAAATAATAGTGGACCAAGGCAACTTCCAGCTGGAACTCCCGATTTTATAGAATAATAGCTAGAAATATAGCTTTTACCATTTTTAACTCTAAATATTCTGTTATTAAAATAATCTAGCAAGAGTTTTAACATGTAAGGTTCTATTTCGAAGTGATCAATGAGCTTAAGAATCAGCAAATCATTTTTTACACTGCTAAATGCACTCGAGTAATCTATAAATACAGCAATTACTCTCCCATTAGGTACATCTAAAGAATCATACAAATCCTGCGAAAATTGTATGGTCGCCGTTTCACAGGATTTATTTTTCCTAAACCCATGCTGTTTGTCGGATAACAAATCCGTTACCATACTAAGCAATCTATTATGAATGATGTACTCAAAAACCTTAGTAATAAAGGTCAATTGAAAAATTGGCCTGTATGAGCTTGCTTGTGTCTTCTTGCCTTTACCCTAGTACAAAGGGAGAACATTCGCTGCTTTAAGGCATGCCGGAATCAAACATTTTATAAGAAAACACGTAAACATTAAATGTAACGGAATTGCAATTTTTTCCTTACAAGACTTGAAAATTCTTTTAGGTACATGCAATGCAGAATTAGAGCATTTTTTAACCTTTGCAATTGCGACTTCAACTTCTAGTATAGATATCTCAAGTGGCTCATAATCAGGATGTTTCCTAATAAAATTATTACAGTATGCATCCACTTTAGTTAATAAATTATGGTTATTTAAGTCCGAAGCTGAACCATCTACTGTGAATTCAGTAGCAAATTTGTTACATATAGCTTGTTGCGTATCAAGCACTTTGCCATCTTCGTCAACTAGTTTAGATATGTCTACGTTACATTTGAAACGAAAGTTCGTAAGTTCATCCATCGCATCCCATATGATATTTGATGAACTTAGAGCTGAAAATTTATTTTTAAAATAGTTGCATTTGTTAGCTCTGAGTTCACAGTTGATTTTATTTCGCAGTACCTTAACTTTACTTCATAGTTCAGTGTCTCTATTTTTCTTAGCCAAATTGTTGAGTTTATCTCTCTCTTTACACATTTTTCTTATTTTCGCTGTGAACCAAGGAACTCTTTTACCTTTAACCAACATGCATTTTACTGGTGCATATTTATCTAGGATTTCTAGTATTTTCAATTCAAACATTCTTATTCTTTCATTAAAATGAACAGAGTTGAGCAAACTATCCCAATCTGTATTATGTATTATATGTATTATTTCAATTTCAGAATTCATTAGTTCACAGTCAATATTTTTATAGTTTCGAGTATTAATAGTAATAGGAGGTACAATATCTTTTTTGCCCTTACGTACAATATAGGTGAGGTCGTGATCCGACCCCGCAAAAGAGAAATGGCCGCAATCATTATACATAGCTTTATCAGACACATAGATATGATCAATCAGGGTTGCAGAAATACTTGGTTTTGGCCCTTCCTCAGATGTTACATATCTAAGTGCTGTCCTCGTAGCACCCTGCATACATTGAAATAAATCACATTCATTTGCAACATTAAATAGCTTAAAAGTATAAGTATTCGGTGCTAGTAAATCAATATTTAAGTCCCCTAAAATTATTATTTCCCCATGTAGAGGTTTGAGAAATACACATAGTTTGTGAAAATCTTCTAAGAATTTTTCTTTTGACATATCTGGGGATTGTAGATCAAGGCTATTAGGAAAGGTTTTATTCCTTTGTATTTTAGCTTAAACACATTAAATTCAATAAACATTTGAGGTTGGAAAGGCAGTTCTATTTCAGAGAATTCACATTGTCTATTTATATAGCAGATACATCCACCTCCCTCTTTGTTTATTCTGTCTGAACGTAACATAAAATAGTTCTCCAATTGGACTTTTTGAGAGATGTCTCTGTATTCATCAAGTTTAGTTTCTGTTATACCAAAAAATAGTACTGATTTTTCATTCTGTAGAAAATCACATACCTCATCGTACTTGGAAATTATACTATTTATGTTGACGTGAACAAATTTAAGTTCTTTTTCGAGTCGTTGAACATACTGCGACTTACTCTTATCAAGCAAATCGTTATCTTCATTAGTAGCATTGAAAACATTTGTAGATATGCAGAGAAGTTCAGGGATTCCATTCTGAGAATTAGCTGGAGAGTGCACAGGTAGATTATCTTCATAGATAATACTGCATTCCGCACATGTAAAGTTGCTTCTAGTTGTCCAGTAATCTTTTGAAGACATCGGTGGTAAACATCTACTCCTATGTGTGTCCCTCTTGCAGTTTTGGCAGGTAAGATAGTGTACTCTAACTTGGATGTCCTCACCGCATACAGAACATCGTTTAGGTGTATGCACTGGTATAGATGAATCCGAATCCATCCCATTATCGTCCCGATTATCATAAATCTACATAAATAGTAGAATTGTGCCAGTATCCTTTGACTTCAACGATTGAGAAAAATACATTGCACTACCCTAGGGGCTACATATACAAATAAAGTGAACTTATCTGCATAGCGAGAAAATCCCACGAAGTATTCTCCAAGCAGGCAACAGGAAGAAAAACAAAAACCGGGTAGTGCAAACAATCGTCCTCCGGAAAACGCAAGTCCCAACCAATGCAGCAAAGGCACAGCAAAATAGCCGAATTTACAACTGATGTTTTGAGACCTCACAGTGCACCAGGAGCCACAAAAAACGGAAGAAAAAACGCCCAGAAAGGCAAAAAACACGGGAGCTCAAAACGAACAGAACAGAGCTTTAATAATTATAATTGAATTTAAATTTATGTCATTTAAAAGATAAACATAGAACCATGTATAGTACTAAAAGACTTGAATCACAGATTGAGCCAACGATGGAAGACAATAATATTATCAGGTATGTAAAAATAAAACTTGTACCATGATAAACTGCATTCAGCTTGCCTTTTCGGACTTGAAAGAAATGTGATCGTTATTTTATTTCTTTATTCTACATGTAGAAAACAAAAAGTATCCAAAACGCTTCTTGACCTACATGTTGCCTAGAAAAACTTGTCAAGACTGCTGAACATGTGTTATTAACTAACAATATAAAATATAAATATAAAATACAATAAAATATAAATATAAAATACAATAAAATACAAATATAAAATTGTATGAAATACAATACGTTAAACACACCTACACTACATTTTCCTGTTGTACTACTTATGTTGTTTACTTAATTTGTTTCGTATTATATAACTTCTACGGGTTTCCGTTAGCCATAATTAAAATTTAGCCAAACCTTATACGATGTACCGTATAGTTAGTAGGTAAATAAATTTTACTTCAAACTTATATAGGTAATATGAAAAGGTACAAGGTACTTAATTACGGTGGTTAGTTAAAAATTAATTAGCAAGTGTAACTGACACAATTCCATCCATCAGTGCTAAAATAACTGGAAAACTTTACTGTTAACTGAATGAAAGCTTAAGCCAATAAAAATGTATGTACTAGAAAATTACCCGTCCCACGGGCTGCCCGGACCCAATATTTTACCAATTACCAAATAGCATGTGTGTGCGTATTATTAAAGTCTAGAATTTAATGCTATGTTATGCCTTTAAAGGCTGTGTCGGGGACGCGGAACGTTCCCGAACTTCTGTATATAAATACTTGTTTGCATTATTGTCCTTCTCGTTTTATTTAATCCATGGCATCAGTTTAATATCATATTGATTTTCTAAGGCTTCCTGTTCATTTCCTGGTGAGAAATAAACAGGATGTTCCTGTGGTATATAAATTGGGAGTCAAATAATGTGATGCGAGTGATGATGCATTAGATATCCATTAAGTCGCCACATTGCTCAAGGTGCACTAATATGCTGAGAATTTATGTAACTTCTACATTCATCATACTTTTCATCTTTCTACAATTCAAGGTCAGCAAAATCATAACATTTGTATACATACTTAAATAGTTACGTAGTTAGTAAACATACGGCTGCATAATGTATAAATTGGAGCACAGTACACTTTCCTTAGAATATTGTATACGGCCAACAAAAAATATCGATCATGGACAGTTACTTGCGGAGAAATGCACATTGTGTGTTAGTCAGTCGGCACCACACAGCAGTCCAGTCCAGATCATGGAACGAAGAATAGCGCGATTACCAGTTGAAATAGTTACACAAAAGAAACATAGCAACTCCTCTCCAGACTGGGTGGAGCGCTGTAGATTCCGATTCGCCTTTAATCTCGTCAGGAATTATGCACATTTACAATTACCCTGCTTAAGCTAACAAATTTCTCACTTTCTATTGTCCAGTTTTCATCCTTGGGTTCAGTTAGGGTCCCTTGGGTTCAGTTAGGGTCCTTAGGGTTCAGTTAGCGTAATAAAATGCCCGGTTTTATTTATTCTACAATTTTATAGCTCACCCTTTTTCTAAATGACTGTTTTGGGCTTGTCGTTGTCCAATTTAATGCCCAAATAACCCTTTTTGTATTGTATTGTTCTGACGATACTTGGTTACCCCACTTACACTGGTTTATTAAATATGATGGAAACCATCTATTAGCAGTGTAAGTAAATACATGGATGTGATAGACTGCACAGAGATAAAGGAAGACAAAGGGCGCTCAAATCTGCGGTTTACTAACATTCCACCGAATAAAGAAATATATTAGAATTTTAGGTGAAAAGAGCAGAGTGGAGAAAGCAGGCTCGAATTGTATTGTGCCAAGTGAAAACCTACATTTAGAGAAAAGGAGGAATGAACAAAGTTTATCAGACCATGGTAATATTGTGTAGCTAGTGAAGGAAATAATATTGGATAGTATTGCAATGCAGTAGGTACGTGAATCTGGGCTTGACTAGTTAAGTTTGTCTATTTAAGGGTGGCCATCAATATGAGCCACAGCCCCATATTGATCCAGAAACGAGAGCAAAAAATCACATTGCTCTGAATAACATAATCGCGCTGTTCTTGCCCGATGCTCTTGCGTCGCCGGCCTCGATTTTTTGTGACGATGTTCACAAGCTAAACTGAATTGCTCTGTTTTGCCAGGATTTGGGATCCTAAAACCTAAAGAAGACGAGATACAGCAAAATAAACCAATCCTTTTAGTTCCATGTGCAATAAAGGGAAAACTTGTTAAGAAAAAATTAGCAGAGCGATTAACAATACGAAGAGGAATTGTCGAAAACTGAAAACAGTCAGATTCTTCTCTTGGAGTGAGTGAAAAGCATTTGCTTTGTCAGTTGACGTTTTTGATAATGGAATTTAGTTGCAATAAGAAAAGTGACTCACCAAAGTAGTCTGTTTATGAAATATTGAATTCTGAACTGTTGGAAGTGAGGAAGATAAGAAAGAGTCGGAATGCATACTCCTTTTGAGAAGAGAATTTGTTTGACCATCTGCGTTTGTCAATTGACAGCAGTGCTTAGTTGTGTGAGCATTGTGTATCTGGCAGTGGCAGTTTATGGGCCCTCGTACAAACTATTGAATTCGGGTTTTTCTGAAGATACAGTGATGTGTACTACAGTGTCTAATGAAACTATAGAGAATTGTGAGGTAGAGGATCCTGAGTCGACTGCGAACCCCGTGAAAATGATACAAACTTGGTATTCTTGTGGAGAGTGGTGTTTGTCTAAATCGACCGGAAGTTGTGTGCAAATAAGCGTTAGCGTTAGAAGAAACGGAAGCAATATTCGCCTAGAGGGGTGTAACCAAGCGGACACTATTTACTGCGAGGGAATCGACCCAAAGAAAAATGTTTTCGAGTAAGTTATTTCATTTGTCTATTGTTGTACCAAATCTCCCTAATACCTACCTATACGTACTTTTATATTACAATTTTGGGTTTCAAGAGGGAGATTGGTCATTGAAAATGATTTTCCTTCAGATGCATTTATGGGGAATGTGAGAACCTCCACGGGATCTTTAATTGCACCAACGGCACATCTCATCACACACCTCATCACACACCTCATCACACACCTCCCCCTAGGGAACCTACAGGTTCCATAATATGTCGCAATTTGACGGCAGTGCTCTCCTGCAATGTAACGACACCAGGTAAAACCATTAAATTCGAACCGAAAAGTTTGCTAGAAGGGTTGTACGAGTGCAATGAAGGCCATTGCGGGCTGATTCGCCCGCCGTTCAAATGCGAGAAACGTTGCATAGGAATAAAAACCGGGGGAAGAATGTCGTTATTCGTCAGGGCGATGTTATTTTCACAGCAAATTGCAAACAAGCAGTTGATATCAAGCCAGATAAGAAAAGCGTGATATGGCCGCTAGATTCGAAAAGCAATGAACCTGAGATGCCTCCTGTACTAATGATGTTCTGTACCTCAATCACCGACTATCCGGATGAAAAATCGATTTTCTCACTCACTGATTGTTTCAATGCATCTTTACTGGACCAGGGACATTTTGGAAAGAGGACCAACATCACTTTCCTAGTTCACAGCCACCTTGAAGCCCAGGTATTCCTTCCAGGAGAAAACGCACCCAAGATGGAAAATGAACTCCTCATCTATAATAACACACGGCTGTACATTAATATGGACTTTTGCGTCAATTCTCTGATTCTGGACGAATGTGCCAAATTCCATGCAGAATATGGCGGAGATGGAAATGATCTCAGGACACAATCCAGATTTCCATGCTATTACGATCCCAACTCTTCGGAATTCGTTGTCCTTCGTTTCGATCGAGTCAAATCCCTAATGGAACTCATTATTGCTACCACCGTCCCCATTACTCTGGCTATTGTCTCCTGTTTCTCGCTCGTCCTTTTCAGTAGAATCATTCACATCGGCGATGACTCTCACTTTTATTTCCAGTGCGGTGGAGCAGATGCAATGGCTGCTCTCGAACAAGAAGCCGTCCAAGCCATGGCCCTCTAATAATCCAATCCACCCAAACCAATTCAATCAAACCGTCAACTCAATTCTACCTGCTTTGCTTTAGACCCACACATTTTTTAATCAAAAACCAATATTCTCCGACATATTAAGAATCATTCCACAACACACAGCATGACCTCTCCTAGAGCACTTTATTTACTAGCTCTCGATTTTCACGAGTGATGTGATGAGTATGGAGATATCTTTGGACAGGTAAATTCTTCAGATAATAATCTAAAATTGAAAATTTACTTTTGAAATACAAGAACTACTCTTTAAAATACAAGAGTTATTCTTTTATTCTTTGCACTAGAAGAATTTCTTTAAAATACAAGATTTATTCTTTGCACAAGAAGAATTTATTTAAAATACAATTATCTTTAAAAATTATCCTTCAAAATAAAAGAATTATCTTCCAAATATCTTTTCCGGTATTACTAGAAGAGTACCAATATAATGGGGAATTTTTAGTTTTTGCAGGTTGGCCGACATTTGACCCCCTCGGCTCCGAGTTTCTAGGATAACAGCACCGAAAGCTAGTCTAACAGCTCGAGTTCGCAAACTTAAGTTCTTTAGAAAGCACAGACCAAAACTAAAGCCCTAATAAATAATTATTATTAAATTTCACGATAGGGAAAGCAGATTTTCTCATTTGTTTATTAAATAATGATGTTACTGTTAAACACAATGCAGAAAATGCAATATTAATAAACATGTGCACAAAACTAAAAATAAAGGTAGAAATCAGTTTGCCTACTGCTTAAATATTGCTTAATACGGTAATAGATACATATTATGTGTAATTAGAGTACTCTATAAATAACTAATAATTCTACACAAAAAATAGAATTCCAGGTTTCACTGTTTTACTTATATTACACAAAAGTAATTTGACGTAAGAAATTTTTTCGGACCTGCTTTGAAATGTAGTTACCCTAAAAGCTAACGTAAATGACTTATTAAATGTAGAGCTATATTGTTATCAATGAAATCTTCAAAAAATACCAACAATTTGCAAACTTATGATTATTGTCTGCACAGTAAAGTTCTCCTGTTTTCCAACTCCATTAACCATATTTATCCCTAGTGGTATACTAGTACCTATACTTAATTGATACAATTATCTTCCACTTCGTCAAATATGTTTTGCAAAATTGTCAGTAAAAATAATTGACTTTTATAGATGTATCTAGTCAAATCAAGCAGTTAATAATTGCTCTATACAACTAATACATAATATATATAATGGTTATAACAGGAAATAGATGCTTCTGGAAATATTAGTCGTAGAATTTTATGACAGTGTAATAACTTTAAGAACTATAATTGAATTTACATTTATCTCATTTAAAATATTTATAAGGAACCATGTATATTGTAGCACTAAAAGCCATGAAACACAGATTGAGCAAACGGTAGAAGACAATAATATTAAGTATGTAAAAATATAACTTGTACCATGAAGAACTGCATTCAACTGGCCTTTCCGGACTTGAAAGCAATGTGATAGTTATTTAATTTCTTAATTCAACATGATAAAAGCATAAAAAGTGTCCAAAATGCTTTTTGACCTATTTAAACGTAGCAGTACGTATTTAGTTTAAGTTAATTTCTTGTGAGCACATTCTGTTTGTTCTGTACTATGCCTATATATACTCTGTGAAAACGAATGTACTACTGTCTGCCTACAAAATGCCTACAAAATGCCTAGAAAAACTTGTCAAGACTGCAGAACATGTGTTATTAATTAAAATATAAAATTGTATATAATACTCTAATACTCTACATGTTGCTGTTGTTTCGTATTATGTAACTGGTAGGGGTTTTCGTAAGCCATAATTTAGCCAAACCATACGATGTACCTTATAGTAAGTAAGTATACTTTACTTCAAACTTATAATATGAAAAGGTACAAGAAGGTACTTAACAATAGTTAAAAAATTAATTAGCAAGTATATATGACACAATTCCATTTTCAATCCTTCCAATTCAGACATCGGTGTTAAAATAACTGGAAAACTTGACTGTAAACTGACTGTAGTAAACTGAATGAAAAGACAATAAAATTTATGTATAAATGCTATAATGTATGTACAGTGAGGTTCATCCCGGACTAGCCATAGGACACTTACAGTGTATAAGGAAATAATATGTATTTAAATTGCCCGATTTTGGCATGACGCGGGAAATCAATACCAACACGAACATATCATGGTATTTCATTGTACACAGTCAGTACCATGGCTAGTATGAGCTGAACCTCACTGTATGTATGTAGATATAATATTTCTTTTCAAGACTAAAGCATTTGTTTAGAAACGGGAGCGCTTTATGAAAATAGTAATTTTGATATTTATTTATTAACACTTAAAGGTAAGGCAAACAAACAAGAAAATTCACGTTTGAGTATACAGTGCTTAGTTAGTCTACTTAAACAAGGAAGATGAATTTAGAAAACTAAACAGGATAATCTTACCAAAGAGTAAAGTTTTATTTCTCAAGTTCCGTAGAAAAGATCGGTTAGAAAAGCCTTACATGATCAAAAAGTATAGAGACAAATTATAAGATCGGAGAGAAGAATTAGAGTTCTTATGTTTGTTCTGAATTGAATTGTTCGTTTGATTCAACTTGGAATAGTGGGAGTTGGATCTAGTTTCTTTACACCAAAGATACAGAACATGTCTAGTTAATACTAATTAGTACGAGAGTCAGTTAAGTTTTATTTATAAATATAGTAGTTAATTCAAACCAGATTTTGTTTTGTGAAGTAGATGAAAATGCAAATGTCATCTCTCCCATTTGCATATCAAAACGTATCTTAGAAATTGACAAGATCAGTTTCCAGAAAAATAATATTCGAATGCGTGTACCACTTCAATTAGTTAAAGATAAGTTTCTTGCAAAGTTTCAGAACCTTGGATCTTTAATTATTTGGAATGCCAAGACAAAAATTGGAACGCTAGAAATACACGGAGGGTTCATTTATTACCAAGGGCCCTCTGCTTAAAAAAATAATGATGTTCCTGGAAAACAAAAAAATAGCTTGTTTAACGTCACACCTGTTGATATGAACGATGTAGTACAATTAAAAATCAACTTTTCTGGTTTTCATATAGAACAGTTACATTGGGAAGACGATGACACCAGAAAAAATTATTCTGTTAAGCTTACTGCACTTCCACAGAATATCACTAAAGTCACCTTAACAACTGTAGGCAATTCATACCCGAATCATTCGGAAATAGAAATACTCAGGGTACCCGATATCCCTCGCTCACATAAATTTTGGTTGACCTTAAAATCTTTAGCAATTACTCATACAAATACTAAGAATAGTTGTTACCTTGATTTGCAAGTTCTTCATTTCCTAAAAGAATTGAAATTAGAAAATGTAGAGCTAAGGTATCAACTGTAGCAGAACAACTATCTCCATTTGCATAAATTAATTTAATTATACGAAACCAAACAATTAAGAAAAGAATGTTTCAATTCTCTACTGGCTCGAACAGAAATTCTTGTTATCTTACTTCCAAATAAGATTCTAGTCAAAACCATTGAATTTCCAACTAACATAGAAAGCCTTTTGCTGAAATCTCTTATGGTAACTTAATTAACTGACAATAATGACAGGAAGAAAATACATGCTGTCAAATTCGAAAAGTTTGATAACTTTGATTCTGTATGGAATGCTACTTTTATTACCGAACAAAAGTTCAAGCAACAATCGACCACATCTTGAATACAAAACTAAGCATTTCTTTTTGTATTTTTTGTTTGAGAAAAATAAATTTTAATTAATGCAATCATGACAGTTCTAAAGTGGGCACATTTATTAAACTCACAAAACACTGTATTGTGAATGTAGAAAGCAAAAATCCAGCGAGAGTAGAGGGACAATAACGATAATGATCATGAGTAATAGTCATAACTCAATAAATAAAAGATACAAGGGTTTGCAATGAATTTTATGGGAATTCCAGTGACATGACAATGCCAGTACCGATTCCAGTTATTCCAATGAAAATTAATTGTTTATCTGTCGTTTTATAATTTCAATGCAGTAAAATTCAAAAGATATTGGAGTTAAAAGTTCCACATAACGAATCCGTTGTAAATAGTGGGTTGATGTTTCAAGGGTCGCATCTCCTGCTCTTCACCGATCATACTCTGACGACGAATTACATCGGCATGGAAAATTAATTTGGTATGATTACAATAATGGAATTCAAATAATGCAATTAAACAGCTACACAATAAACGAACTCTGAAATCAGGAAGATATTCCTATTTCTCGCCATTCGCATTCTTAAACTAGCTTCTGGAGCAACAACTTGTAAACCGGATGTATAATGGGTATAGTTAGCATTACCCACTTTTTAAGCAAAAAATTGAGGAAAAAATTTAAAAATGGTTAAATTGTGACATAAATTATTATTTTTTATTGAAATTCTTCTACTAAAAAACTAAATAAAGTTGAATTTTTCCACAAAATCAATTTTGTATGGTCAATTTTTGAAATTTTGTAACAACTTCTTACTTCTTGGCCACTACTTACTTTGACCCGAAAGTTGTTAACTAGACAATAGGTACATATATTGTATGAATATATATGTTCCTTATTACTTAATTCCGCTGTACACCGTTGCTGTGTCCAAGTACCAGTTCCAATGATTACCTCGGTGATACGGATGCTTGACCTCGGAATATGATTATGATACGTCTTGTCAGGATGCCACCACAATAAATGTAAACCGGAAGGTCAGCATAGTAGGTCTTATCGAGAGGATGGGTTTTATTCCAGTGTTAAGTTCACCTTGCTGTCTAATACTGTATGTACAGTTCGATAGGGTGACTTGTGCGTCTAATCTGAAGACTGCCATTGGCAAGTACACAGCACATTTCTACAAGGCTACTATTTATACATAGAAAGAGTAGAATATAAAAAGTCCTCTAATACTGAGGAGTAAAGTGGTTGGAGCTGTGAGGACAGGAGGAACGACCTTTAGTTTAGTGAAATAATACAATCATTTTAACGTTAATATAGCCCGTATTTGCTTTAATTATTTATTTTCGTAGAAAAATCCTTTTGTGTTAAAAACGTATTACTAAATGAATATTTAATTTTCTGAACATTTGCCGAAAGATTAAAAATCTTAATATTGATTAATGTAATTTTCTAATTTCAGAGGACAGTTCTACGCTACGTTTTCAGACAACATAAACTTATATGTGGTGGCAGCATGCTTTCCTAACGGGGAAGTTGGTTGGTTCACCCATTCCATTAACTTCCCTTTTACTGCCGAGGAAAAAGAGACGATCAAAACATGTCAAAGAAATTGAGCTTAATGATGAAGAAATTATTGAACTCTACGGAGCTTCTTGTGCTTCGTCACTTTTCGAGGACTATATTATTCTAGAATTATACAGGGTATAAACCAACTAAAGTACCCCACCTGAGCAGGAAAAACCTGAGGTAGCACAGCAAAACTATTTACGCCAATCGAAAGCCAGTACAAAGTTACATTGAAATCCTAGCTTTTATCAAAATCGGTTGAAGGTAAGTGGGTTAAATAATTCCGTGAAAATTAAAAGTACAAAAATGTACCCGGTTATCATATTTTCACAGCTGCAATCCAAGTTATATTACTGGTTTTTCCTGAATTTTTCGTAGTAGTCGAACAAGGTTGAATTTTGGAATTTCCTGAAATCCGGAAGAAAATTACAGAAAATTAATGAAAAGTTAAAAATTCAACCTTGTTCGATTACTATGAAAAATTCAGGAAAAATCACTGATGTAACTTGGATTGCAGATGTGAAAAAATAATTTCAAAAAAAATTTTTTTCGGCCAGGAAATATCCGAATCATCGAAAACCGGGTACATTTTTGTACTTTTAATTTTCACGGAATTATTTGACCCACTTACCTTCAACCGATTTTGATGAATAATGTAACTTTGTACTGGCTTTCGATTGGTGTGCATAGGTTTGCTTGCTTCTTCAGATTTTTCCTGTACAGGGGGGTATTTTAGTTATTTTATACCCTGTACTAAACACAGATCTGCGTGCAGAAATACGATTTCATGGTTTTGCCTACCTTTAGAGCTCCGTAAAATTTAAGTCAAAAATTTTTATTCTGATTTTAGCTGAAAGAATCCATTGAAATCAATTTTTATTAGATTTGCTTTTTAGTCAACTAAATATAGCTAAGACATCATTTACATTATGTTAATGTAAATAACATTAATTGTAGTACAATTAAAGTTATTTACCTTTAATTGTAGTACAATTATAGTTATTTACCTTTAATTGTAGTACAATTAAAGTTGTTCACCTTTAATTTACCTTAAATTGTTGTACAATTATTGTACAGCAATTTAATTAGCACATTACCAAAAAATAGTTAATTCAAATTGTTATTTAATAAATAAATACTTAAAGATTGGTGGATTATCACAAAAGCATTCTCTGTTCTGTTTTTAATAAAAACAGAACAGTGAAAGCATATAAAATTTCATGCATGGGTAAAGTTTCTTATGCAATCAAATAATACAATCAGAGTCATTGTCTTTATTATTATACTACTGCGAATACTAAAAGTGCAGTGCATGTAACCCTATACTACAAGAAAATTAATTATAATCTCAAGATAACCCTCTATGCATAAATCGTCATTATTTGTGGCATTACATGTTTCATAATTGTAGTAATTATTCCATCTTTGTTATTATTACCGTTAAAATCGTTTGTTATAATTTTCGTGACGAAGACCTGTACAGTACGTTAACAGGGACAAAATTCATGAGGAATTTCCCTTGAAACACATTTCTTTCACACTATGAATGGATATAAATTCTTTTGAAACACCTAGTAAAGTAGAATTTCTGAAAAAATAATTATAATTGACATTCAGCCCATTTAATACTTGTCATGTAGTACTATTTAAAGTATTATTGGAAGAATATTTTGTAAAACTAGAAAAATTGCTGTCAGGATTATACGTAAGGGCGCGTTATACACGAGTATTAAGTACTTATAGATTAAAATATCATTGTGCGGCTTTTACAACGGATGGATTAGAGAAATCTTAATTAGCCGGGTCTGGCCACTGACTTCCTGAAAAGTGACTTCAGTTTTCACTAAGAAATCCCACGGAACTACACTCTGCGTTCATTCATGCCAAGTCGATCGATATTTCTGCAGTTGGCCTTTCCAGGGAGAGATAAAAATATGAGTGGTCCTGCTGCAGTATCTCACTAGAAGGGAAATAGTTTCCGCCTGCCATCGACTTTGCAGGCAAAAATAATACTTTTCAGTCGCTTTACCGTATTTTCAAATTTGCAATTATAATTACGAAGTGGGTGTTGTGCTAATTTCAATAACAATGTATTCCTGAACAGTAACGAATTGTCTGACGCGGAAAACTATCATATGTACTCTAAATGTGCCAATCCAAATGGTCATGGACACAATTACACAGGTAAATTACAAAATTGTACTTCAAACGTAAATGCATATAGAAATAAATAATTTTTACGCAATAAAAAGAATGTGTATAAAATGAGACTCGTAAAATGTAAAAGAAATAATTTTTACATTTTTAAAAATCTTGATTTTCGATTTCTTGGTAATTTATACGATAATGAAGTTCTGACGTACTGCAAAATGTTGATTTTTTTAATTGTTCATAAACGTAATTGTTTTTTTGGGCTTTTTGAAAAATTAAATAAATTGGTGTAAAGACGCTGATTGACTTTTTGTAAAATATCTCAAATACGAAAGATTATTTTTAGTGATTTAATTGCTATTACGAGTGGTTTACTTAATTAGTCTGAAATCTTTTAATGCAAAAAAATTAAATTAAATTGAAAATTTTGTGAATTTTAGTGAAGGTGACTGTGCGTGGTATGGTGAACAAAGTGATGGGAATGGTAATGAATATCCAACACCTAAGGTTTTAATATCAATGCAATAAACATTAAATTAGGAATATACTAAATAAAAGAATATCTACAAAATATGCGATTGGTTTGATTTCATCGTAAAGTGAAAGCAGAGAAAGCCATAGGTAGTACCGAAATGGAGTAGTTTTGGTGTGTGATAATTTTGTATAGTTTTTACTGGAATTTTCAATAACGCAGTAATAGGTGAAACGCAATTACGCTTCCTAAATATGATGGAAACCATGTATTAGCAGTATGAGTAAATATACATGGATGAGAAGAAATAATTATTGGAGTTAAGGAGAAAGGAACGGAATGGAGAAAGTGAGCTCGAATGGTATTGTGCCAAATGAAAATATTTAGAGAAAAGGAATGAACAAAGTTTATCAGGCCATGGTGATATTGTGTACCTAGTGATGGAAATATTGGATAGTATTGCAATGCAGTAGGTAGGTGAATCTGTGCCTGGCTAGTTAAGCTTGTGTATTTAAGGGTGGCCATCAATAAGAGCCGCAGTCCCATATTGATCCAGAAATAAGAGCAAAAAATCACATTGCTCTGAATAACATAATGCGCTGTTCTTGCCCGATGCTCTTGCGTCGCCGGCCTCGCTTTATTGTGACGATGTTCACAAGCTAAACTGAATTGCTCTGTTTTGCCTGGATTTGAGATGCTAATACATAATCCCGGCGAGATACAGCGAAATAAACCGACCCTTTTACTTTTAGTTTCATGTGCAATAAAGGGAAAACTTGTTAAGAAAAATTAACAGTACGAAAAGGAATTGTCAAAAAATGAAAACAGCAAGATTCCTCTTGGAGTGAGTGAATTTGTGATGTCAGTTTACGTCTGTGATGGAATATAATTGCAATAAGAAGTGCCTCACTGAAATAGTCTGTGAAATATTGAATTCTGAACTGTTGGAAGTGAGGAAGATAAAGAAGAGTCGGAATGAATACTCCTTTTGAGAAGAGAATTTGTTTGGCGATCTGCGTTTGTCAATTGACAGCAGTGCTTAGTTGTGTGAGCATTGTGTATCTGGCAGTGGCAGTTTATGGGCCCTCGTACAGACTAATGAATTCGGGGTTTTCTGAAGATACAGTGATGTGTACTACAGTGTCTAATGATACTATAAAGAATTGTGAGGTAGAGGATCCGGATCCGACTGCGCCCAAGGGCTCAATGATACCAACTTGGTATTCTTGTGGAGAGTGGTGTTTGTCTAAATCGACCGGAAGTTGTGTGCAAATAAAAGTTGACGTTAGAAGAAACGGAAGCAATATTCACCTAGAGGGGTGCAACCAAGCGGACTTTATGTACTGCGAAGGAATCGACCCAAAGAAAAATGCCTCCGAGTAAGTTATTTTATTTGGCTATTTTTGTACCTAATCTGTAATCTCACAAAATACCGTGTGTATTTTTATATTACATTTTGGGTTTCAAGATTGATCACTTAAAATGATTTTCATGCAGATGCATTTATGGGCACTGTGAGTACCTCCACGGGATCTTTAATTGCACCAAAGGCACATCATCTCCCACAGGGGAAACGACAGGTTCCATATGTCGCAATTTGACATCAGTGCTCTCCTGCAATTTAACGACAACAGAAAAGCCCATTAAATGCGGTCCGAAAAAAGAGTGTGATGGGTTGTACGAGTGCAATGAAGGCCATTGCGGGCGGGTGCGCCCTCCGTTCAAATGTGAGAAACGGTGCGTAGGAATAAAAACCGGGGGGAAGAATGTTGTGATTCGTCAGGGCGATGTTATTTTTACAGCAAATTGCAGCCAAGCAGTTGATGTCAAGCCAGATAAAAAAAGCGTGATATGGCCGCTAGATTCGAAAAGCAATGAACCTGAGATGCCTCCTGTACTAATGATGTTCTGTACGACAGTCACCGACTATGAAAACACGACTTTCTCACTTACTGATTGTTTCAATGCATCTTTGCTGGACCAGGGACATTTTGGAAACACGACCAACATCACTTTCCTAGTTCAGAGTCACTATGATGCCCAGATAGCCCTCCCAGGAGAGAACGCACCCAAGATGGAAAATGAACTTCTCATCTATAATAATACACAGCTGTACATTAATATGGACAAATGCGTCAATTCTCTGATTCTGGACGAATGTGCCAAATTCCATGATGAATATGGAGGAGATGGAAACGATCTCAGAACACAATCTAGATTTCAATGCTATTACGATCCCAACTCTTCGGAATTCGTTGTCCTTCGTTTCAGTCGACTCAAATCCCTAATGGAACTCATTATTGCTACCACCGTCCCCATTACTCTGGCCGTTGTCTCCTGCTTCTCTCTCGTTCTTTTCAGTAGAATCATTCACATCGGCGATGACTCTCACTTTTATTTCCAGTGCTGTGGAGCAGATGCAAAGGCTGCTCTCGAACAAGAAGCCGTCCAAGCCATGGCCCTTTAATAATCCGCCCAAACCAATTAATCAAACTGTCTACTCAATTCTAATAGCTTTACGCTCTGAAATGTTTTACTAAAATACGAATATTCTCCCACATCTTAAGAATTATTCTACAACACACAAAATGGCCTATTCTAGCACACTTTCAAAAAATTCTTCAAAAAGTTACAACTCAAATCACGCATCGTTGCCTTAACAACAGATTTACGTCAACTTAATTATCTCCGCTAATTTTCCATTTCAATTTACAAAAGTGTGCACAAGGGCATTTTATAGCCATCTCATTAGTCAATTTGGGTGAAAACTAGTAATTCCTTGAAGTAAGCAGAAATACTGAGAAAAAATAGTAGGTAGACATCCACACAGATATATCTATAGCTAACTCAAAGAAAATATATAAGAGTAGATTAATTCCAAGAACAGAAATAGTGTAATTACTAATTATCTCGCTCGTCGCGGTCTCTTCTGCCAATGAAAAAGAAGTCATCGTTATGTTTGGACCTGTGGGAATAGTCGCCTCAACAATTAATAACCGCTCGGAGAAGAGAAAGTCGAACTTCTCAAGCTGGAGAAGATCAGAATTGCCCAGATCGCTTGGATTCCAATATCTGAGGGCGTAGCCAATAGAAATGTACCGGGGCCACCCACCCCGAGTAAAATGTGATGAGTATGGAGTAATTATTGTTCAGGTAAATTGTTGTAAATAATAATCTAAAATTGAAAATTTACTTTTGAAATAGAAGAACTACTCTTTAAAATACAAGATTTATTCTGTAAACTAGAAGAGTTATTTTGAAATAGAATATTATCTTTCGAAATAAAAGAATTATCTTCCAAATATCTCTTCCGATATTGCTAGAAGAGTGTAATGTGTAATGGGGAATTTTTAATTTTTGCAGGTTGGCCGAACATTTCCTTCCAACTGGCAGGAAACAGCGTACCCTTTGTTAATTTCTCTGGGACTTCCCACCAGTCTTTTATTAGCAGTCTCTATTTCGGTTTTCAGCTTTTGGTGTTGTTCTTGTGAGTGAGGAGCGTGGGAAGAATAAAAGACCGTGCAGAGCTCGCTACCATCCTCCCAGCAGGTCTTTAAGGAATTTTAATTTGTTTTAATTTGTAATCGTAAAACAAATTTAAGCAATTTTAATTTCTTTTAATTTGCAGTCATAAAACGAATTTAAGGAATTTCAATTGTTAATCATGAAACGACGTTTGCGAAATTTTAATTTGTAGTCATTATAAACTTATTTTACTGAATTTACTGAAATTTTATTTTATATCTTAAAGGGAATTTTGCAGAATTTTAATTTGTAATCATTAAACGTACTTTATTCTCATATCAAATACTGCATTTAATCCTCTAGCTCTCAAGACATTCTGAGAACATTAATTTCTTTGCTTAGATGGCAATGGCCTCCGCCTCCATCTCCACTCTTTCAGCTCCGCCTCCAACATTCAAGGATGAACGCCTCGAAATCTAATTTAACAGCTTGAGCTCGCAATCTTTAGTTCTTTAAGAAAGCGCAGACCAAAACTAAAGCTCTAATAAATAATCATTATTAAATTTCTCGATAGGGAAACCAGATTTTCTCATTTGTGATAACTAATGCTGTTACTGTTAAAGACAATGCACAAAATGCAATATTTAATAAAAATGTGCACAATAATAAAAATAAAGGTAGATCAGTTTACCTACTACCATAGACTAAATGCCAAATTTGTACTATAAAAAAAGACTAACAAAGGCTTAAACAAAAAACTATGATTCTGTATACCCGCCCATCGTATGATAGTGCGACCGCCATTCCACTTTTTTGAAAACCAATCGTGTATGTTCCAGGTCAATTCACCATCCCACGAAAGGTGGCCCCGGTAAAGAAATCACAAAAATAATAACATTGGATTGTTCATCTTATACCGAAATACACGTTAATGTATGACCTACTTCTTAACAATTGCTTAATACGATAATAGATATATATTATGTGTAATTATAGTACTCTACAAATGACTAATAATTGTAATCGAAAAATAGAATTTCAGGTTTTACTGTTGTATTTATATTACACAAAAGTAATTTGACGTAAGAAATTTTTTCGGACTTGCTTAGAAATGTAATTACCCTAAAGGCAACTTAAATGACTTATTAAATGTTAAATGACTTATTAAATGTTAAATAACTTATTAAATGTTAAATAACTTATTAACTGCTAAATAACTTATTAAATATTGTTATCAATGAAACCTTCAAAAAATACCAACAATTTGCAAACTTATGATTATTGTCTGCACAGTAAAGTTCTCCTGTTTTCCAACTCCATTAACCATATTTATTCCTAGTGGTATACTAGTACCTGTACTTAATTGATACAATTATCTTCCACTTAGTCACATATAATTTGCAAAATTGTCAGTAAAAATAATAGACTTTTATAGATGTATGTAGTCAAATCAAGCAGTTAATTGCTGTATACACTAATACATAATATTTATAATGTTTATAACAAGAAATAGATGCTTCTGGAAATATTAGTCGTAGAATTTTATGACAGTGTAATACGTTTAAGAATTATAATTGAATTTAGATTTATCTCCTTTAAAATATTTATAAGGAACCATGTATATTGTAGCACTAAAAGCCATGAAACACAGATTGAGCAAACGATAGAAGACAATAATATTAAGTATGTAAAAATATAACTTGTACCATGAAGAACTGCATTCAGCTGGCCTTTTCAGACTTGAAAGCAATGTGACCGTTATTTTATTTCTGTATTCTACATGTTGAAAGCATAAAAAGTATCCAAAATGCTTTTTGACCTACATGTTGCCTAGAAAAACTTGTCAAGACTGCCGGACATGTGTTATTAACTAAAATATAAAATTGTATGAAATACAATACGTTAAACATACCTACACTACATGTTCCTTAATTATCATACTACTTGTGTTGTATAATTAACTATTTGTTTCGTATTATATAACTGTTACGGGTTTTCGGTAGCCATAATTTAGCTAAACCTTACACGATGTATCTTATAGTAAGTAGGTATACTTACTTCAAACTAATAATATTATTATGAAAAGGTACAAGGTACTTAACTATGGTGGTTAGTTAAAAAATTAATTAGCAAGTGTATATGACACAATTCCATCCATCAGTGCTAAAATAACTGGAAAACTTGACTGTTAACTGAATGAAAGCTTAAGCCAATAAAAATGTATGTTCTGTTCTGTTCTGTTATAAGAGGTGAACAATATTCTATGAAAAGAAAGTGTCCAGGGCTCAGGCCACATAATCGGGCTCATTGCCAACTCTTCGGCACAGGTTAATGTAGGGTTAACCAGCTTCTCGACTAGCATCGGTATAAAACCTTAGCATTGCAGCAAAGGGTATCTCAAAGAGGATGGTAGTCGGTATTACGCAGTAACCCAAGTGTAGGTTTCTAACCATTGCATGACGCGGGCATTGGCCCACCAAATTGACCAAATGGCCAACCAAAATGTATGTACTAGAAAATTACATAAACTGATTATTATTATGATAAATTCACGGTTTTCGTTATTGGCAATTTGATTGATTTTTTGAACTCAATATTTCTTGTAATTATTTACAGAATCCTGTATGACGTTTAATTGCTCTTTATCTCCCGGAGGATGATTTAGGTGCACCGGCGTTTATGATTCGCTCTTCATAAAATTTCCCAATCCGTCTGGAACTTCTCACAAGTTTGACTTTGGAAAAGATGACAGTTTGTATGTGCCATCTTTACTCCATGTGTTAACTTAAGTAAGATAATTTTAAGGAAGGTTAAACTGTTGGATTCTTGTCCCGAAAAATTAGACCTACCAAATTTGAATCACTTTGGGGCGGGCATGCAAAAAGTGCGCGACCGCGCGACCGGCGGTCGCGTGGAAATTGGGTTTCATGTGGCTCCGCCCCCGAAGGGGGCGGAGCTAAAATTTGGAAATCGGGAAAAATCATGGAAGTTGGGAGGAGTCGGGGGCGGAGCTAAATTTTGGAAATGGGAAATGGGCGGAGCCGGTCTTGTGGAAAAAATTTTTTTTTGCATACCTTGGGGTAGAAATTGATGAGTTTTCTGAGAACCGACAATTATAAGAAAGTGTAATTCGCTATTTATTCTTTTGTAAGAGCGATTACTGTTTTGGGTGCTTATGAAGAATTTAAAGTTCTTTAGATTTATAATAACTAATATAAATACCGGTTTACGCTTAATTGCATGTGATAAATCTTTGGATAAATTAACTTTACAAGGTTTCACCATTTTTAACAACGATATTCCGTGGGGAATATTTTCTAATGGGAGTTTACATAAATGTAGTATTAATTTATTTAACGTTAACCAACAGGAAATGAAATATTGTACTTTTTGTTCATATAGTGGAACAATAGAAAAAGTATGATCACCTTTAAATGTTGGAAAATTATAATCGGTGAGGCAGCATTAGATTCAAACTCGAATTTGTTTTGTGAAGTAGATGAAAATGCAAATATTATTTCCCCATTTGTATTTCAAAGCGTTCCTTAGAAATTGACGAGATCAGTTTACGGAAAAATAATATTCGTATGCGTCTACCGTTCCAATTAGTTGCGGAAAAGTTTCTTACAAAGTTTCAGAACCTTGGAATTTTAGTTATTTGGAATGCCAAACAAGTTGTAGAGTTGTCGTATCTGACAAAAATTGAAACGGTAGAAATACACGGAGGGTCAATTTATTACCAAGGGCCCTCACCTGAAAGAAATAATAGGATCCCTAGAAAACAGAAAAAAACAAAACTTTGCTTGTTTAATGTTACACCTGTTGATATGAACGTTGAAACGTTGTAGTAAAATTTAAAATGAACTTTTCTGGCTTTAATATCGAAGAGTTACATTGGGAAGACGATAACAACACCAGAAAAAATTATTCTGTTAAGATTACTGCACTTCCACAGAATAATATCATTAAAGTTTAATAAATGTAGGCATTTCATACCCAAATCATTCAGAAATAGAAATACTCGAGGTACCCAATATCCCTCGCTCACATAAATTTGGTTGTCCTTAAAATCTTAAACAATTACGCATAGAATTGCTATGAATAGTTGTTACCTTGATTTGCAATTTGTTCCTCAGTTCCCAAAAAAGTTTAAATTAGAAATGTAGAGTTAAGGGGTCAATTGTCTCAGAACAGCTCTCTCATTTGCATAAATTAATTTTGATTAATTAAGAAACTAAAGAATTAAAAAAGAAAGCTTCAATTCTCTACTGGCACGAACAGAAATTCTTGTTATCTCCACATTCCAGCTTCGTAACTTTTCTAGTTACGAAGCTGGAAGGTGCAGTTATTTGGAATTAATTAAGAAGGAAATTAAAGGGAAACCCTCTTGAAATAAGCTACAACAAATACAATAAAATTATTGTACAACAATTTAATTAGCACATTACCAAAAAATAGTTAATTCACGTTGTTATCCAGTAAATAAATACTTCAGTATTGGTTGGATTATCACAAAAGACACCTAGCATTCTCTATTCTGTTTTTATGCTTGGGTACAGTTTCGTATGCAATCAAATACAATCAGACTCATTGTCATTATAAGCAAGCCAACTGAGAGAAACTATGTCGACCGTTAGTCACATGATAAAGACTGCCCTGTGTAAAGTGCCTACTCAAAATTTCAGCTTTTGATTTCTCCAAAATTTTGAAAATGGGACTAGTTAGCAAAATTTGGCCCCCAGATATCAAACAAGCAAGTTATTCTGATAATTTACAAAACTTAAAAAAATTTTTTAACAAATATTTGAGGCCGTAGGAGCCATTTCAAAACGGACTTTTAAGCATAGAGTGACTACGAGATTCAGACATTTAGGGTGCGGTAGGGCCTGGCTGATAAAATCCATCACCCCAGCTGTGAAGCTACACTAGCGCCAGCCCCTAGCTATGCTTCCTTATTATTATACTACTGGGAATTCTAAAAGTGCAGTGCATGTAACCTATACAATAAGAATATTATTTTAGAATGAGTTATGCATTTCCTATCCCTTGACTTGCTGACCTTCAATCCCTTGACCACAGCATTCTCTTATATCAAACAGTCACGTATGAATTATATAAAATCCTCATGATAAACCGTCAGTATTTGTGTCATTGCATGTTTCATACTTGTAGTAATTATTCCATTTTGTTGTTATTACAGTTAAAATCATTTGTGAAGATTTTCGTGAAGAAAACCTAGGACAAAATTCATGAGCAATTTCTATTGAAACACAATTTTTCACACTATGAATGGATATAAATTCTTTTGCAAAACCTAGTAAAACTACACCTATAATTTCTGAAACAATAGTTGTAATTAACGTTAAACTAATTAATACTTGTAATTACTCTTTATAAGCGAAGGGACTATGTTTTTTTGTCTTCTGTGTAGCCGAATGAGTCATCAACGACCACAATGGCATTACATCTGCTGCAAGCAGACGCTACTTCGTTCTACCTTGGGGCCATCTATAAATGATGTCGTCAGTTTGGGGGAAGCCGGGGTCAACAAAATACAACGAAAGACGACGAGAGGGGGAGAGGGGTGAGGTTGGAATAGATCTGACGTAGTTTCACATCACAATATGCGCATCCGAATATTTTCGTTATCAATATTGAAAATACATTAAATGGAGAAGCAGAATTTGCATTCAATGTAATCAATTATTCAGTAGTGCACCTAATGTATTAGATTGGGCTGTCTGTGAATTAGTTAGTCAGTTAGTCAGTGAATGAGATAGCGCTGTAACTCAAGAACGGATAAACTTTTTTAGGATCTGTTTCCACATTATGAAAATATAGGTTCACGTTATGAACAGATTCCAAAATGAGCAAAATTGGGTTGAGCCTTCCCCTTAAAGGGGAAGGTAAAACTGTTTTTGCTATGCGTAAGTTGTGTGTATGACGTTGTGTGTATGCTGTGGTATGCGTCGTTGTCTGCACTGGCGACCCATACATGTTGCTTTTTGAATAAATTAAAATAAATTCAAACGTTTTTGAATAATTTCAAATAAATTCAAACGTTTTTGAATAATTTCAAATAAATTCAAACGTTTTTGAATAAATTAAAATAAATTCAAACGTTTTTGAATAAATTAAAATAAATTCAAACGTTTTTGAATAATTTCAAATAAATTCAAACGTTTTTGAATAATTTCAAATAAATTCAAACGTTTTTGAATAATTTCAAATAAATTCAAACGTTTTTGAATAATTTCAAATAAATTCAAACGTTTTTGAATAAATTAAAATAAATTCAAACGTTTTTGAATAATTTCAAATAAATTCAAACGTTTTTGAACAATTTCAAATAAATTCAAACGTTTTCGAATAATTTGAAATACATTCAAACGTTTTCGAATAATTTGAAGTAATTTCAAACTTTTTTGAATAATTAGAAATAAATTGGACTTTTTTGAATAATTTGAAATAAATTGGACTTTTTTGAATAATTTGAAATAAATTGGACTTTTTTGAATAATTTGAAATAAATTGGACTTTTTTGAATAATTTGAAATAAATTGAAACTTTTTTCAATTATTTGAAATAAATTTTAAAAAATTTGAATAATTTGCAATTCATTGAAACTTTTTTGAATAATTTAAAATAAATTGAAATTTTTTTGAATAATTTGAAATACATTGAAACTGTTTTGATTAATTTAAAATAAATTGAAACTTTTTTATTATGCAAGATATTACAGTTGCACTACTGTGATATAGCCGTTTTGAAATGGTTTATTCCATTTTGATGTGTAAATCAAGACTAACATTTCTGAGAATTCAAAACAATGAATAAAAGACATCTTAAGAAAAACTACACATTATCTGCAACTTATTTCGCTGTGAGTTCTTTTAAAGCTATCAAAAATTGTACTGTTCGTCTTCGTCAATATACATACTAGTGCATAAGATGTTCTTATGTCTTATGTATATTGCTGTATACGTCGTGATTATTGATATTTTTAGTGGCTTATCAGTTAATTCTGGAAACAGTTGGTTACGCTGCTGTGTGACCTTATTTAATGAAGAATGCGTATTATTTCTTCTGTAATTTTAGTTAAAATTTAACTTTACGTCTGATGGAGGAGGGTGGGTTACCGAAATACTACAAAGACCGACTGTAGGGAGAAGGAGGTGGTCAAAAAACGTAAATTTTTGACGACATTGTTTATGGATGGCCCAAGTGACGGCACTACCAAACCACCATGCACGCATGGTATTAATGTAGAGGAGCTACATTTAGGGAACACTCTGTCTGTATGTCTGTCTGCCTGTGTCCTGTTAATTTAATAAAGAACACATTGATGTAATGAGCTCAAACTTAGAATACATTTAGAGAAGGTTCAGTTGCAGATAAAATTTGAATATGCGACCAATCCCTCGGTGGGTTCCAGAAATGCAGCGAATGGAGCCTGCAGTTCTATGTATTACAAATGTAAAACAAATAGAACTATAGGTACATCAAAACAAATAAAACAATATCAAAACAAAATCAGACAGTCAATCAGACAGTACCCGACTGTCAGTCAAACAGTACCCGGCAGTCAATCAGGCAGTACTTGGCAGTCAATCAGACAGTACACGACAGATTCAGGGACTACCCGCTCCGCTACATAATTTCCCGGGCTTACGCAGAATTATACTCCATGTACTTCATTCCTTAGTGCTGCTCAATTTTAAATGACTTTTCCATGCTTTTTCAATTTAGCTAGATTTGCTTATGCAAATTTTAAAAATTTGCTTTACATCCCACATTTTAGTGAACGGCGCTATTGGATGAACGGTGCTTTTAGTGAGCGCCGCTTTCGGGTGAACGGCTCGTATAATACTATTTTAATTATTATTGGAAGAATATTTTGTAAAACTAGAAAAATTACTAACGGGATTATACATAAGGACATCTTATACATCAGTATTAAATATCTATACATTGAAATATCATTATGTGACATTTACACAACGGATGGACTAGGGAAATCCTAATTAGCCGTACTTTGGCCTGGCGACTGACTTCCTGAAAGAGACTTCAGTTTTCTTCCGTAAGAAATCCCACGGAACTACACTCTGCGTTCATTCATCCCAAATGGATCGATATTTCTGCAGTTGGCCTTTCCAGGGAGAGATAAAAATATTTCACTAGGAGTTAAATATTTTCCGCCTGCCATCGACTTTACAGGTAAAAATAACACTTTTCACTCGTTTTACCGCATTTTCAAACTTGCAATTGTAATTACGAATTGAATGCTGTGCTAATTTCAATAACAATGTACTCCTGAAAAGCAACGAATTGTCTGACGAGGAAAATTATCAGATTTACCAATCTGATACCAATGTGCCAATCCAAATGGCCATGGACACAATTACACAGGTAAATTACAAAATTGTACTACAAACGTAAATGCGTATAAAAATAAATAAGGTTATCAAAGCTGTTATACGTATGTGTATAAAATGAGAAGCTCTTGTATATATAGATAAGCCAGAGTTCTTGTGAGCCAGGAATATAAGAAGTGCATTTTAAAATGCAATTGTTTTTTTCAGAATAGCTATTAAATTTCTTTCTCAAAAGTAGTGATTTTTCACGAAATAATTGTCTTTTTTAACATTTTTTAAACTCTGTTAACTCTAAAATAAATAATTTTTACATTTTTAAAAATCTTGATTTTTGATTTCTTGGTAATTTATAAGATAGTGAATTCCTGACGTACTACAAAATGTTGATTATTTTGGTTCTTCATAAACGTAAATTGTTTTTTTGGGTTTTCTGAAAAATTAAATAAATTGGTGAAGAAACGCGGATTGACTTTTTGTAAAAAATCTGAAATACGAAAGATTATTTTTAGTGATTTAATTGCTATTACTTTTACGAGTGATTTACTTAATTAGTCTGAAATCCGTAAATGCAAAACAATAAAAATATAATTAAAAATTTTGTGAATTTTAGTGATGGTGACAGTGCGTGGTGTTGTGAACAAAGTGACAGGAATGGTAATGAATATCCAAGATTTGAGTTTTAATAACAAAGCAATAGACATTAAATTATTAATATAATTAAAAATATCTACAAAATATGCGATTGGTTTGATTTCATCGTAAAGTCAAAGCAGAGAAAGAGAAAGCCAACTGTAGTAACGAAATGGAGTAGTTTTGGTGTGTGATAATTTTGTAGGTTTTTATTGGAATTTTTAATAACGCAGTAATAGGTCAGACGGAATTACAATTATTAACTATGACGGAAGCCATGTATTAGCAGTATGCGTAAATACATGAATGTGATAGATTGCACAGAGATGAAGGAAGACAAATGTCAGGGTGAACAGTTTGCTAACATTCCAGCGAATAACGAAATATTAGAGTTTAGGAGAAAGGAACGGAGTGGAGAAAGTAGCCGCTGGAATGGTATCGTGCCAAATGAAAATAAACATTCCGAGAAAAGTAATGAACAAAGTTTATGAGCGTATGGTAATATTGTGTAGCTAGTGAAGGAAATAATATTGGATAGTATTGCAATGCAGTAGATAGGTGAATCTGGGCTTGGCTAGTTAAGCTTGTCTATTTAAGGGTGGCCATCAATATGAGCCACAGCCCCATACCCATATTGATCGAGAAATGAGAGCAAAAAATCACATTGCTCTGAATAACATAATATGCGCTGTTCTGCCCTATGCTCTTGCGTCGCCGGCCTCGATTTTTTGTGACGACGTTCTCAAGCTAAACTGAATTGTTCTGATTTGCCTAGATTTGAGATGCTGAAACCTAATGAAGACGAGATACAGCGAAATAAACCAATCCTTTTAGTTTCATGTGCAATAAAGGGAAAACTTCTTAAGAAAAATTAACAATACGAAGAGGAATAGCCAAAATATGAAAACAGCAAGATTCTTCTTCTTGGAGTGAATGAAAAGCATTTTTTGCTTTGTCAATTGAGGTTTTGGATAATGGAATTTAGTTGCAATAGGAAGTGACTCACGGAAGTAGTCTATTTATGGAATTTGGAATTCTGAACTGTTGGTTGGAATAGAGGAAGATCAGAAAAAGTCAGAATGAATACTCCTTTCGAGAAGAGAATTTGTTTGGGGATCTGCGTTTGTCAATTGACAGCAGTGCTTAGTTGTGTGAGCATTGTGTATCTGACAGTGGCAGTTTATGGGCCCTCGTACAAACTATTGAATTCGGGTTTTTCTGAAGATACAGTGATGTGTACCACAGTGTCTAATGAAACTAAAACTAATTGTGAGGTTGAGGATCCGGATCCGACTGCGCCCAAGGGGTCAATGATACCAGCAACTTGGTATTCTTGTGGAGAGTGGTGTTTGTCTAAATCTACTGGAAGTTGTGTGCAAATACGAGTTGACGTTAGAAGAAACGGAAGCAATATTCACCTAGAGGGGTGTAACAAACCGGACGCTATGTACTGTGAAGGAATTGACCCAAAGAAAGAAGGCTTCAAGTAAGTTATTTTATTTGGCTATTTTTGTATCTAATCTGTAATCTCACAATACCGTACGCATTTTAATATTACATTTTGGGTTTTAAGAGAGAAATTGATCAATGAAAATGATTTTCCGCAGATGCATTGATGGGCACTGTGAGGAACTCCACGGGATCTTTAATTGCACCAAAGGCACAACATCTCCCACTGGGGAAACGACAGGTTCCATATGTTACAATTTGACATTAGTGCTCGCCTGCAATTTAACGACAACAGATAACCCCTTTAAATGCCATCCGAAAAAACCGTGTCCGTTAGATGGATTGTACGATTGCATTGAAGGCTATTGCGGGCGGGTGCGCCCTCCGTTCAAATGCGAGAAACGGTGCGTAGGAATAAAAACCGGGGGGAAGAATGTCGTTATTCGGCAGGGTGATGTTATTTTTACAGCAAATTGCAGTCAAGCAGTTGATATCAAGGGAGATAAGAAAAGCGTGATATGGCCGCTAGATTCGAAAAGCAATGAGCCTGAAATGCCTTCTGTACTAATGATGTTCTGTACCACAGTCACCAACATTTCGGGTGAAAAAACGATTTTCAATCTCACTGATTGTTTCAATGCATCTTTGCTGGACGTGGGACATTTTGGAAACACGACCAACATCACTTTCCTAGTTCAGAGTCACTATGACGCCCAGGTATTTCTCCCAGGAGAGAACGCACCCAAGATGGAAAATGAACTCCTCATCTATAATAACACACCGCTGTACATTAATATGGACTTTTGCGTCAATTCTCTGATTCTGGACGAATGTGCCAAATTCCATGCAGAGTATGGCGGAGATGGAAACGATCTCAGGACACAATCCAGATTTCAATGCTATTACCATCCCAACTCTTCCGAATTCGTTTTGGCTCGTTTCAGTCGATTCAAATCCCTAATGGAACTCATTATTGCTACCACCGTCCCCATTACTCTGGCCGTTGTCTCCTGCTTCTCTCTCGTCCTTTTCAGTAGAATAATTCACATCGGCGATGACTCCCACTTTTATTTCCAGTGCTGTGGAGCAGATGCAAAGGCTGCTCTCGAACAAGAAGCCGTCCAAGCCATGGCCCTCTGATAATCCACCAAAACAGTTCAATCAAACCGTCAACTCAATTGTACTACCTTTAAGCCCAGAAATTTTTTACTCAAATACGAATATTCTCCCACATCTTAAGAATCATTGCACAACACACAGTGTGGCCTCTTCTAGCACACTTTCAGAAAATTCATCAAAAACTTCCCAATATCTCAAATCACGCATCGCTGCCTTTACAACACATTCAACTTAATTATCCCAGCTAATTTTCCATTTCAATTTACAAAAGTGGACACAAGGTCATTTTATAGCCATCTCATTGGTCAATTTAGGGGAGAACTAGTAATTCTTTAAATTAGGCAGAAATATTTAGGTATGTTACCGGCTTAAGCAAATGCCGACTGTGGAGTTCTTTTCGGGAGGGCTGCACTTCTACCCCGTCCCAGCGTCACCAAATATACGTCAGTTACAGAAACGCCCATGAACCTGGTTACGCTCCTGTCGAAGATTTTGCAATGTTGGAACCTCAGAATGGCCGGTTGGTCCTTACAAACTTTTTCCAACTTATAAATATTTTGTAGCTGAAAAACATAAATTCTCTATTTTCAGCATGAATCTCGGTGGGATGTCGTTTACACAGAATTATTGGTTAATGCAAAGGGGTGCGGCTACTGGCTACCCACCCCGAGTAAAATGTGAGGAGTATGGAGAAATTTTTGGACAGGTAAATTCTTCTAAATAGTAATCTACAATTGAAAATTTACTTTTGAAATAGGAGAATTACTCTTTAAATTAGAAGATTATCCTTCAAAATAAAAGATCTTCCAAATCTCTGTTCCGATATTGCTAGAAGAGTATTATAATGGGGAATTTTTAATTTTTGCAGGTTGGCCGAACATTTCCTTCCACGGTTGGCGGTAACATTACAACTGGCCGAAAACAGCGTACCCTATGTTAATTTCCCTGGGACTTCCCTCCAGTCATACCGAAGACCTGAGGGAAGACAACTGAAATTTTAATTTAGACGATATGTTTATAGAAAAGTTTTCCCCACACCATTTACAACGAAATCTACAAAGAATTTGGAATAGTATAAAGCCTTACCACAATAGTCTTTCAGGTTCCATCTATCTAGAAGGATATTAACAAGTCAAATTGGATTTTTCGGATGCCTTAGTTTCTTCCGTCGGCTAACTATTCTCTTGTTGAAAACTACGCAAGGTTGCTAAATAAAAACGTTAATAAGAGGTCAAGCGTCAAGGAGTAACTGTAGAACCAATTCAGTATTCCTAAAATGTTCTCCAGTGTCACATCTACAATACTCATGTAGAACATTTCCGGTTTGTTTAGTTTTTATAGCAGTTTTAGACCCAAACACAAAAATTTATGCAAAATTTTTGTATTGTGAAGTTTAATTTTGTTTTGAAATGTTCCACATGTGTATTGTAGATGTGACACTGGAAAACATTTTAGAAATACTGAATTGGTTCTACGGTTACTCCTTGACCTCCTATCAACGTTTGAAGACAGTGAGAAACGAATCACATTGCTTATGAGGATGTTATGTTGTTATGTATTAGTAAATCTCCCTATCAAAAATCTGGGTGGGAAAACTCTGTTCAACCGAATCGTAGGGGCACCTTTAAACCAGATTTTCCCATTTGTTATTAAATAACGCTGTTACTGTTAAACACAATGCACAAAATGCAATATTAATTAAAATGTGTACAAAAATAAAGGTAAATCAGTTTGCCTATAACAATTGCTTGATACGATAATAGATATATATTATGTGTAATTAGAGTACTCTATAATTAACTAATAATTGTGCACGAAAAATAGAATTCCAGGTTGTACTGTTTTACTTATATTACACAAAAGTAATTTGACGTATTTTTTCGGACTTTCTTAAAAATGTATTTACCCTAACAACAGCGAACTTAAGTGACTTATTAATTGGAGAGCTTTTGTTATCAATGAAACCTTCAAAAAATATTAATAATTTACAAACGAATGATTATTGTCTGCACAGTAAAATTCTCCTGTTTTCCTACCCCGTTAACCATATTTATCTATACTACTGTACTCGCACATATACTTAATTGATACAATTATCTTCCACTTAGTCAAATATGCTTTGTAAAGTTGACCGTAAAAATAGTAGACTTTTATAGATGTATATGGTCAAATCAAGCGCAGTTAATTGTTCTATACAACTAATAATAATTATAATGGTTATAACAAGACATAGATGCTTCTGGAAATATTAGTCGTAGAATTTTATGACAGTGTAATAGCTTTAAGAATTTTAATTGAATTATCTCATTTAAAAGATAAATATAGAACCCTGTGTACCACTAAAAGCCTAGAAGCAGAAATTGCGCAAACGATTAAGACAATAATGTATGTAAAACATAACTTATCCCATGAAGAACTGCATTCAGCTTGCCGTTTCGGACTTGAAAGCAATGTGATCGTTATTTTATTTCTTTACAAGCCGATCAGTCCCAAGTAAGGTTCACTTAAATCTGGCCGCAAAGCAAATCGAAGATTTGCCGAAACAAATCTTGCTTTCAATTTTTATCAATGCAGTTAAACGTTGTTAAAAGTAGAATTTTTAAAAGTCCGCTCCCATTCTGATCTAACCCAATGCGTATTCGGCTACACGAAAAATTGATCACACGGAAATCAAATAAACATAGTCCCTTCTATTAGTTATAGGAGTAATTCTACATGATGAAAGCATAAAAAATATCCAAAATGCTTTTTGACCCAGTTAGGCGTGGCAGTACGTATTTGGTTTAATTTAATTTCTTGTGTTGACATTCCGTTTGTTCTGTACTATACCTATAATATGTAAAAACGATATACTACTGTACTTAATGCCTACAAAAACTTGTCAAGACTGCTGAGCTTGTGTTATTAACTAAAATATAAAATTGCATGAAATTGACTGTTAACTTAATGAAAGCTTAAGCTAATAAAATTTATGTATGTAAGTATCGTCAGCTATTTTATTGGCCGTCTGTTCTTTCGAATGAATAACTCAAGAACGCTTTGACCGAATGAGTTCAAACTTGGAACACATTTAGCTAAGGTCCAGTGTGAGGTCAATTTCAAAGATGAAGTCAACCGGTCAACCGGTTCCAGAAATACAGTCGTAAACATGAAGCCTATAGTTCCATGTATTAATATTACGAAACCTATATAATGTGTAAACTGGTTTCGTGATCTCAAGAAATTTACAATGTGCAAACAGTGCACACGGCGTTTACGATTTGGTCTTCATAAAATTTCCCAACCCGGAACTTCTGACAAGTTTGACTTTGGAAAGGAAGACTATGCGGCAGCTCTACTATTCCTTTACTCCCTGTGGTAAGTTAACTATGATTTAATCTTAAGGAAGGTTAAACTGGGAGTCTTGTCCCGAAAAATTAGAATTGCCCAAATTGACCCACTTTGAGTTAGAAATTGATGAGTTTTCTGAGAACGGACAATTATATGAAAGTGTAATTGTTGGTTAATGTTACACCTGATATTAACGATGTAGTACAATTTAAAATGAACTTTTCTGGTAATAATTGAAATTCAATTATTGTAATTAAACAGCCAAACAACAAACGAATTCTGAAATCATGAAGGTATTCCTATTTCTCGCCAAACTTAAACTAGCTTCTGGAGCAACAACTTGTAAGCCTAGACGACGAAACGGCAACAGAGAACCCGGATAAATGTTTTCACCCAGCATTCGCTAAAAATATATAGATCTCAAATGGTCATAGTTAACATTAATCACTTTTTCCACCAAAAATTAAGGAGAAAATTTCAAAATAGTTAAAATTGTGACAAATTATTATTTTTTATTGAAATTCTTCTACTAAGAACCTAAATAAAGTTAATTTTTTTAATTCAATTTTGCATGGTTAATTTTCGATATTTTGTAACAACTTCTTACTTCTTGGCCACTGCTTACTTTGACACGAAGAGTTGTTTACTAGACAATAGGTACATATATAGTATGAATATATATGTTCCCTATTACCTAATGTAATGTCGTTGTAGGTGACCCGACGTTTTAACTCCTGAATTTTTTCAACCCTACATCTTTTCAACCCCATGTTTTTCAATCCCATGCTTTTCAACCCTCTAGTTTTTCAACCCTGCATCTTTTCAACCCTATGTCTTTTCACCCCCATGATGTCTCATGACAATTCTATGCACTATTCATAATATTCTGCATTGGGTCTAAAGTTCTACGCTACGTTTTCAGACAACAAGAACTTTTACGTGGTAGTAGTATGCTTCCCTAACGGGGAAGTTAGTTGGTTCACTCATTCCATAAATTTTCCATTTACTGCCGAAGAAAAGGAGACGATCAAAAAACATGTCAAAGAAATTGGGTTTAATGATGAAGAAATTGCTGAACTCACCGGGCTTCTTGTGTTTCCTAACTTTTCTGGTACTACATTATTCTAGAATTATACTAAACATAAATCTGCGTGCAGAAATATCAATTCATGGTTTTGCCTACCTTTAGAACTGCGTAAAACTTAAGTCAGAATTTTTTATTGCGATTTTAGCTTAAAGAATCCATTGAAATCAAGTTTTATTACATGTATTCCTTTTTGGTTTCTTATGCAATGAAATACCAGAGTCAATGTCATTATTATTATACTACGGGGAGTCTAAAAATGTAGTGCATGTAACCTTATACTATAAGAATATTATTTTAGAATAAACAAGTTATGTATTGTCATCCCTTGACTTGCTGACATTCAATCCCTTGACCACAGAATTCTCTTACGTCAAACACGCACTTATGAATTATAAAATCCTCAAGATAACCCTCTATGCATAAACCTTCATTATGTGCGTCATTGCATGCATCATAATTGTAGTAATTATTCCATCTTTGTTATTACTACAGTTAAAATCATTTGTTATAATTTTCGTGAAGAAAACCTGTACAGTAAGTTCACAGGGGCAAAATTCATGAGAAATATCTATTGAAACATTTCTTTCACACTATGAATGGATATAAATTTATTTGAAACACCTAGTAAAATAGAATTTCTAAATCGATAGCTATAATTAACGTTAAACTAATTTAATACTTGTAATATAACATTATTTTAAATGTTATTGGAAGAATACTTTGTAAAACTAGAAAAATTATTAACAGGAATATACATAAGAACATCTTATACACCAGTATTAAATATCCATACATTAAAATGTGACATTTACATAACGTAAAACGTATGGAATAGGAAATTCTTAATTAGCCCTACTCTGGTCTGGCGACTGACTTCCTGAGAAAGTGACTTTAGTTTTCTTCAATAAGAAATCCTACGGAACTACACTCTGCGTTCATTCATCGCAAATGGATCGATAGTTCTGCAGTTGGCCTTTCCAGGGAGAGATAAAAATATGAGTGGTTTTGCCGCAATATCTCACTAGAAGGGAATTATTTTCCGCCTGTCATCGACTTTGCAGGTAAAAATTACACTTTTCAGTCGTTTTACCGCATTCACAAATTTACAAGTATAATTATGAATTGAATGCTGTGATAATTTCAATAACAATATATTCCTGAACAGCAACGAACTGTCTGACGAGGAAAACCATCAGATTTACTCCAAATGTGCCAACCCAAATGGTCATGGACACAATTACACAGGTAAATTAAAATTGTCCTTCAAACATAAATGCATATACAGAAATACTGTAGAAATAAGGTTAACAAAGCTGTTATAATCACATATTATGTGTATAAAATGAGAGCTCTATAAAGTTGAACCAGAGCTCCTGTGAGCCAGGAATATAAAAATTGCACTTTAAACCCCAATGTTTTTTTTCAGAAAAGCCAGTAAAACGTTTTCTCAAAAGTAGTCATTCTTCACGAAATAAGTGACTTTTTTAACATTTTTTAAACTCAAAATGTAAAAGAAATAATTTCACATTTTTAAAAATCTTGATTTTTGATTTCTTGGTAATTTATACGAAATGAAATTTCTGAACGTACTACAAAATGATTTTTTTAGTTCTTCACAAACGTAAATTGTGCAGTTTCGGTTTTTTGAAAAAGTAAATAAATTGGTGTAAAAACGCTGATTGACTTTTTTGTAAATCTCAAACACGAAAGATTATTTTTAGTGATTTAATTGATATTACTTTTACGAGAGATTTAATTAAGTAGTCTAAAATGCGTAAATGCAAAACAATAAAAATAGAAGGCTGTCATTTAAGTGCACCTCATAATTAATCGGTTTGCCTCAAAAAATTTAATCACTTTGCCTCATATAAATGCATTTACTTAATGAATACTTATGTCGCCTCAAGTTTCAACCTTTGTCTCAAGTTTTAATACAAAATCCTAATATTTAGTACAAAAACCTCAATTAAGGTTAATTTTTAATTGAGGTTTTTATACTAAATATTAGGATTTTGTATTGAAACTTGAGACAAAGGTATATTATCAGTATTGTGTGTTTCAAACTTGAGGCTACATAAATATTCATTAGGCAAATGCATTTATATGAGGCAAAGTGATTATTTTTTTGAGGCAAACCAATTAATTATGAGGCTTAGTTAAATACTACCCAAAATAAAATATAAAATTTTGTGAATTTTAGTGGAGGTGACTGTGCGTGGTGTTGTGAACAAAGTGACAGGAATGGTAATGAATATCCCAGAGTCTTGGACCAAGACCTGAGGTTTTAATAACAATGCAATAACCATTAAATTAGGAATAAAATTAAAAACTATCTACAAAATATGCGATTAGTTTGCTTTGATCGTAAAGTGAAAGCAGAGAAAGCCATAGGTAGTAACAAACTGGAGTAGATTTGGTGTGTGATAATTTTGTATTGTTTTCACTGGAATTTTTACTAACGCAGTAATAGGTCAGGCGCAATTACAATTATTAAATATAACGGAAGTCATGTATTGTATTAGCAGTATGAGTAAATACATGAATGTGATAGACTGCAGAGAGATAAAAAAAGACAAATGTCAGGGTGAACAATTTTGCTAACATACGACCGAACAACGAAATATTAGAGCGGATTGTAGAAAGTAGGCTGGAATGGTATCGTGCCAATTGAAAATAAACATTCAGAGTAATGAACAAAATGAGGCTATGGTGATATTGTGTAGGAAGTGAAGGAAATATTATTGGATAGTATTACAATGCAGTAGGTAGGTGAATCTGGGCTTGGCTAGTTAAGCTTGTATATTTAAGGTTGGCCATCAAATATGAGCCACAGCTCCATATTGATCCAGAACTACGAGCAAAAAATCACATTGCTCTGAATAACAAATGCGCTGTTCTGTGCCCGATGCTCTTGCGTCGCCGGCCTCGATTTTTCGTGACGATGTTCACAAGCTAAACTGAATTGCTCTGCTTTGCCTAGATTTGAGATCCTAAAACCTAATACCGGCGAGATACAATGAAATAAACCAATCCTTTTAGTTTCATGTGCAATAAATGGAAAACTTCTTAAGAAAAAATTATTAGAGCTGTTAATAATACGAAGAGGAATTGTCAAAAAATGAAAACAGCAAAGAATCCTTTTGGAGTGAGTGAAAAGCGTTTGTGATGTCAGTTGACGTTTTTGATAATGGAATATAGTTGCATTAAGAAGTGCCTCACGGAAGTAGTCTGTTTATGAAATATTGAATTCTGAACTGTTTGTTGGAACTGAGGAAGATAAGAAAGAGTCGGAATGAATACTCCTTTCGAGAAGAGAATTTGTTTGGGGATCTGCGTTTGTCAATTGACAGCAGTGCTTAGTTGTGTGAGCATTGTGTATCTGACAGTGGCAGTCTATGCGCCCTCGTACCGATTATTGAACTCGGCTTTTTCTGAAGATACGGTGATGTGTACTACAGTGTCTAATGAGACTAAAACGAATTGTGAGGTTGAGGATCCGGATCCGACTGCGCCCCCTGGGTCAATGATACCAACTTGGTATTCTTGTGGAGAGTGGTGTTTGTCTAAATCGACCGGAAGTTGTGTGCAAATAAAAGTTGACGTTAGAAGAAACGGAAGCAATATTCACATTGAGGGGTGTAACCAAGCGGACACTATGTACTGCGAAGGGATCGACCCAAAGAAAAAAGTCTTCGAGTAAGTTATTTTATTTGTCTATTTTGGTAGCTAATAATCTCCCATAGCTACCTATATACAGGGCTGGCCCCAAGTCACGCATCATAGGAGAAGCAAACTAAAGTTTGCGAAATATAAAAAGGAATCCCAATTTAAACTTAATTGAGCGGGTAAACATTGGAGCTGATTACTTACATTGTCGCAAAATTTAGTCGCCTGTCCTATGGTGCGTGACTTTTGGCCAGCACTGTATACGTGTTTTTATAATGCATTTTGGGTTTTAAGAGGGAGATTGATTTGATTGACCAATGAAAATGGTTTTCCTGCAGATGCATTAATGGGGAATGTGAGGAGCTCCACGGGATATTTAATTGCACCAAAGGTACATTATCTCCCACTGGGGAAACGACAGGTTCCATGTGTCGCAATTTGACATCAGTGCTCTCCTGCAATTTAACGACGACAGATAACCCTATTAAATGCCATCCGAAAAAACCGTGTTCGCTGGATGGGTTGTACGAGTGCAATGAAGGACATTGCGGGCGGGTGCGCCCTCCGTTCAAATGCGAGAAACGGTGCATAGGAATCAAAACCGGGGGGAAGAATGTCGTTATTCGTCAGGGTGATGTTATTTTTACAGCAAATTGCAGTCAAGCAGTTGATGTCAAGGGAGATAAGAAAAGCGTAATATGGCCGCTAGATTCGACAAGCAATGAGCCTGAGATGCCTCCCGTACTAATGATGTTCTGTACGACAGTCAGCGACATTCCGGGTGAAAAAACGATTTTCTCACTCACTGATTGTTTCAATGCATCTTTGCTGGACGAGGGACATTTTGGAAACACGACTAACATCACTTTCCTAGTTCAGAGTCACCTTGAAGCCCAGGTAGCCCTCACAGGAAAAAACGCACCCATGATTGAAAATGAACTCCTCATCTTTAATAAAAGTGTACCGCTGTACATTAATATGGACTTTTGCGTCAATTCTCTGATTCTGGACGAATGTGCCAAATTCCATGCGGAATATGGCGGAGATGGAAACGATCTCAGGACACAATCCAGATTTCAATGCTATTTCCAACCCAACTCTTCGGAATTCGTTGTCCTTCGTTTCAGTCGATTCAAATCCCTAATGGAACTCATTATTGCTACCACCGTCCCCATTACTCTGGCTGTTGTCTCCTGTTTCAGTCTCGTCCTTTGCAGTAGAATCATTCACATCGGCGATGACTCTCACTTTTATTTCCAGTGCTGTGGAGCAGATGCAAAGGCTGCTCTCGAACAAGAAGCCGTCCAAGCCATGGCCCTATAACAATCAACCCAAAACAATTCAACCAAACCGTCTACTCAATTCTACTATCCCTGAAATGTTTTACTTAAATACGAATATTCTCCCACATCTTAAGAATTATTCTACAACACACAGTATGGCCTCTTCTAGCACACTTTCAGAAAATTCAGCAAAAACTTCACAACTCAAATCACGCATCGATGCCTTTACAACATACTTACGCTAATTTAATTATCCCACCTAATTTTCCATTTCAATTTACAAAAGTGTGCACAACTGCACAACGACATATTACGACATTTTTTTCACAGTGGTCAAAGGTGAAAACTAGTAATTCTGTAAATTAGGCAGAAATACTGAGGAAAAATTGTAGGTAGACATGCACATAGATATATCTATAGGTAACTCTAAGAAAATGTATAGGAATAGATTCCCAGAGTATAATTACTAATTATCTCTCTCGTCGCGTTCTCATTCAATGAACAGGAAGTCGTCGTTATGGTTGGAGCTGCGGTATTAGTTGCCTCAATTAATAAACCGTAGCAAAACGGGCGTAAATAAATATCGGCATAATGTCAGATAATTTTAAGAGAATGGTATGATAGGTAGTAGTAGATTTTTAGTAAACGCGTAAGCAGATACTCAATAGTAGTACAATTTTGAACAGTGCTTGAACAGCTTTTCATTTTATTCGAAAAAGTTTCATTTTATTAGGAAGGTTTCATTTTATTCGAAAGATTTTCAATTTACTCGAAAAACTTTTATTTTATTCCAAAAAGTTTCAATTTAGTCGAAAAGCCTTTATTTTATTCGAAAGAGTTTCAATTTCAATTTATTCGCAAAGGTTTAAATTTATTCGGAAACTTTTCATTCTATTCAAAAACAGACAGACAGCGGACATAGTGACAGAGCATTCCGAGTAATTATTGTAATTACTCGGAATGTAACTGCGAGTAATAATTAGTAATACATAAACATTGAGTAGGTAGACAGACAGACAGACAGAGTGACAGAGCATCCTTAGTAAATATCGTGCCGATATTTAATAACCGCCATCAGCGGAGAGAAAGCCGCACAGACTGTGGAGTTCATGTCGGGAGGGCTGCACTTCTACCCCGTCCCAGTTTCACCAAATATACGTCAGTTACAGAAAAGTCCATAAACCTGGTTACGCTCCTGTCGAAGATTTTGCAATGTTGGAACCTCATGAATGGCTGGTTGGTCAATACAAAGAATACAAACTATTTCCAGCTTCTAAATATTTAGTAGCTGAATAACATACATTCTTTTTTTCAGGATGAATCTCGGTGGATGTCCTTTACACAATTATTGGGGAATGTAAAGGCGTGCGGCTACCCACCCGAGTAAAATGTGATGAGCATGGAGAATTTTTGGACAGGTAAATTCTTATAAATAATAATTGAAAATTGAAAATTTACTTTTGAAACAGAAGATTTATTCTTTACACTAGAAGAATTACTTTTTCCGATATTACTAGAAGAGTATAATGGGGAATTTTTAATTTTTGCAGGTTGCCCGAACATTTTCTTGCTACTATAGCCGTGCTAATCCATAAATAACTAATAATTCTGCATGAAAAATAGAATTCCAGGTTTTACTGTTTTACTTACATTACGCAAAAGTATTTTGACGTAGGAAATTTTTTCGGACTTGCTTAGAAATGTAGTTACCCTAAAAGCGAACTTAAATGACTTATTAAATGTAGAACTATTGTTATTAATGAAACCTTCAAAAAATACCAACAATTTACAAAGTTATGATCATTGTCTGTACAGTAAAGTTCTCCTGTTTTCCAACTCAATTAACCATATTTATCCCTAGTGGTATACTAACACGTATACTTCATTGATACAATTATCTTCCACTTATAGACTTTTAAAGATGTATCTGGTCAAATCAAGCAGTTAATTCCTCTATACAAGTACCTAGCAATAATTACAATGGTTATAACAATAAGAAATAGATGCTTGTGGAAATATTAGCCATAGAATTTTATGAAAGTGTAATAGCTTTAAGAATTATAATTGAATTATCTCATATAAAAGATAAATATGGAACCGTACCACTAAAATCCCAAAAGCAGAGATTGAGCAAACGATTAAGACAATAGTAGTAAGTATTTAAAAACATAACTTATACCATGAAGAACTGCATTCAGCTTGCTGTTTCAGACTTGAAATCAATGTAATCGTTATTTTATTTATTTATTCTACATGATAAAAGCCTAAAAAGCAGAAATCTATTTTGTCCGTCCTTTTAGTATTTTGTCCGTCCACCTGGGAAAAATGGACGAAATGGACAAAACGGACAAATTGAACAAAATGGACAAAAATGGACAAAAAACGAATATCCTTGGTTTTAAACTTGAGACACCTCATACTCATATACAATGTAATATTTAAGAAAGATACCGTCTTTACTTTTAGAATTGTTGTTTTATTCAAGTCTATCGTTAATTCTACACATCATCTTCTTACCTTACCTGTACTCTAAACCACTTCTTGCCACTTAGACCTGTATTCTATATACATTTTAGTGTTATTCATAAAGTAAATTCCCATAATTTTGTTTTATATATCAAACTCGATTGTTTATTAAGTGGATTATGCTTCTTATTAATAATTAGAACATTCATGCAGCAAAACTCTATGTTTATATTTATATCTTGTACACTTAACTTATTTTTGTCCATTTTGTCCGTGTCCACTTCATTTTTGTCCGTTCACTGTCCATTTTGGACATAGCCAAATTGTCCACTAGACAGTTAAACCCCGATAAAAAGTATCCAAAATGTTGTTTGACCTAGTTACATTACGTACGTATGCAGTACGCAGTACGTATTTGATTTTGGTTTAAGTTAATTTCTTGTGTGGACATTTCGTTTAGTCTGTACTATACCTATACTATGTGACAACGAATGTACTACTGTACTTAATGCCTGCAAAAACTTGTCAAGACTGCTGAACTTGTGTTATTAATTAAAATATAATAAAATTGTATGACATATAATACGCTAAACACACCTACATAATTAATTTGTTTCGCATTATATAACTGGTGCGGGTTTTCGTTAGCCATAAAGCCAAACCATACGATGTACCTTATAGTACGTAGGTATACTTTGCCTCAAACCTATAATATGAAAAGGTACAAGGTATTTAACAATGGTGGTTGGATAAAAAATTAATTAGCAAGTGTATTTGTTTATGACACAATTCTATTTTCAATCACCTACCAATTTGGACATTAGTGTTAAAATAACTGGAAAACTTGACTGTAAACTGAATGGAAGCTTAAGAATAAGCAATAAAATTTATGTATGTATGTATAACATTGCGAAAAACTAAAGCATTTGTTTAGAATTGGGAGCGCTTTATCAAAATAGTAATTTTGATATTTATTTATTAACTTTTAAAGGTAAACCATACAAACAAGAAAATTCACGTTTGAGTACACAGTGCTTAGTTAGTCTACTTAAAATGGAAGATGAATTAGAAATTTAAGTATAGGATTAAACAGTTGGTAATTTAAGTATAGGTTAAAATTATTAAGTATTGTCAGATACTTTATGCAAGAGTTATATAGGTACAACCAAATGACGGACGGATAGATTGTTCTGAGCATTCGTATAAAAAAGCTTCCTTTCTTAATAATCAGACATGGTGTTTTATAATTTAAGGGCTGTAAGATTTAATAGTCATTCCATAAATTCAAAAATACACAAAATACATAATAGATTATAATGCAACGTGTATAACAGGATGATTAATCAGAGTCCATAAATCGGTCAAAAGGAATCGTTATCTGTAATCTAATTAGTAATGATTACATCAGTAATCAGTATAATATGTACTCAAGGTATCCGTTTGCAGCACCTGCAGCATATTCATCAGGCAGCCCACTAAGAATATTTATAAACCACCTAAATTTCAACTTTTCAGCATAAATATTGCAAATTTGAGTCCAGCGTAACGAATCCGTTTCATATAAAGTCATTGAAGGAAATGGAAACTGGCCAGATAGACGGAGTTGAAATTTTTATTTATTTATTTTCCGAGTTTTATACCTGGTATAGAGTTTTTGCCATTTTATCTTGGTATTATATCTATAAATATGTATGTCATGTGTGTTTACACTTCCTTTAAATGCATTTTATACACAAATAAATTGTTAATTGCATTATAGGACATGAAGAATGATGAATTACATCCGGATGGATAATTATTATTTGGCATGTCCTGTATAATGATGTAATTGTAAATATGAAGTCATAATACACGTTGTGTATTATGACTCAGCAGTCAGTTTTCTTTCAGGACAATTAAATTTGTGGAAAATAATCAAATAATGTTTTAAACCATATAAATAATTCAAGTAGTAAAGAACTACTTTTGTTTATAATTAAGAATTGGGATTGTATTAGATGTGGAAAATATATTTAGGAAAAACAGCTCATTCACTTTTGCTTATGCGAATGTACTAGGTATTTCTCAGTTTACGTTATATACATTGATATACTTCATTAGCTTCAGATCTAAAGGACACTGAAGCGTTTATCTAAATATAACAAAGACAAAAGTGATGGCATTTTGAACAATAAACCATAAAACGTGTAGCTGTCACAATCTATTCAGAGAGTGAGATAAAAGAACAAGTATCTCAAGTTACCTACTTAGGAGTAATTAGGGATGAAAATTTAAAGTGGCCAAATCACGCGGATAAAGTAATGTGCACACTGAAATCACAAATAAATATGATCAGTAAATACAAACTCACTTGTGATGTGTGTTATCGATTACTGCTTGCCAATATGAGGAAATATTTCTCAAGACAGAACCGATAAAATCATAATACACTGATTACCCGAATATGCGAGAGAATATTTTGGAAGAACTGAGTTAAAAAGTGTAAAATATATTTTTTTTGAAAATAATAATATATAACGCCAAATGTCTTCACCACCTTTGCTAGATTTGCATTTTCTTACAAAATTGCAAAATTTTGGAACTCAATTCCCACAAATTTTCAAGAAATAGATTGCTAAACTACATTTAATTTAAAAAATCTGGAATTTTTTATACAACCGAGTAACCAATAATGTGCGGCATATCCCATAAATCTGACAAATTAAATCACGACGAACCTACCAATTAAATATTTTCTACATATAATACTATATAATAAATTTCCCTTTATTCGTACTAGATTGTGTGGCAATGCATGGAAGTTAACGTGGTGCTTTGTAACTGTTCACATGTGGTCACACATGAATAATTAATCAATCAATCAATCAAACCAGTAGATATTAATTGTATTGCTTTGAATATGACTCAATTTCAATGCATTATTTATGAGGTTTAGATATATACGGGTAGATATATAGCAAGGGCAGCGAGTTAAAACGTTTTAATTGTAATTACTTGCTTTGTCTCGCTTTTTTATCTTATCTTTATATTTTGGCCCTTTGTGCATTATGAACGGCTGTCCATTTCCAGTTTACCACAATTTACAATTAACAATCCGTTTTAACAAGTGGTTAAGGTCGCAGCTTAAAAAAATGGCTGGTTTATCATACACAAATGTGAAAAATCCTGCATTGTCAATGGAAGATATTCTCAAACCAAATATTGTTTCTCTATCTAAGAATTTATCGAATAGACTTGAAGTGCTTCTCCACTTACTGGAAAAGGAAGTCATTTCTTCTCATGAGTTCGACATAGTGGTAAGTAATTAATTATAATTTCATTTCCTCTTTGATTGAAAATTAATTAACTTATTTGATCATGAATAAATTATTATTGCAGGAAAGCAAACCGACGGATTTAGAAAAAAATATTGCTTTGATACAATTTGTAAATACAAAGGAGGTGACCCGATTGTCTTTGTTCTTAGAAATTCTTAAGGACACAGGAAACAAAAGTTTAGCTTGTAAAATTAAGAAAACAGTTCAGAGCAAAAACCTTGAACATTTACTAAATGCAAGATGGCCTCTTTCTTCTGACAGCTCCGATACCTACGGTAGGAAAAAACTGTTGGATGAAAAATGGTGGCCGGAACGGAAGATAATGATAAAATCTTTCTACGAAAGAAAAGTCAATGGTCAGCTAATGATAGAAACATTGTATTCGATGTTGCAAGAAAACGATGGCAAGACAACTGTGATAACTCAAGACACTTTGGTCGTTTCCGGGTTAGGGGGAATAGGGAAAACTTCTATAGCGAAATCTTTTGCAAACCATTACGAAAATGAATACGATTATATTATTTGGATTGAATGTGGGGAAGAAAGAGTTCTGAAATCTTTCCAATCATTGGCAAGGGACCTGAACCTTGAAAACAGATTAGAACTGGATTTGGTTGAATTGGCCAGACACAGTTTTCAGAAACTAGGAACTCGAAAATGCTTAGTAATTTACGACTATGCAGATTGTTTCATTGGTCACGGAGGAATTCGTGATGTACTTCCGAAATACAAAAATATCTACTCGCTAATCACATCCAGAAACCAAGAATGGGGCAATAGCGAAGGTTATGGGGAGATCCGCAAATTTTCCATGAATGTTTTCGAGAAAGAAGAAAGTGTTCAGTTTTTGTCAAATTCTTTGCATGTTGAAACGGAATTTAGTAATTCTAAATTAGAGAGGCTTAGCGAATTACTTGGACATTTACCATTGGCGTTGCAAATCGCAGTTGCCACTTTGAACAATCATGGAATAAAAATTACTGATTACATTGAAGAAATAGTGACAAATGATGCAAGGGATTTCATCAATAAAGATTTCGACGACTATGCACTAACAATAAACAAAACGATGAAAATATCTTTAGATCGCATTAAAAACGAGTTGAAAAGCATACTGGCGTACAACCTTCTGATTATTTTTGGGTACATTTTGCCAGATGATGTCGATATAACTTTTTTCGAAAAAGTTACAAAAATAGAAAGAAGTCAGATCAGAAGTTCTTTTGCTTTGCTCGAAAAATATTCCCTGATAACCGTATCCAAGAAACAAAAATTTGCGAACACCGAATACCAAAGGAGTCCCGGAATTATGTGCAAGTCCGAAACGCTGGAATGTGTAAGTATTCATCGCTTACTTCAACAAGTGATAAGACACAACGGGAAAAAACTTGAGAAAAAAATCTTGAGAAAAATTTTGTGGTGCAGAGGACAAATTCATTACAAACTTACTCCTTACATCTTTGCTCAAAATCACCAGGATTTGGAACACGAATTTACTCACATTAAAGCTGAATTGGTAGACCAGTTTGAATTGCAACAATTACTTGAAGCCAGAAGATTCGACGAAGCCACACAATTGTCCTCATTGATTCACAGCAGTTTCAACGGATTAGGAATAACACATCAGAACGAGTTTCTTGTTTCACAATACAATTATGCTGTCTGCTTAAGAAAAAAAGGGGAACTGAAAAAATCTTTGACGGTTTTTCAATCTCTTTCTCAATCCTTGGACTTAAGGAAGACTTCAAACACAAATACAAACACACAAATCCTCTGGATTGTTGACGAGAACCAGGAAATTGAATTTTCTACACAAGAGCTCAATTTCAGTTTTTCTGCCACAAGCAAATTAGTTCTCAAGATATTTGTCAACTTTCAGCGTGGACACAAAAATGTACTTCTTCAATCCTACGCAGAGATAGAAAATATTTTTGAAAACCAAAAATATTTGCAACTTAAAGGTTACTCGTATAATCCGTTGTTTGATGTCCTTAACTTGGGTTTGATAATTTCTGATGGCATCCGAGAGAGGTCTACTATCATCAGTGAGAAATTCCTTGACCGTGCGAAACTGAACATTGACCAATTTCCCTACTTGGAATGTAATAGCTGGGCCCACTTTGTTTTAACATTGATCAAGTTTACTTTGAAAATATATGCCAAAAATGCGAAATACAAAAATGAAAAGGTTTTCTTGAAGTTATTTTTATTAGCACGCAACGGTGTTTTCCAATTTGATTATCCGACACTCACAAAGAATGCTCTCAAATGCAAACAGGTCTGTGATGGAATGTACAACTTGGTTAATACTGGAGAAGGAAAAGAAATGTGTTGCCAAATACTGAGATATCTTCATCTAATTGAGTTTTCGGAAGACCCCCAACACAAAGTATTAGAAAATACCCCTTTTTCAACAAAATATTTCGCAGGTATTACAAAATTTGAGATTTTTATAAAATTAAAATAAAACTAAAACCTTAAGAAAGAAATTGTGCCATTTTTATTGAGTTTCCTATGTTTTCCATCGAAAACATTATTTTGTCATGTAACTATATTTCTTTGTAATTTAATATTTTAATATCTAATTATTTGCAGATTCCAGTGTGAAGTTTAATTGCGATTTGGCTCCCAGAGGAGGATTTACGTACACCGGTGTTTACGACTCGCTCTTCATAAAATTTCCCAATCCGGAACTTTTGACAAGTTTAACTTTGGAAGGGATGACAGTCTCTAAGCAGCAACTCATCTATTCCTTTACTCCCTGTGTTAATTTAGCAAAGGTTGTATTAAGGAAAGTTAGGCTGTGGGGCCATTGCCTTAAAAAATTAGAATTGCCCGGATTAGATCATTTCGAGTTAGAAATTGATGAATCTTTCGAGAACGGGCAGTTAGGGAGCGTTCATATACTACGAGGACTTTTTTTCGACGATTTTGGACCCCCACCCTCCCCTTTGAGCACACTGAGGACAATCCGTGACCCCCCCCCCTCCCTGTCCTCGAAGACCTCAAAATGAAAAAACCGCCATCTATGAATAACCAATTGAAGTACGGCCGTACCGAAAGAGTGCAATTGAAGTAGGATTAAATTCAGTGGAATTATACAAGTAGTAGAAGCGAGTGTTGACGGCTAACTGTTCTGCGCAAAAATTAATTTCAACAATAAAATTGAATGGATTAAACAGAGGAGATTGTTTTTAATTGAATTGCAGCTGCAATGCATGCATGAATTGGAGTTCAATGTTCATTTCTAAAAAGTGAAACTTCTTCCTTGCAAACTCAGATGTCATTACTTTGCAAAATTAAAATCCCACAAAAAATGAAAATACTTCTGTAAAAGATTGAAATGGAAAATCAAGGAAGAATTTGATAATTTGAAATAAAGGAATTAAAAACAACTCGGCTACCCAGCGGGTACAATGGGGAATTTTTCCCTCATTTAATTCTTTGTGTTATACACATAAATATTGTAACGAAGACTTGGTGAGACCCCCCCTCCCTATGTGAGGACTTTTGTGAAGACATTTCGGGTACCCCCACCCACCCCTAAAGTGGTCCTCGTAGTATATGAACGCTCCCTTATGGTATGACCGCATAATCCCGTACATGTTCATTCGTAAAAGAGATTATTGCTTTTGGCTTTTTTGAGGAATCTTAGGTTCTTCAGGTTCCGGGATTCAGATTCAAGTTTGATTGAATTTGACAAATCACTAGAAAAATTAACTTTGTTAGGATTGACCATTTTTGTTGATGATATTCCGTGGGGAATATTTTCTAATTGGAGATTGCATAAATGCAGTGTTTATTTATTTAACATTAATCAGGAGAAATTGCAGTATTGTTCATTTTGTTCTCAAGTTGGAACTCTAGAAAACAGATTTTCTTTTACATGCTGGAAAATTGTAGGTGAGGCAGCATTAGATTCAAACCCGAGTTTGCTTTCTGAAGTAGATGAAAATGCAAATTTTATTTCTCCCATTTCTATTTCAAAACGTTCTTTAGAAATTGACGAGATCAGTTTCCAGAAAAATAATATTCGAATGCGTCTACCGTTTCAATTAATTGCGGCTAAGTTTCTTAAAAAGTTTCAAAATCTTGGATCTTTAATTATTTGGAATGCCAAACAAGTCATAGAGTTGTCTTATCTGACAAAAATTGAAACGGTAGCAATACACGGAGGGTTAATTTATTACCAAGGGCCATCCCCTGAAAGAAATGATGGTAAGGTTCCTGGAAAACAGACAAAACTTAGCTTGTTTAATGTCACACCTGTTGATATGAACGATTTATTGCAACAAAAAATGTATTTTTCAGGATTTCTTATAAAAGAGTTGTATTGGGAAGAAGAAGACACTAGACAATCTTATTCTGTTACGTTTGGTGCACTTCCGCAGAATATCAATAAACTGTCATTAGTAAATATAGGTATTTCATATCCCAGACATTTAGATAACTCATCACATAATGCTTGGAGGACCTTAAAATCTTTGAATTTGACCCAGAAACATTCCAAGAACAGTTGTTACCTTGATTTGCAAGTTGTGCCTCATTTCCTAAAGGAATTGAAATTAGAAAATGTAGAGTTAAAGGGTCAACTGTCTCAGAACAACTCTCTCCATTTGCACAAATTAATTTTGATCAATTATAAAACTGGAGAATTAAAACAAGAAACTTTCAGTTCTCTCCTGAATCGAACAGAATTGCTTGTAGTCTCCACATTCCTAATTCATAACCGGATTTTAAACACAGTTGAATTTCCACTTAATATAGAAACCATTTTTGCTAAAATCTTCTATGGCATCTTAAGTGATATTGACAGAAAGAAAAGTTCTGTTGTCAAGTTCGAAAAGTTTGATAACATCAATTCTGTATGGAATCGCAGTTTCATAGAAGAACAAAAATTTGCGGAACAATCTTCCACATACGGGATTTAAAATTTAAAATAATTTCTTATAGTTTTCAATTTTCTGCCAGTTTTGTTTGTGTAAAATAAATTTTAATTACTGTAATTATGACAGTTCCAAATCAGTTCATTTATTTAATGATGCATTACACTAATTACACATTTTCGTTCTGCTAAATAATTAAGGCATTGAAATCTCAATTTTTATAGTGATTAAGCACACGTGGTGCTTTTCTGTCTGTGAGAATAGGTAACTGGAAAGAGTCAATATTTTTATAGGAATTATTGTGAATTATTATGTAGAATGAATGTAAGGTAGATTTGCATCATGTTTTTATCCAATTTACTGTGTTCTTGCTTTATCAGTCATGCAGGGTAAAACTGAAAATTGCTTATCGTATTTTCTAAAATAGAAACCTAGATTGAAACATGTTAAATTAGAATTTATCTTTACAAATGAACTACACATACTTAATACTTGGTGTTTAATAAGTTTAACTAATGCCAGTAGTACCAAAGTCTGTATTTTATCTAGATATCTTTAGTATGTACATATGTATATATGGTTACGTACTCAACAAATAAAATGTAGGTCTAGTGTTATTGTTATTAGTAAAAGTTGATACAATTCTGATCTCTGTTGAGATGCATAGTATTGTTAATACGTGTGTTTAGCTACTTAAGTGTGTGCATTTACATGTAACGGTCATGCATTGCACTTTGGCACTCTTTCATATGAGAATGTAGGTACATCTGTTTATTACTGTATTTAGGTATGCTAACTACATACGTAATACTTTGCATTGCTATTCTCTGTATATGTGTATACCTTTACATAAAGTAATTTGCAGACAGGAAATCAAGAATGGCATTTCCTTTTCTTCCCTTGCTTTAACATTTAATTTAATTAATTTGTTAGAATAATGCTTCATGGTGTGTAACAACAACGTTTCAGTATTGAAATTGCATCGTGAGTCGTGAGCAACTGAGATTTTCTAAATTGTGAAGTACTGTTGCACGTTTTCTATAATATAATGAAGTTGTTTTTCGTAATTGTTGCATTTTGCACATTAATTCCGTCGAATTTTAGTGAAATGGAAGAAGACGAGTCCATGCAATCTCCAAAATTTCACTTCGCTTCGCCTTATTTAAGAAATTATTACAGCGGTGACACAAGTAGTGGATATCATGATTACAGAACTCAAAACTGCAAAAATCCAATTCCATGCTTGGATCGGAAACTAATCCCAAATCAGAACACAGTTAACACAAAATGGGTTTGTCCTTTTAATTATTATTTTTGTGCAAATATTTTAATGTTTATTAAAAATACATTATATATTTAATGTTACATTTATATATTATACGTATAATATATATTTAATATTTGTATCTATATTTTAATACTGTAATATAATTTTAAAATTTTATTCATTTTCCTAATTGTCATTAAAAGTGTACTAAAATGGTAATGTAGATTTTCAATCCATTGAAATCCTGCAAGAATATACAGAAAATATATTTACAATATAGAGAAATGGAAAAACTTTTAGTTACACGTGAAAATCTGAAACCTTGCTGTAAAAAAGAGAGGTGTGTACAAAGCGATAAGAGAGAAACTCATTTACATACAAAGAACATAAAAATAAATGAATCTTTTGTACCACAAATGCTTTTATGTGTATCATTTAAATGAAAACGAAATGAAATCTCGATTTTTCTTTAGAATCCGATTTCCAATCTCCATTTTGTGTGACCCTGTATATTTTTTAATATTTTGAAACAAGGAAAACAGTACTAGAAATAATTATCTTAAGAAATAAAATTTCTGCATGAAAGTAAAGAGAAAAATAATAAATTGGGAATTTATTTAAAACTATTTTGCTACTTTTAGCTTCATCGGACGCGGGTGTTTTACCAGACGATGGGAAGCTGTTGGGGTTACTCTGAATTAGCAAAAATTCATTTGGGAAGACCTCCTCGTTCGGATTTCGAGTTAGATAGCATGTGTTCGGTTCAAGTTCTTGGAAACGAAACAAATTACTACAGTGGTTACGGAACGCAGTTCCAAACGAGATGCGTATCAACTCCAGAAGACAGAGGAAGAGTTTGTGTTAATACTTTTGGAGATTATGCCACGGACACAACTTATTACTGTAAATATTTATTTTTATTAATTATTTATTTTTTATTCGTAATAATAGCATTAATAAATCATTTGGAAAATATTAAAACTTCTCAATTAAAAATTTAATAAAATATTTGTAATTTTCTCAATTTATTATCAGCTCCGTTTAGATATTACGTCATTGAAACCGACGGGGAATCTTTTGCTTTGTTTTACCGCTGTATCCAAAAACGTTGGGCAGATTATGCTTTGGTGAGCACCCGTCCAGTGATCAATCAGCAGACACTGCAATTCGCTTCAGCACGGATTACCAAAATGGGATTCCCAGCAGATCAAATCAGATCGCTAAAATGCAAACTCCACGGCGGTGGAAACAAAACTCCAGCTTTTCAAAATCAAAAGCCCCCTCATCAGTATGGCTATTGAAAAGTAATTGACAACAACACTCTTTGTTAAATCTCAAAATGGAAATTATTGGCGACTACAAGAGTTATTTGTAGCAAAAAATCAAAAATTAACCACATTGTGCATTAATTAGTATGTTCTATAGTTCGTAGTGTATTTTTGCAATTTATGTTACTTTCAAAAACCGTGAAATGTTGCAAAGTTATATTTGAAATGTGTTTGAATTAAAGATATTCATAATTTTTGAATCATTTTCGCTAATTTAATTTATCCTCAGAAAAATTAATTCTAATCCAATTAAATAATCATTAATTAGCATTCCAATCCTATCATAATGGCATATCTCTGTGTACTATTACTATATGTGTTCACAAAACCACAATTTTACGCTTGAAACGACATTTGCAATTTTGTCGTTTGCATTATGCGAAGTAATCATTGCATGAAATCCTTGGAGAAAGAGAACTTAAGGTACCTATAGTGATACAAATCCTTATATGTACCTGAAGGCCAATTAAATAACTATCTGGCAATTATGATTTAATACGGCTGATAAACGTTATTTTTAAATAAATAAGGACAAGCCGTATAATCTACTAAATGTTTTAGTTTCCTTAATTGCTACTACTAGCTTTTTACAATGTATAGCAGTTTCATAATTATTACAAAATGCAAACATGCAACGGTAGATTATAAACGTTCAATTTTATAGATAAGTAAAAAAGGTTAACTCTGAATGAGTCTAAAATAGTTTGCTGGACACAAAAGAAAGGAATATATTATCGCCAATGAAAATGTTTGTAAGATATATTATAAAAGTAGGTTTAAGAGCGGCGAATAAGTACTTTCTGCTGTACAATGTACTAATTACATAAAATGTAAGAAATCTACATCTATAGATATTGTCTGCTTTATTTGCATGTAAATACCTACACTTTTGCAAAGCAATATTGTGTATAGCTAGACAATAAAAGTAGCCGTATAGTATCATATAGATAGAGATGGGATCGAAAAACTTTTATCATAAATCTAAAATGACGAAAGTTTTTTTGCACCTCAAAATATCTCTAAGATAATCGGTTTACCTCAAGAAAAATAATCACCGTAACTCATATAAATACATTTAACTAAGAAATATTCATCCAGCCTCAAGTTTTAATTCAATTTGCCAATGTTTTAGTACATTCTTCTGAAGTATAGTAAGGATTTTTATACTTTAGGTAAATGCACTACAACATTAGCAAATTGCATTAAAACTTGAGGCAAAAGTATATTATCAGTTAACAATAGTGACACTTAAGACAAAATAAATGTTTAATTAACAAAATGTAATTATATGAGGTAAGGCAATTATTTTTCTTGAGGTAAATCGATAATTTTTGAGGTGCGTTTAAATTTTCCCCATTATTTGCTGGTTTAAATATGAGTGAATAATTTTGATTCGATCCCACCTTTGCTTGGTACTTATACTAATATTAAGAATGTTCATATAATATAGTGGTTAGGTTAAACTGTAGACGCATTTTTTAGTTAGAGAAGTAATAACACAGTGAATGACTGCGATAAGCTATCTTATTTACAATCTGCTCAACTTGTAATTCCTGTCAATCAAATATACATTAATCTTATAGCAAACTCATATTCATATAGGTACACATTTCTGCACTTTACGTTTGACTCACTCTCAAGTTTCCTTTGTTAACTTTGTTTCTATATTAAAGAGCATAATTGTCGAAAAATGTCAGTTTATGTGTTTGAAGAGTGTTCAGTACTCATGTCCATTATCTCTTCTTTTGATCTTTATCTCAGTAATTATGTGAAGATGAAGATTACTACTGTCCATCTCCTTATTTTCAACTACCGCATTTGTTTTACACGCAAACACTTTTTGTCTTCATTATTTAGGCATATAAATAGATGCAAATTGCGACTCCTGTTTTACAAATCTTTTACAGGTCCACTACAAATTACAATAATTGAATTAAACAGTTACACAACAAAGAAATTCTGAAATCATGAAGATTTTCCTATTTTTCGCCATCCTTAAACTAGCTTCTGGAGCAACTACTTGTAAACCGGACGACGATACAGTAACACCGAACCCGGATAAGTGTCTTCACCCGGCGATTGCTAAAAATATCGATCTCAAATGGGTATAATTAACATTATTCAATTTTTGAACCAAAAATAAAGAAAAATTTCAAAATGGTTAAAATTGTGACATCAATTATTATTTTTCACTGAAATTCTTCTACTAAGAAACTAATCAAAGTTATATTTTTCCACTAATTCAATTTTGTGTATTTAATTTTTGATATTTTTACCTTTTTTAGATAACTTTTTACAGGAAAATTTGCGACTCCGGGCATTTCGTACACATTAGTCTTGGTTTTTGATATTTTTACATAATTTATATAAATTATTTTCAGTTATCAGAAAGTAATGCCAAAGGCTGGTATCAAGAGGTGGGCAACAAGGCAGCCCGCTTGCATTTGGCCGAAATTTTGAAGGGGGAACTTTTGCCTGAAGACACTGACTACACTAAAATGTGTTCCAGAGCTCAATATAAGGCCTTTGCCAAGGGTTATAATAATGGTACCATGGATGGCTTTGGAGGACTCACAGGTCATTGGGAGTGCAAAGGAATTGAAGCAGAGCCAGGAGCATTGGACTGCCAGTTCTTTTCTGATCTCACCAAATACGGTAGCTTACATAATTATAATTATTGTAACGTTTTTACTTTAATTATTTATTTTCATAGAAAAATACTTTTGTGTAAGAAATGTATTGCTTAATTATCAATATTTAATTTTCTGAACATTTACTGAAAACATTAAAGATCTTAATTATGATTAATGTAATTTTTTGATTTCAGAGGACAGTCTGAAGTTCTACGCTACGTTTTCAGACAACAAAAATTTCTATGTGGTGGTAGTATGTTTTCCTAACGGGGAAGTTGGTTGGTTCACTCATTCCATTAATTTCCCTTTTACTGCCGAAGAAAAGGAGACGATCAAAAAACATGTAAAAGAAATTGGGTTTAATGATGAAGAAATTGTTGAACTTTACGGAGCTACTTGTGCTTCGTAACTTTTCTAGCACCAATCTTGTATAATCAACATAAATCTTCGTGCAGAAATATGATTTCACCCACCTTTAGAGTCAAAATTTTTTAATTGTGATGTTAACCTGAAGAATATATAGTTTAACTACGCAGAAATCAATTTTTATTAGATGTGCTCCTTTTTAGTCAACTAAATATAGCTAAGACGTCATTTACATTAGGTTAAGATAAATAACTTTAAATGTACAACAATTTTATTAGCACATTACCATAAAATAGTTTATTCACGTTGTTGTCCAATAAATAAATGGTTAAGTATTGGTGGATTATCACAAAAGCATTCTCTGTTCTGTTGTTATGCATGGGTAAAGTTTCTTATGCAATCGAATACAATCAGACACATTGTCATTATTATTATATTACTGAGAATACTAAAACCGTTGTGCATGTAACCTGCTTATACTGTAAGAATATTATTTTAGAAACGAGTTATGTATTTTCTATCCCTTGACTAGCTGACCTTCAATCCCTTGACCACTGCATTCTCTTACATCAAACACGCACGTGTGAATTATATAAAATCCTCAAGATAACCCTCTATGTATAAACCGTCATTATTTGTGTCATTGCATGTTTCATAATTGAAGTAATTACTATTCCACCTTTGTTATTATTACAGTTAAAATCATTTGTTTTAATTTTCGTGAAGAAAACCTGCTCAGTAAGTTCACAGGGACAAAATTCATGAGAAATTTCCATTGAAACACATTTCTTTCACACTACGAAAGAATATAAATTATTTTGAAACACCTAGTAAAATACAATTTCTGAAACAATAGTTATAATTAACTTTAAACTAATTTATTAATTGTAATATAATATTATTTTAAGTTTTATTGGAAGAATATTTTGTAAAATTGGAAAAACTACTAACAGGGTTATAAATAAGGGCGTCTTATACACGAGTATTAAATATCTATAGATTAAAATATCATTATGTGGCTTTTACAACGGGTGGATTAGGGAATTCCTAATTATTCCTACCTGGCCTGGCCTGGCGACTGATTTCCTGATAGTAACTTTAGTTGTCAATAAGAAATCCCCCTCGGAACTACACTCTGCGTTCACTCATCCTAAACAGATCGATATTTCTCCAGTTGGCTTTTCCAGGAAGAGATAAAAACATGAGTGGTCCTGTTGCATATCTCACTAGAAGGGAAATATTTTCCGCCTGTCATCGACTTTACAGGTAAAAATTACACTTTTCAGTCGTTTTACCGCATTTAAAAATTTACAATTATAATTATGAATTGAATGCTGTGCTAATTTCAATAACAATGTATTCCTGAACAGCAACGAATTGTCTGACGAGGAAAACTATCAGATTTACTCCAAATGTGCCAATCCAAATGGTCATGGACACAATTACACAGGTAAATAACAAAATTGTACTTCAAACATAAATGCATATACAGAATACTGTCGAAATAATAAAGTTAACAAAGCTGTTATATTATTAGCATGTACGTGTATAAAATGAGACGTTCTTGTATAAAGTTAAACCAGGGTTCCTGTGAACCAGGAATATAAAACGAGCTTTTTAAAACCCAATGTATTTTCAGAAAATCTAGTCATTTTTCACTAAATAATTGACCTTTTAACATGTTTTAATCTCCTAAAATGTCAAAAAATTATTTAAACATTTTTGTAGAATATTGAATTTTGATTTCTTGGTAGTTTATAAGATATTGAATTTCTGACATGCTACAAATGTTGATTTTTTGATTCTTCATAAACGTAAATTGTGTTTTTTGGGTTTTTTTTGAAAAATTAAAAAAATGGTGTAAAAACTCGACTTTTTGTAAAAAATTTCAACTATGTAAAATTATTTTAAGGTATTTAATTGCTATTACTTTTACGAGTGATTTATTTAATTAGTCTGCAATCCGTAAATGCTGCAAAATTAAAATAAAATTGAAACTTTTGTGAATGTTAGTGGAGGTGACTGTGCGTGGTGTTGTGAACAAAGTGACGGGAATGGTAATGAATATCCAAGACCTAAAGGTGGTGATGGATAAGGCGATAATGCAAACCCTGGATCATAAGAACCTAGACAAGGATGTGCAGTACTTTGCAAACGTGGTGAGTACAACGGAGAATGTTGTTGTTTACATCTGGAATCAGATTTCTGCTTTGCTCGCTGATCCACAGCTTCTCTTTGAAGTCAAGATCTGGGAAACAGAAAAAAATATTGTTGTGTACCGTGGAGAGACCCTCTAACTTATGAATACCACCAAATGATTCAACAATTGGGGGTTTTGAAAGTCCACCAACAATCACCAATGCAATCTTTAACTATCACCTTTAGTAACTTTATTTTCGTGTAATAATTAATAAAGTATCTCAATTATTGCATTAGCTTACAACGTTATTACTCAAAGATGGTGTAACCATTGTAATCCTTTTATAAGATTATCTCAAAAGCAAAAAAGTTTTAGTTTAAAATTTCAGTTTTTTTCGTTTTAAAGCTAAATTTGGAGAATTTAGCACCACAACCTGTGCCATCAATATCGCTATGGAAATCTCAAATTTTGTATAATCTGGAAAAACAAAAAGCTTGGGTTAAAATTTTTGTTTGAGATAACCTTATAGGAGATATATAATGTTTATTACTTTGAGCAATTCTGTATACTATTGAAAGATTGATGAATACTTTCTTATTACAATCCGCAAATTACCGAACGTTGTTTGACACTAGAATGTTAGTGAAAATTAAAAATTCCTGAACTTTTTGGTGAAAATAATGGCATGAATATTGAATTTTTAATTTAATACCGGGAATAGTTGTATTTTGCAATCACTGATGGGTGCACTTTGTAAAAGCCTGTCGGAGAGTGTAGACATCGTGGATTTCAGTAGCAATGAAGTTAAGTAATTTAATGCATATACCGTATAATCGTATATAATATCCTCTTAAGTGTGTTTTGGAGTAGTAGGAGTCACGGAAGGCGATTTGACCTTAGAATCGATTTTCTTGGGCGTACCTACATTTAAAGACCTTCGTTATCATTATCATGTTTGAGTAAACCAATTAGGTATGTAAATAAACTTAATGATCCGCAATTACTGTTATCTTCCGTTAAATTATCTATATAAACCATCTACTTTTCATTTTTGACCCTATCGTCTAAATATTTATTTAAATATTAGATTTACCAGGTTATATATTACAATCTGGAATTTCAGTTCGTGTTTAAGATTTTCTTATTAAGTTTGTGTTCGAAAAGATTATAAATGCACGTTAGAGTAGAGAAGGAATTATTTAGAGTATTTACGGTACAAAATTAATGTCATTGTTTATGTGCCTGAATTCTGAGAAGCAGGGGCCAATAAAGACATAAATTTTTCTGAATCATCAGCATATTTTCCTGAGAGTGCACATTATTATTCTCACGACGCAACTGCATGCGTGCTTAATCATACACCGAACTCTAATTTCATTCTTACTTGTATAGTTGCATTCCCATAAACTGGCATTCAACACAAAACAACTCACTATTCAATCATCCACGTCAACGCTAACTTTTCTCTTACATTTAGTGCAGAAGACTCTTGTGTTCTAACAAAATCTATTCTGCTGGCTAAACAGTTTTTAATTTTCATTTACAATGAAATTCAGTATTGCTCTACTTTTGCTACTACAAGTAGCATTCTCTTACCAGGTAAACTCCAATAAAATACTAATTTGAAATTTTGTTCTCAACTAATAATAGATGAATTTCAAAAAAGAAAATTTTCCTATCCCTCTGTGCAGTCTCAAGTAACCGTGTCCGTCTTTTATGAAACTCTGTGCAAAGACAGCGTAAATTTCATAACTGAGCAGCTGGTTCCAACATGGAAACAATTCGGGGGTGCTGGAAACAAAGTTTTCGTCATTGACTATGTTCCGTATGGAAAGGCAACGGTAATTTACATTTTCAATCTTTTAAACACATTTTGCAGCTTTTCCATTACAATATTTTACGATCTTAAGGTTTAGGTGTGGGTTCGATTCCTACCAAAGTTTTGAATTTTTGTATGGAATTATTTAAGTTAAAAAAGTATTTATAAAAGGTGAATGGAATTTGTAAATGAATTTTTGTAAGACTTTTTTTGGATTTATGATATTTTACTCAGGAGGACAAGGAAACCAATAAGACAATGTGTCACCACGAAGAAGCTGAATGTGAAAAGAACAAAGAACATGCTTGTGCATTAAAAGTTTTGCCCAAACCGGAGATAACTCCGTTCATCAACTGCAGTTTGCTGGAGATTGCTGAGAAATGCACGACCCTTGTCAACTTGGAAAAAATTAAAACTTGTGTTAAAGATGACGGACAAAGTTTGTTGTTTTCATACGGAGAGAGAACCAGAAAGCTAACTCCGCCCCTAACTGAGGTCCCTTGGATACTTTTCGATACAGTTTACACTAAAGAGGACCAGCAGAAAGCTCTCATTAATCTAAAGGATGTTCTCTGTCAAAAATCTAAACTTTGTGCCACTTCCGCTTCCAACTATCTTGAACCAATCAAATTCCTTCCAGGTCTTGTTATTTCTTTTGCTTTTCTCAATATGCATTTCTTCAATTAAAATGTTTCCTAATAAATACGTTTATAAACACATTTAAAACAACTTGGGTGCTAAGAATTTTCATTTTTGCATTCTCTTTGAAATAAATGCTAATAAATACTCGATAAAAGAAAAACCTGATTTTAAAACATATTTTAACCATCTTATACCCATTTAGCACATTCTTTGTAAAACAGTTGAGCAAATAATTACTTATAGTTCTGACATTTAAAAACTTTATTGATGTACTAAGCAGATTTTACAATACTTTATATTAATACACTTCCATTAACCATTATAGCTGATGGAACTTCATTTTTATCATGTAAATATTTTAGTAGTACACTAAGCATGGTAGTGGCATTAACATTTTAAACCAAACAATTAAAGAAGAATATTTAATATTTATCACAAAGCCATAATCACATGTTATTAGTGTTTAAACCCAAAATGCAAAAGAACATCATCGAAAAAATAGCACCAGTAATAAAGTTAACATTGTTAGTATTGTCATGCAATTGCAAATAATATGTAATTACTAATAATTGCTATTTTTAAGTTATAACATCCCATATTTCACTAAATTGTAATTAGTACAGTAAATGTAAACTAGAAAAATTAGTTAATAATCCAACAATCCTTGAAAACAATTTAAAAAAACAGTTTTAAAAATGAAAATTGAATGCATTATTCTAAAAGGAAAGTATTAAGTGGCAAATGGAACCACATCTACATTTTTCCATATACTAAATACTATTTCTAATACATTTCAAAATCGTTACTTGGTTAATTATGGTAATGGACGGGTTGGAACAGCTTCAGGGCCCAGGAAAATTTAATAATTTGCATTACAGCTGCGTTGTCCAAAAGCTGCTTAGAATAAGGCCTCGAATTTCACTGTCTGAGTATTACCACAAAGAGTAAGATTTATTCATTTCACCAAATAAAAAACCAGCTAATTTTTGATTTGTAAATTATGTATCTGAAAATTCATTAAAAAGGAAATAAAAAATACATCTTCTTTCACTGTTTTGAAATATTGCCCCCCTTAGGGGATATGACCCCCAAACTTTCAAGAGCTGTGGTTCGGCCATCTTACCACCAAAAAATCTGAAATTTGTTTTAAAAATCATCGGAGTGAATTATCTGGACAGGTTTTTGGATTCATCTCATAATAACATCTCCTTCATAAAAATCTTTTTTTCGAAATTTCGAAAAAAACTTTTTTTGTAATTTTTATATTTTTAATTCAAATCAGACATGTTGGGCTACACAAATTGTAATTTTTATGTTTGGTGACCTTTGACCTTTGTCAGAGGTCAAAGGTCACTTTTGTGGTTTTCATTCATGTCACGGTGTGACATGTCATTCAGTGTCTACATAGTCCACTGAATACAAATATGCAATTACATTGGTCCAAAGTTGTTCCTGGGGCCGCCAATGAATAAAAACTAACAGGAAGCCGTAACAGAAGCACGCCAGAGTTTGTACTCAGGTTTAAGGATTTTTTTACGTTTTTATTTATACGCGGCCCCAGGAACAACTTTGGACCAATGTAACTGAATAACTGTATTCAGTGGACTATGTAGACACTTATTGATGTGTCACACTGTGACATGTTTCGAAACCAAAAAAGTGACCTTTGACCTCCGACGAAGGTCAAAGGTCACCAAAGATAAAAATTAAGGTTTATGTAGTCCAACATGTCAGATTGACTTTAAAAATATAAAAATGAAAATAAAAGTTTTTTTCGAAATTTCGAAAAAAAGATTTTTATGAAGGAGATGTTATTATGAGATGAATCCAAAAACCTGTCCAGATAATTCACTCCGATGATTTTTAAAACAAATTTCAGATTTTTTGGTGGTAAGATGGCCGAACCACAGCTCTTGAAAGTTTGGGGGTCATATCCCCTAAGGGGGGCAATATTTCAAAACAGTGAAAGAAGATGTATTTTTTATTTCCTTTTTAATGAATTTTCAGATACATAATTTACAAATCAAAAGTTAGCTGGTTTTTTATTTGGTGAAATGAATAAATCTTACTCCAAAATTGTACATCTATTAATCAACCCGGTAAGATAATTAATTAACGTTGCCAATAATTATTCCAAAACATTTTACACTATCCTTTTACATTTTACATTGTACATGGTTATCGTTATTTATATTCTAAAAAAATTCCAAATTTTCTAATAAAGGTTAAATTCAATCGATTGAAGTGATTGTTCCTTCTACTTTTCAAATACTCTAGTAACTGTCTCGAGAACAGAATTTTAGGCAAATGGGACTCCAGTATAGGTTTCATGCAGCGAGTCATCATGACGAGCGAAAGTAGCTTCCACGTCACCACGTTTCAAAGTCATCTGATCACCAAATAAAGTAACAGTGTCAGGGTTTTCCACCAGCGTTATCATTTTTCTTTCCAAAGCCATTAATTCTGGTGGTCCTCCCTTTCTAGTGGAGAAGGCCTCACTAATTGCCTTCCAAGTATTTTCGGTTCTTTCAACTTCAAGTCCGGTGTTATTGACAACATGAAGAGAAACGCTGTAAATATTGCCATCACCATCTCGCTTCAAACGTAGTGAGACAGATTTATTGACAGAATTTCCAGAAATAATGATTCCAGGTGAACAAGTTCCCCAACTTCCTTCAACATCTGTAAAAGTCCTTCCAGTTCTAAAGCGCGCATCCGGAGAAGGCACTGCGCTCTCTTTGGTGATTGTTGCGCTTCCAGAATCACTGAAATGAACAACCGGGTGAAAATCAGGAAGAAGGTCCGCCTTGATATCAAAAGCCATTCCCAGGGGAGATCCATTGTAGTCGAAATACACTTTCAATTTTCCATCGGAAATTGAAGCCAAAATCCCAATGGTGTCTCCTGCTTTAAATCTGGGCCCAAAATTTGAAATAAGAAGCCCACCTCCATTTGACAAGTTCCCACCGTAAAGAATTCCTTGGGTTGACCAACCTTTCTCGAACATCTTTTCATTTGTCAGTCCAACAAAAGCACCATCCTTAAGACTTGCAAAATGTATTTTCCAGTAGTGTTCCCCTGAATTAAATCCACTTCCCTCTTTCCATATTGCATTGTACCTGTTTCCACCATAATCGGCAGTGCACGTCACAACATCACCAGAGACAGCCAACTCCTCAGACCCGTCTAACACCCAGGAACCCATCTTCACTAAAATATTGATAGAAATATTCAGTTATCTTACGAAAACTCCTTACAACTACTCAAAAAGCAGAAATTTACTTCACAATGCATTTTCTACTTTAAACTCTTTATTTAAATTGCAAAAATTAAGATTTTCTAGAACAAAAACAAGATATTATGCCAAAATTAATTACCAAACCTGAAACTAAAAGGAATTATAATCTGTGCACCAGAGCTTACTGAAACGAGAGTATTTGAGTATTCAGCATAAAATAAATAATTTTCATCTATTTTAGATTTAATGATTTACCATTGATTAATATTGAAAATGTTTGCTCACCTTCACTTATTCAGAGCGGATGGATGACGAAAACTATAGATTTGTTATCTTTCGCCTCTTTTTTATCGGTATAATCTGCAGACTTCGTACACTGTACGAATGTAACAATATGTTTGATACGAAAAAATGTTGCAACTTATGTAACTTCTATTTTTGCATATTATGTAACAGCTTATAATATAATACCGAAGTATACTCTTATACGCAATGTAATTATATTGTGTTTTTGTGTTCCTGTAGGTTTACTTTAGTGACAGACATTTCGTATTCAAAAGCTGCGGTGAAAAAGTCGCCGTGATCCTCATATCGTCAAAGCCAATGCAGTGGGGCAAGGTGAACATTTGTTCCACAGCAAATAAAGTATTACCACGTATTACAATAGCAGAATATGATATATGATAGTGTCATTGTCATTGCTTGTCTCACGTAATTGTCATTACTATTAGCAAAGTAGTGTATAAAAATCGGACTTTAATTTGGCTTGTATAGTGTACCTCAAAAATAATCGGTTTATCTCAAGAAAAATAATCACTTTATCTCACATAAAATCGATTAGCTAATAAATATTTATCCAGTCTCAAGTATCATTACTCCGAACTGATAATCTTTACCTCAAGTTTTAATGCAATTTGCTAATGTTTTAGTACATTTATCCCACGGAGGAGTTTGCGCTGCACTTGAGGTAAATGTGCAAACAGAATTACAAAGCTGCATTTAAACCTGATTCAAATGTATATTATCAGTTGGGAGTAATGATACTTGAGACTGGATAAATATAGAATACTTATCTCTCTTTCCAGTCTCAGGTAACTGTATCCGTCTTTTATGAAACTCTGTGCAAAGACAACTTAAATTTCATAACTGAGCAGCTGGTTCCAATATGGAAACAATTCGGGGTTGCTGGAAACAAAGTTTTCGTCATTGAGTATGTCCCGTATGGAAAAGCAACGGTAATTTTGCATATTCAATCTTTTAAGAGCATTTTACAAGGTTTTTGAGCATTTACCTCATATATATGAAGAGAATTCTTAAAGTTTAGGTGTGGGTTCGATTCTTACGATTCGATTCGAGTTTTGACTTTTGTATAGGTTTTTTTGATTAAAAGAAGTATTTATTTAACAAAAATTATTGTAAGTGGAATTGTTAGATGATTTTTTTGGATTTGTGGTATTTTACACAGGAGCAAGGAAATGAGACAGTGTGTCACCACGGCGAAGCAGAATCTGAAAAGAACAGAGAACACGCTTGTGCATTAAAAGTTTTGCCCAAACCGGAGGAAACTCCGTTCATCAACTGCAGTTTGCTGGAGATTGCTGGGAAATGGACAACTCTTGTCAACTTGGAAAAAATTAAAACTTGTGTCAAAGGTGAAGGACAAAGTTTGTTGCTTTTGTATGGATAGAGAACCAGACAGATAACTCCGCCCCTAACTGAGGTCCCTTGTATACTTTTCGATAGAGTTTACAGAGTTTACACTAAAGAGGATCAGCAGAAAGCTCTCATTAATCTAAAGGAAGTTCCCTGTCAAAAATCAAAACTTTGTGCCACTTCCGCTTCCAATTATCTAGAACCAATCAAATTTCTTCCAGGTCTTAATATTTATTTTACTTTTCTCAATATGAACTATTTCAATTAAAATGTTTCCTAACAAATAGATATATTATAAGCATGTTTAAAACAACTTGAGTGTTAATAATGTTCATTTTTGCATTCTCTTTGAAATAAATGCTAATAAATATTAGATAAAAGAAAAACCTGATTTTAAAGCATATTTTGATTTTTAACCATGTTATACATATTTAGTACATTTTTTGCAAAGGAGTTGAACAAATAGTTATATGAATCACATTTCTGTAAATTCTTTAAATACTTTTATTGATTTACTAATCATATTTTACAATACTTTATATTAATACACTTCCATTAACCATTATTATAATTAATGAAACTTTTTATCATGTAAATATTTTAGTAGTACACTAAGTATGGCAGTGGCAATAACATTTTAAACCAAACAATTAAAGAAGAATATTTAATATTTATCACAAAGCCAAAATCACATGTCATTAGTATTTAAACCCAAAATGCAAATGAACATCATCAAAAAATAGCACCAGTAGTAAAGTTAACATTGTTAGTATTGTCATGCAATTGCAAATAAAGCGTAATTACTAATATTGGTATCTTTGAGTAACAACATCCCATATTTCACTACATCGTAATTAGTACAACAAAAGTAAACCAGAAAAATTAGTTAGTAATATGCAATAATCCACCAAAAGAAATAAAGAAACGGTTTAAAAAATGAAAATTGACTTCATTATTCAAGCAGGGAAGTATTAATTGGTAAATTGAACCACATCTATATTACTACATTTTTCCATATACTAAATACTATTTCTAATACATTTCAAAATCGTTACTTGGTTAATTATGGTAATGGACGGTTGGAACAGCTCCAGGAAAAGTTAATTAATTGCATTACAGCTGTAACAGTTGTCCGAAATTTGCTTAGAATAAGGCCTCGAATTTCACTTTCTTCTGAGTATTACCACAAAATTGTGCATCTATTAATCAACCTGGTAAGATAATTAATTCACGTTGCCAATCATTATTCCAAATAATTTTACAAATAATTATTTATATTCTAAAGAAATTTAAAAATTTTCTAATAAAGGCTAAATTCAATCGATTAAAGTGATTGTTCCGAATTTTACTTTTTATATGCTCTTGTAGCTGGAAACCAGGAATTTAGTTAAATGGGTCTTTAGTGAAACATTCATGCTGCGAGTCATCATGACGAGCAAAAGTAGCTTCCACTTCACCACGTTTCAAAGTCATCTGATCTCCAGATAAAGTAACAGTGTCAGGGTTTTCAACCAGCGTTATCATTTTTCTTTCCAAAGCCATTAATTCTGGTGGGCCTCCCATTCTAGTGCAGAAAGCCTCACTTATTGCCTTCCAAGTACTTTCGGTTCTTTCTACTTCAAGTCCGGCGTTGTTGAGAACATGAAGAGAAACTCTGTAAATGTTACTATTCCCTTTTCGCTTCAAAGTCAAAGAGGCAGACCCATTTACAGAATTTCCAGAAATAATGATTCCAGGTGAACAAGTTCCCCAACTTCCTTCAACATCTGTAAAAGTCCTTCCAGATCTAGCGCGCGCATCCGGAGAAGGAACTGCGCTCTCTTTGGTAATTGTTGCGCTTCCAGAATTACTGAAATGAACAACCGGATGAAAATCAGGAAGAAGATCCGCCTTGATATCGAAAGCCATTCCCAAGGGGGATCCATTATAGTCGAAGTACACTTTCAATTTTCCATCGGAAATTGAAGCCAAAATCCCGATGGTGTCTCCTGCTTTAAATCTGGGCCCAAAACTTGAAATAAGAAGCGCACTTCCATTAGATAAGTTTCCACCGTAGAAAATTCCTTTGCATGACCAACCTTTCCCGAACTTCTTTTCATTTGACAATCCAACAAAAACACCTTCCTCAAGACTTGTAAAATTTATTTTCCAGTAGTGTTCCCCTGAATTAAATCCACTTCCCTCTTTCCACATTGCATTGTAAACGTTTCCACCATAACTTGCAGTGCACGTCACAACATCACCAGAGACAGCCAACTCCTCAGACCCGTCTAACACCCAGGAAGCCATTTTAACTAAAATATGATAGAAAGAATTCAATTATCTTATGAATAGTTGAGAAAACCACTCAAAAACGAGAAATTTGCTTCACAAAGCATTCTTCCTTTAAACTCTTTATTTGAATTGCAAAAATTAGGATTTACTAGAAGAAAAACAAGATATTATACCAAGATTAATTACTAGACCTGAAAGTAATTATAATTTGTGCAACAGAATTTAGTTTAACGCGAGTATCTGAGTATTTAGCACAAAATAAATAATTTTTACCTGTTTTGGATTTGAATTGCGAAACCTGGAGGAGTTACTTCACTTGGCAGGACGTGGCAGTATTTCCAGCTGAAATGAGTAATCAAATAATCAAATAATACCGAACTTAAATGAAAGTAGGTCTTGGGTGTGCTCTGCTATTTATTTCTGTCAGTCAACAGCTTTACTATTGATTAATATTGAAAATGTTTGCTCACCTCACTGATTCAGAGCGGATGGATGACGAACACTACAGATATTTGTTATCTTTCGCCTCTTTTTTATCTGTATAATCTGCAGACTTCATACATTATATGAATGTAACAATGTGTGATACGAAAAAATGTTGTAACTTATGTAGCTTCTATTTTTGCCTATTATGTAACAGCATATAATAAAATAATACCGAAGTATACTCTTATACACGATGTAATTATATTGTGTTTTTGTGTTCCTGTAGGTTTACTTTAGTGACAGACATTTGGTATTCAAAAAGCTGCGGTGTAAAGCTGCCGTGATCCTCATATCGTCAATGCCAATGCAGTGGGGCAAGGTGAACATTTGTTCCACAGCAAATAAAGTATTACAATAACAGAATATGATAGTGTCATTGTCATTGTTTGTCTCACCTCAGTATTAGTGAAACTATCCATTCTTTTGAACCCAAGATTTACTATAAGCAAAGTAGTGTATCCAAAATCGGACTTCGATTTGGCTTGTATAGTGTACCTCAAAAATAATCGGTTTACCTCAAGCAAAATATTTACTTTACCTCATATAAACTCATTTAGCTAATAAATATTTATCCAGTCTCAAGTATCATTATTAGTCTGAACTGATAATATACCTTTGCCTCAAGTTTTAATGCAATTTGCTAATGTTTTGGTACATTTCCCTCATGAGGATTTTGTGCTGTACCTGAGGTAAATGTACTAAAAGAATTAGCAACTGCATTAAAGCCTGATGCAAATGTATATTGGGAGTAATTGATACTTGAGACTGGATAACTATTTATTAGATAAATGTGTCTTTGTGGGGTAAAGCGATTAGTTTTGAAGTACATATAATTTTTCCTCTTTAATTTTAGTTAACCGATTTTTTAAGATGAATATCCCTAGGAACTTTATCTCTGATACTTAGTTACATCCCGCCGACAGGAAATGATATTATATCTTCTGATCCTCTTATAAAAATATAGTAATTTCATTAAAAATTATTCATTATCTTCGGTCAACAATGACTTTCTTGGTTTTTTAGAGAGAAACGTAGTGTAGAGATGCTAGATTCCCGGCTCCTAGATCCCTACGGTTTATGTGCTTTGCCAATAATGTGTACGTGATCGATGTACTTTGGGTTGAGTGTTTAATGTATCAAATATATATTTAATTATTCCAATTAGTTAGCACAATCACAGGTATATTATATTTAATTGAAGAATGCTGAAAGAATAGGAAAATGGAGAGATGGAAGAATGCTTGTGGTCGCTCGCTCCGCTCGTTGGACTCTGAAGCGTTGCTGGCACTCCAGTTGATAGGAACTTGCTTCTTCGTGGTTTGGTTTGATTCTTGGCACGTTGGGGTGTGACTTGCGGGTAGCGCAGAGTATAGTAGTTACTCTCCTACATTCGTCCCCTTTTTGAGGAAATCCGGGCGGTCGAATCGAAACGGTTCGTGAGGTCGGATTTCGTATCATAAGGGAGATGGCCAATAGCTTTGGCTGTTCCCAAGTCAAGAGGGCGTCGAAAGAAGCTTTTGTCCAAATTTCAGCTTAATGAAATTGTTGTGTTTGCCAATAACTTTGGCATACGAATTTTAGAATCCGGATGATGTTTGGTGTAGTACATCAATTTTTTGGATTTTTGGAGCTGTAGTAGATTGTCATCTGAGCAACAAGATGTTTTGAAGTTTTAAGAATGTTTTGCGGTTCGGCTAGATGGACATACCAATAGCTTTGGTATCGTCTGAAATTATAGATGAAAAGAAGAATATTTTAGAATTCGGTATTTGAAACAGTAATTGTGCTGTGCTAGAAATTTAGTAATTGGTTTTGAATTTAGTTTACTTTATGCTTATTTATAATTATGTACTATTTCACAGTTATATTCAATTTTGAAAGTAGAAATGGAAATGGTAGATAAAGGTGAGCGCAAGTAGACTTTATAATTAGGAGGTATTTTCGTTCTATGCCTTAAAACTCTTTGAGGGAAAAACTCAGAGTCTGAAAGCGTAGAAGAATTGTTTTTAGAAATGTTATATGCGCGTTTTTTCTGAAAAGATTTTTGATAGTCGGAAATATTAAGAAGAGGTTGAGATCTAGGTGATATTCTATTAACAGGTTTTACATCAGATACGTGATATATAGTTCTTAGTTTATTTTTCTGATGCGCGTCAATTAGGTTTTGTCTGAGTAACTTAATTACATCTAATAATTTATCAGGTAAATTATCGGGAGGGAGAAGGTAAAAAGTTTGCATGCTTCTATCGATAGGGAGGGGAATTTTTCTGCCTAAGTTTAAAATATCGGGACTTATTTTAGTAAAATTATTAATAGAAGTACGAAGCGCTAAAGCAAACTTCTGTAAGTACTCGCTTGATTGAGCAGGATTAGACTGGGGGTGAGCAACACTAGAAAACTTATGCTTAACGTTCCACTTTTTGCACAAGCAAATGTTTAGAACTCTTGCAATCAATATGATAGGTAGTACTGGTACCATAATAATATTATCAACATTAGAAATTTTAGTTAAAACTGAATTGATTTGGGGTGAGACCCTTTCATTCTGCATTGTTTGGGGTGAGACCTGACTGGTATTAAAGTTATTGTTATTCTGGCGTGAGAGCCACTGTTCCAATACATGGGGTGAGACCGAAGGAACTGAATTAATGCTACCATGGCCCGGACGCTGAACCTGACTGCTCCCTGCATGACCTAGCAACTTATCTGAAGACTTCCCGTCATCCTGGAAAATTCTATGCAAAGTACCATTTATGATTTTGAAATTAAGAGAATTGTCTTTAGTTAAATGAGTGTTTGACTCTGGCATAATTTGCTGTAGCGTTTTAGTTAAACTATCTGTAGGTTGTTTAATGTTGATGTAATTTGAATTATATATTGCTCTGTGAATACCATCTTTAGTTTGAACTACGATTGCACGTAGACCACTGCTCGGTGCTTCACGTTTGAATACGAATGGGAGAGTAATGTGAACTCTATGAATATGAGTGCCATTAGCTATGGCTTCTATTAATTTAAAGAAAGTTTGCTCCTGAATTTCAGTATACGAGGGTTTAGTCCCCTTTTTAAGTAACGTGTAATTTTTCGTAAAGTCAATACCTAATACACATTTAACTAACAAATATTGATTTATAAAAGAATTGTTCTCAGATTGTCGATCGTCAAATTTAATTATTATTGTTGTTGTACCGAATGGTTGGGGTGGGCTAGTAGAATGTCTGTTGATCGTTCGTAGGGTGCGAGTTTTCTTCATTTGTAGAACCGGGAGGCAGACTGATTGAAGTGAATCTGACTCCCTGCAGGCCCGTTTAAAGGATGAAATTGATTGCCTTCGACTTCTTGTTGTCGGTTAGCATCCGGAGCTTCCTCATTATTATCTTGCCAATCGCTTTGGCCTGAATCAACAAGAGGAAGCGCAATTCCGTCAGTACTGGGACATTCCCGTGCAAAATGTCCTATTCCATTGCATTTTCTGCAGATTATTTGTTTCTGGTTGTTTTGGTGAGCCGAATTTGCATTGTTGGTGTTGCTTTTACCGTTATGAGGTTTTCCCCGTGTGGATTGTTGATGATTTTGCTGATAATCGTTCGTAGTTTGTTGTTGATTTTGCTGGTAATTGCTCGTGCTCTGCGTTTGATATATAGGTAGGTAACTTCTGAAGGATTCTGTGGGATTATTTGTGTCTGAGGAGTGGTCGCCTCTGTTAGGTGCCCAGTCGCGATGATGTCCGTTATTATATCCTTTGAAATTGCCACTGGGGTTACCTTCCTTATATGGATACGTAGATGGTTGCTGTTGAATTTGTTGCTTTTCTTCATTTGTCTTATGTTGCTTACTTTGCTCTGCTTCTAAACGTGTGGCAGGAGGAAGGTCGCAATTTCTTTTATAGAAATTATCTTCGTCGCGTAGATTTTTCAATGCTTGAGTCCCATAAAGAATAAGGTTATCGGCAGTTAGGGGATTGAACTGCGGGATTGCTAGACGGAGACGTGGATGTAAAGTATTAAGGGCTCGTGAGACAGAGTCTGCTTCTGTTTCAGTTCTGTTAACTTGTCGGGCTAAAGTAATCATGTCATAGACGTAGGATTCCAAAGATTCGTTTGCCTGTTGCCTTCTGGAATGTAGTATTCTTGTACGCTCTGCTTTTACTGCTGCAGTGTCGTATTTATCATTAAAGGCTGTCCTAAATGCTGGCCAATCCGCTATTGTAGATTTAGTGATATCCCACCATTGCTTGTTTTCTCTGGCTAAAACTGTAGGCAGCATTGCGAGGTATTTAGTTGCGTCGTAGTTCTGACTTTTGTAGTACCTTTCTAGGTCATCTAGATAAGAGTCCGCTGTATGCTCCTTGGGTTTGTAGTCAGGGATTTTAATATTTGAGTTAGGGGTAAATACGTTGACTGATGCTGTGTTGGCTGCAACAGCAGCGTTAACTGCGGCTTCTGTTATGCCCTTGATATAAACTTGAAGGTCTGTAACAGCTTGAGCGCTGAGTCCAGCAGTTAGGGCAGTCGGTATAGGTATAGACATATTCGTTGATACTGTAGGCTGTGGCGCCGATGTGCTTTGTGCTGGCTGCTTTTTTGTGTATTTTCTTTTCTTTGGAGGTTCTCCTGCAAGAGCTTTGTCTCTATTAGCGTTAAAGTCGTTACGTCTTTTGTCCCTAGGTTTGTGATTGGTCAAATGCGGTAGAGGCATGCATAGGGATAATTTTAATGTTCTGATAAATCTGAATTTGTATTTAACCTTTGTCCAATATCATTCGTAGCAGAATGAGTCGTTTTAGTATGCGCCAATCGCTTTGGCTTACTAAAAGATAATTGGTAAGTAAGGTACTAGCCAATTCCTTTGGCTTGTACAGAAAACTGACTGAGGTAAGTTAATTTGATTAGGTTGATTACAAACCAATAGTCTTTGCTTGAATTTTAATTAGTTATTTAAAATACTGGCCAATGTCTTTGGCTTGCATGTAAAATTAAGTTAATTGCTTTGCTTTGAAAGATAAGTAGTTTTATATAGGTATATGTATACCAATTAGTTTGATTTAAGGTATTTTAAAAAGTTTTTATACTAACCAATGTCTTTGGTTTGTATAAAATAGGTAGGTAGTTTTGCAATATTTGAATGAAAACAATTTGTTTAGTAAAAATACTTTGATTGTAATTTAAATATTTGCCAAGACCTTTGGCTTATATTAAAAATTGAATGAGTTTGTCAGTCAAACTTAATTAAACGCAGTGAGAGTCAACGAGGAAAGAACGAGGGCCATAGGAGATAAGGTAAATTGCTGTCTCGAAGCCTAATTTACCTATCTCTAGTGATAGCTGAGGAATTTCCCTGTCTCTATCACTAATTAGGTGCTTTTTGATTTTCCTGACTTTTTCCTTTATGTAATTTAATATAAATTAAATAATTTTTTCCCAATTTTACCTCACGATCCAGGAAATGATGTTTAAATCACCAATAACTTTGGTGTGTTCTTGAAATTAAGTTGAATCTTGATTGATGCTTTTTGTTGAGTGCCGAATACTTTTCTTTTTCCAGGAATTTGAAAAGGAAAACCGGAGTAAATCGCCAGTAGCTCTGGCGTTTTTGAAATTTCGGGACAGCTGACTGGATAGTAGGAGGGATTGCCAGTCACTCTGGCATTTCAGAAGTTTGTCAGCTGTAACAGAGAAATAATAATGTTAGCAAATAGATTAATTTTAATAAAATGGTAGGGTAATAATTTTATCAATAATATTTTAGTTAGTTGTAGGTATTTTTAAACGTTGGGCGACAGTTGTAGAGATGCTAGATTCCCGGCTCCTAGATCCCTACGGTTTATGTGCTTTGCCAATAATGTGTACGTGATCGATGTACTTTGGGTTGAGTGTTTAATGTATCAAATATATATTTAATTATTCCAATTAGTTAGCACAATCACAGGTATATTATATTTAATTGAAGAATGCTGAAAGAATAGGAAAATGGAGAGATGGAAGAATGCTTGTGGTCGCTCGCTCCGCTCGTTGGACTCTGAAGCGTTGCTGGCACTCCAGTTGATAGGAACTTGCTTCTTCGTGGTTTGGTTTGATTCTTGGCACGTTGGGGTGTGACTTGCGGGTAGCGCAGAGTATAGTAGTTACTCTCCTACAGTAGAAAATGAGGGTTTTGTTTAATAATTGCAATAAATTAAACTAATTAGCAAATTGTGTTAATATTGGCATTGCCATAAAGTACCTTGATACTTCATAAATCGGTTTTGAAATCAGTATTAGTCATCAATAATCTCTCTCCATCAATCAAAGAAGAGAAATTCTATTGACTGGGTTTAATTATTGAATCCCAGTAAATCAATTGATTTCTCATGGTGAAAAAGATTATAAACATATATAAATATAAAACATAAAACATAAAATATAAAACATAGATTATTTTATTATCATTATGATTTCATTGTCATTATGTAATTTATTATTGGCCATGGGATTACTTATATCTATATTTAAAACTAAATCGATCGAATTAACAAAACAAGATAAGGCTCCAACTGGTTTTTTCATCCTGGAATCATATTTTACATTTTATACGAATTTTAATTATGTGTGTATGCAAACGAGAAAGAAAACACTCCCTTGTTTATTACACAAAAAAGTGCCCTTTGGTGATTAAATTATAATTTTTAAATGCGTACTTTGCTTATACAATTATGATTACTCGTCTACAGTTAAATGAACGTTGTTTTGTACGCAAAGGAAATAAAAAATTTAAAAAATCCTTAATACCCACATTTTATTTAATGACCACATAGATTTATAATTGATCCCATAAAAAATCATTTTAGATTTTATTAATATTTGAATCATAAGCTAAAATAGAATTTTTCAGCGTGGTACCGATGGTCGTCTACACCAATTGACTTGCAATTCCCATGAGACTTGGTCTATCCAAGGAAGTAAACCTAAAATAGGGCATTATAATTATATAGAAATCAATCAAAAAGGAGCAATTGGTTTTTAATTGGCAAATGGAAGATGTTTCAAATTTACTCACGTGTGAGACGAGCATAATAGGTAAACTGTCTAGTATAGTACTGCGGATCACTAGGGACTAAAGTGGTTCCAACGGAGACTACCCCTATTTGCATCCAATGTTTTGATGGCAGGTCGATAAATAAGGGTCCTCAAGGAAAAAAGAGTTTTATTGTCACATTCATTCATTCGACCTTGAGTAGGGCATGAATTAACACTTACCTCCAGAATCGCCCTACAAATAAAGAAAAACCAGTGCAATGGGCATAATCAAGTATCGTCAACAATATTTAAATGTACAACATCCACAATCATTAATTAAGGGGTACAATAAATGGCACACTCCAGTATAAGTGCCTCAAGTCTCTGTTTTTACTCTTTACTAAATAATTCTCAACGTCCGTTCTTAAAAACTTAAAATGAGGCCTGTATTACAGGGAAAGTTTAAACGCACCTCAAACATAATCGGTTTACCTCAATAAAAATAATCACCTTGCCTCAGCACATAAATACATTTAGCTAATAAATATTTATCCAGTCCCTACAAGTAGACTACAAAATTGTCAGTATACTTGAGGTAAATGTACTAAAACATTCACAAATCGTATTTATACTTGAGGTAAAGATATTTATATTATCAGTTCGGAGTAATGATATTTGAGACTAGATAGATATTTATTAGCTAAACGTATTTATATGAGGTAAAGCGATTACTTTTCTTGGGGTACACTGATTATTTTTGAAGTACACTTACATTCCAGCCCTTTAACCCTTTTGGTACAAATATACGATCTACCTTGCCTGCTCCTGAGGGTCCATGGTCATCTGCGCAAATAACTCTTGAATAATCCTTGTCTGGTGCCCATTGTTTGCAGTATTCATTACTATGTATAGGCACTTTTAATTTCTGGGACACTTTTGGTTGATCTGGTGGCCTTCCTCTTGAAGTTACTCCCCATCCTTTGTAGAATGCATTTGTATTTGTAAAATGTATTTGTATTTAAAAAAAGATATTTGTAAGCGTACAGGTTTTTATTCAGCGCTAATCTGTCCGTAAAGTTAGCAAAAATAAAAATATTAAATACACAATTAACCTGCTACAACCCCATCTCTCCCGTCAAACAGGTTAATGTTATCAGTTCTTTGCGGAATGCATATTGGGTTGAACGTTTCGCTAGTTATGTCCACTCTGCGACTTAGTATTAAAACTCCCAAGTCGCTTTCATCACTGCTTCCAAAGAAAAAAAATATTGTAAATAGAAATCCGCTTAAAATTAGATAATGGAAGTTTTGCATTTAACCTGAGCCCAGATAGATAATCAGGATGAACATAAAGTTCTGATATGTCTATAGGAATGCCTACATCAGGTCCTTCTCTGCAAAAATTATAAAACAGGTGCAAGTACGGGTTAATTCAGGCTTTGAAGTATTATAAAGGTTTGTACTCAAGTGTGTACCTCAAAAATAATTGGTTTACCTCAAGAAAAATAATCACCGTACCTCATATAAATAGATTCAACTAATAAATATTTATTAAATTTCAAGTATCACTAGGCCGAACTGTTAATATACCTTTTGCCTCAAGTTTTAATTCAATTTGCTAATGTTTTAGTATATTTACCTAGAAAATAGTGAGGATTTTATACTCTATTTGAGCTAAATGTACTAAAACATTAGCAAAATGCATGATTGAGGCAAAAGTATATTATCACTTCCGAGTAATGATACTTGAGACTGGATAAATATTTATTAATTAAATGTAATTATATGAGGTACAGTGATTATTTTTCTTGAGGTAAACTGATTATTTTTGAGGTGCGTTCAAATTTTCCCATAATAAAAACACTCACGTTCTCGGCGCATAGGTATGAAATACAGCCTGGAACCTATCTGGGGTTCTAGCCTTGCGTGCTTTAGTATTGGGCTGTTTATCCGATAAGCAATGTGCGGCTGCGTAAAATAAAACAAAATTAAACCCATTTCGGTCGTTAATCATTTGGTATTTTGAAATGTGGCCTCACCCGTTAACACAATCCGATCATTTATAAGCTGCAATATTAAAATAATAATAAATCTTAGCAACCAAATCAGCAGGGAACATTTCATGACCTTAGCTGAGTTATATTTACGCTTTTTTGAATGTGTAATTCTGAAGGTGGGTGAAAAGGTCGACATCAAGGCGTGATTATTACACTTACCGTTCCCCCACAGTTATTTCCACCTTTTCCACCGGGCTCTCTAATGTAAACGAACACCAGCCACTGTTACAAAGGAGTTAGATTTAAATGTGTTAGTTAAATTTAGAGAAATTATGGAAAATTTAGAGAAATAATGAAAAATTTACAGCAATTATGGAAAATTTACAGAAATTATGGAAAATTTAGAGAAATAATGGAAAATTTACAGAAATTATGGAAAATTTACAGAAATTATGGAAAATTTAGAGAAATTATGAAAAAGTTACAGAAATTATGGAAAATTTAGAGAAATTATGGAAAATTTAGAGAAATTATGGAAAATTTAGAGAAATTATGGAAAATTTAGAGAAATTATGGAAAATTTAAAGAAATTATGGGAAATTTAGAAAAATTATGGAAAATTTAGAGATTTTATACAATAAACTTACTGGAAACTCAAATGGAATAGTATCTTGTCCTCCGACGACCCTGCTATGAAATCCGGGGGTTTTACTCTTACCGCATTCTGGAGTTATTTTCAAAATTCAATTCATAATTTTTTTACAATTGCTTCAGAGCACAATCTATCTTGAACTTCAACTGCAGTTAATTATTGCTATCAATATGAATTACTTTTTATTTTGCATTACCACAGCTTTTATAGTTCAGCCTTCCTTGCGCTTTCCCCCCACCATGTTCTCCGGTAAAAAGGTCCTTCACTATTAAAGTTAAACCAATTATTATGCCAATATAATTTACAACCTTCAGTTAAGTTTTAGAAGTTGGATCTTCTTAAAATTGACTTTGATCACAATTTCGGATTTATAATATATTTTAATTCTATACAAGACATTATGCAATTTTATAAAAATATACAACAAATTTGCCAATCGTTTACCTTCCCTTGGAGAGTATGCCCGATAACTGGTTACAACAGAGACAATGAAAAGTATTCTTAGCATTATTACCAGGAAATGACCTGACATCTTTTTGTGCTCCAAATTTACAAATACCCCATACAAATAAAAATTAATTATTGTTTTAACATAACGGTAAATTTTGTGCCACTTACACTTGCTTGTATTAATAAAGCATTTTCGTAATGCAATAGAAAGTTGTACGGCCCACACAATATATAGAGTAGTGAAATCGATGTAACAAAGTAATAAATGCAGACAATAGACAATAATATTGTGACTGTTACAGTTTCACCTATTTTTCCTTTATGTCAATATCATTCATATTATTTTTAGGATTAATTTCACAACGGTAATCAGTAATCACATCGTGTAGAAAAGTTGATAAACTTTCTTTTGGTGATTAGTGGGTAATTTGTCAGACACATTTTAATTGCTTTGCAAATTTACTGACTAACACTATAAAAAATACTGCAGTTCTCGGGACATGGATGCTAGTGGTGCTATTGCATAATTAATAGAAAATTTGGAAGAATTTTCTATTACGAAAAGTACTGATATGATGGTAGAAATGCATGTGTGCTTGTTAGGTAAGACAGATGCTTTATGAGAATGCCAGATCTGACTGTCTGTCTGATACACAAGTAAGGAGGATTAAGCAAATGGCTTCAATGTTCGAATTATTGGTTTTGTTTTTTCTCGATTACTTATTTAATTCTGAATTTTCTATAAATTTTCGAAATCGTTTAGGGAGAAACAAAATTGAGTTCAATGTAATCTTCGAAATTGTAATGGCGCAGCGAATTAAGAATTTTTTGACTATTTGACTTGTTTTCCTATGAGATTGATAACGTTTAGTAATTATAGTTCAACATGAGATGAAAATAAATGAAAATTAACTTGGTGAGACTCGTGACCTTGTAGAATCCAGAATAGAAAGGTTCTTAGGTTCTACTGCATTGTATTAGAAATTCATCTGCATTGAATGGAAGTTAACAAAGAGCAATAAAAAGAAAAGTTTTATGGATTCTGCATTGAAACTATGAAGATTGTTAGGATCTAGCAGTGCACTTGCATTGCCCTGCAGTATCAAAGACATTTTACTTAGAATAAAAATTTCAAATGAATGCAAAGGTCACATTTCCAAAAATTAAAAAAAGGATCATTTGCATCTGTAATAAGGGTTTAAAGTATTCGAAATGCTCGTACGCAAGAGCTGATGAAGAGCGTAATAGTAAATGGTGCTTTTGATAAGGAATTCGTCATTAGAACTCTTAACCTACAAGAGTGCAGAGGAAACAAGACATGAGACACCGTATGGAGGAGACACGGATTTGTAGACTAATCTCTATTTTAGCAGAGTGGAGTGAATCCACGGTTTTAGGATTCTAATGGAGTCACTGCATGAATAAAGTTATTTTTGGCTACTGGGACAGGAACTTCGTCTGCTAACAATAAGTTCATTTCAGTTAGTCTACTCATGCAACTATACAGCCATAGCCACAAGCGACGTGTATGAGTGTATGCCAATAATGTACAACACGCATCAATATCATGTGTTAGATTAAGTAAATTTACATATAAACAACAATCCTTGTCTAGTTTATTTACATTAAGTACATAATCTGTGTTTTAAAAGAAGAATATTATTGCTTATTGATGAATCCAGATTTTACAATTAAGAAAATTACAAAATATTAATTTTTGTGAATGATAAATTCATTTCTTTTACTTTCTTATGAATATTATCTGCACATTTTTCTTTATAAATTTTAAATTTTAAAATTTCTGTTTCAATTTATTTTCCGCAAATTGAAAACGTAACATTATTCTTGCATTTTTACTTTTACTATATTTATGTACGGTCCCTTGCTTCTCTTTTTAGTATGCTCTTTTAAGAACACAGGAGTAGATATAATATTTTATTACCAAGTATTAGGTTCATCCTTATCTTATAATATTCTGGTATCTGTTCAGATTAGATGTACGTACTTGTGGAGACAGACAACTTCAACGTCATTTATACATCTTGTAACTAGCATATGCGAAAGACTACGGGAGGATAAGACTGCAATATGTTCTTTGGATGCAATGTACTTCTGATGTCAATCTCAAACTAGGCATTTAGCCAAATGTGACGAGTGCCACGACACCTTAATTTCTTCCAGGATTATTACAATGGAAAAAATGGATTTAATCTACCAATAATCAATTTAATATTTTCCACGATTATCATAAAAATAGCAAAATAGTTAAAATGCATAAGAGACAAATAATAAATAATATAATAATTAACTAACAATTAAATAGTAAATAAAATGAAATAATTAACAGAAAAAGAAATAATAAATAAATAATATAATAATTAACTAACAATTAAATAGTAAATAAAATGAAATAATTAACAGAAAAAGAAATAATAAATAAATAATATAATAATTAACTAACAATTAAATAGTAAATAAAATGAAATAATTAACAGAAAAAGAAATAATAAATAGATAAAGTAATTATTAATATAAAGTAAATAAAAAATGTCTGTTAAAAATATGTTAAAATTGGGAAAAAGTGTTAAAAATGAACATAGATAATTAAATTACCAATTTTCTTATTTTTCTTTTAATTTTTCCCATTTCCCTTGAAAATTGAGAAATGGAGACCGTTAATAGTGACAATAAGTTATTATGTGTGGTATTATTACACTTATTAGGGGAAGTAAGAGGATGCAGTTGCGTAAGATTTTTTCGTTTCGTCTCAGATCACATTGTGCATGCGGTGAAATGGAGTCGTGATGTCATCTCATTCAAACTAACAATAAGTCACTACGAGTGTAGTTTCCCAAAGTGCTGTGTTTCTCTTGTCTGCCTTCCTAGCCATTTTTTCAGTATTCTCATTTACATACACTTCTAATCAACGAGCAATAAATCTCAAACCTGTAAACAATATTTGTCTCAAATTTACCAATGTGTATTATTATTTCTAGGTATTTAATACAAACTGACTCCAAGAAGAAAGCACTACTTGTTCAGAAAATGTTTTCCATACTTGCAATACACATTTAGTTTCCTGAAATCAAAAAAGAGGAAAACAATTTCGTTTTCTATTCCAAGTAGAAATATTTTTTAGTGAAAATCTAGTGAATAAGAGTGTAGAAAAGTTTAATTACTTGTGCAGAAAGTTGGGATTGAATTCCAAGTATATTTTTTATCGAGTGTGAAAATAGATTTAGTAGCTTCTAGAATGTGATGTGAGTGACTGCGGCAATAAATTGTCAGAGATCATAGAGACTGCACACAAGCGTTTCATGTCAACCAATTAAAAAAATATTGGGCCACAAATTTATAGAGCAATAAGGCTGGCATCAAAATTTTCAGTGTGTCAAGTGAAAAAGAGAATTAATTAGTTAATTAAAATGTGCTGGCCGACATTTCGAGGAGCAGCATATTTAGCCTCCAGCATTTTCATAGTAATTCTTATTTCCTATTTATTAACCATTTTTGATTTCAGATTTTTGTGTGAAATATTTTTCGTGAATACGCACGATGATTAGAAACGTAAATATTTACATATATGACTCATTTGTGGAGTGGTCTATAGATAGATAATAGAGTTGAATGTAATTCAACAAACGAACATGTGACTTGTCTGTCTCTTTAGCAGTTAACCTTACGAACCGTCTTTAGAACCGATGCAGAAACAATCGGGGAGTTTAATTTTAAAGAACACACCATTAGAATACAAATGTCTATAGAAGTCTCGGATTAAGCAAAAAATTGTAGACAGAAGGGCAACCCATTTTTCTACTTTTTTCGTACACTTTTTCTTCGCATTACCTATTTCATTGCAAACTATCCTATTGCTAACGTCACAAAAATTCATTTTAGCAGTTTCTATTGCAATTTTATTGAAATTGGTTTCTACATTGCGTAATCCATGAATAACTAAACAATATAAATTTATTATTACTTAAATAACTGAAATATTACCAGCATTTAAGTAATTAATATTTATGTTAATGTATCATTAAACTCTTAAATAACTTTTTTATTAAAGACCAGGCATGTTATGTAAATGGGCTTATGACATGCGACCTAATTAATTTTGCAGTATCGCGGGATTCAAGTCGCTTTCAATATGGCCTCCTCATTTATAACGGGAATTGTAAGTTATCATTTTGATCGTCAAACTCATAATGATGCAATCCATCATTGTCATTTTGCATGTGCAGTCTGCTTTGCATGGACATGCAACATTACACAACAAAAAATGTTCCTGTTGTCTTTGCATGTCCTCTCATTACTTTTATTCTCTGCGTTTTCAGAAGGTGACCTATTTGCCAATTACAGATGTCGAAGAATATCTTTTACAGCTTATATATTTTATTCCACTACTCACAACAAGCAGTTTTGCATTATTGGGTGTAGAAAGTGTAAGTTAAAATAATTTATAATCATAGTGTTATTTCTATGGAGAGATGCTTTCAATTTTGCATTTCATTACAAATTTTTGACAATTTTTGACGTTTTGAATTCGACAATTTGCATTATTATGGATTTTTCTTTTGTAAATCCCATAAATAATGGAAAACTATGGGAAATATAAGAAACTTAGCGTCCATTTAAAAATTTTGCAATTGCGTCTTTAGAAAATACGGTATTTCCCATATTTTCCGCGGTGAAATTGGTAAATTTTTTGACAATTACTCCATTAGAATTCCCAGAGGTGTCACTAATTTAACCTAAAACTTTATATTTTCAGGACTCTCACAACTTTGTACTTTTTTCAACGGTGGCGCTGTTCTTAACACTTCTGATACGCTACAGCCTAGAAATTGCATTCATTTATTTGGTAAATTGGGATGCATATCGTTCGAAAATCGTTAGTCTTTCCTTAAACATCGTTTTTGACTTTTTGCTCATCATCGTGCTCCTAGTTTATGCGCAACACAAACAAAGGGTAAAGCAAGAAATTCTTATTGGTCTGATTGAAGAGCAGGAAAAAGAGGAAGTGGTGCAACTACCCAAAGAAAAATCGAAAACAATCGCAAAAAAGCCAACACTTCAGGAAGAAGAAAATGCACGGCCTGTCGGAGTTGGGATTGGCCAAGGATTCGGGGAGGGCGTGGCCATTCACTATCCTAGTCGCCCAACGGACATGCGCAGACTGGACCGCCCCTTACCCCCTCTACCTTCTTCTTATAAATCATCTAAATCTCCATCCGTTTCTACTGAATTCGAATCGGTTCCTTCGACTCCATTACCCCCCTTCCCACCTCGGGGGGAAGGAGCTCCTATTGCGTCTCCTGACTATGACGACATTTAAATATTTGTACAATAATAATTTGAAGCTATAAAAACCTTCTCAATGTAATATCTCTGTATTATCATTATGATAAATGTATAAATTTATGTTTTCAAGCATTAACCATATAACTATTCTGAAAATGATATTTGAAAACTCAAATTATGAAAGTATTCAAGTATTTCAATTAATCCTGAAAGATTATTTTACTTATATTTTCAAAGTCGTGGTCGTCAATGAAAACTTTAATGAAATTATTACCTCCAAAAAGTGTTTAAAATTATTTTTAGTTTAAAAATTTGGATTTTTAATTTACAACAAAAAAATTTCCCTTCAACAACAACAAAAAACATTCATTAATTTGCATTGAAATAAGGCACCCTAACTAACGGAAAAATTATTTAATATTATGGAGAAAGTGAATGCCATTGGCAGATAGATGGAAACACTTACAAACTAGATTTGATACTATAATAGTTACTAAAAATTGCAATTGCAAGAGTAATTGAAAAATTTGCAATTTCTATTTACATTCTTTGTATGTATTTGCCAAAGTTAATTAGATGGGCTTCAGAATACGAACTTTCTATTTACTTAAGTAGAGGAATAAATGTAAATGTTCATAATACATTATAATACACCTTTAAAACAAATGTAAAAAAGTAGTTTAGTATGGAAGGCACGAATTAACAAAAAAATTGACTAAGATTAAGTGTAAATGTAATTAATTTGAGAAATATTACCTATATGTAAGGATTATGATAAATGTAATGTGATTCTGATTGAGACATAATGTGCTAGTGGATGTGATACATATGAAATGTCTGTGGTAAATAGAGCCATCGGTTGATTTAAATTCAGATTTTTGTGTTATCCTTCTTATCCGTAAGACAATCTGAACTAATATACCTAGTTGTATGTAAATGTGATCTTAAAAATGTGACACATCATTGAGTCTGTCGTAGTATAGAAAAAATATCTTAGATTGATCCTAAATATGTACTTTTCTGTCCTTAGATCAAATAAATCATATTTCAGAAAACTTCTGCTTCTAAACAAATTAAATTTTTATTTTAAAAATTTCTTAACCACGTTTTGTCAAAGTAAAGTAAAATTTAACATATATTTTTCGATTTTACATTGCAATTTAGCCCATTTAGCATAATTCTCGAAAGTGGTTAATGATTTCTGTAAAAGTACACTTATTACAATCCAATTATTTTAGTATGGGGCTTTTGACTATAAATTCTTGCCTTTTTCGTGTATCTTGCAATTGATGGCACTTAGCATGCTAACGAATGGAAGATAATTGCATTTGCACATGCATCCGGGTAATAGGGAATTTGGCAATTAACTGAATTCATTAAAATAATTACTTTTGGCTAGCTAGTCAAGTAAATTAAGGCGTGGCATTAATCGTAAATCAATAACTCAACTGCAACACTGTATTTTCCTAAGAAATGTACATATGTAAGGAAGTTGAGATAAATTAAAGTAAAACTTGGCATTAATATACACAAAATATAAAAATATAAGAACAAAAACTTTGGCAAATTAAACCCATAAAAGTGAAAAATAGATTACAAGCAGATTATCCAATTATAATCTAATTATCCAAAGTACTTTGCTTAGCTGTACATGTCATGTTTATAAAGATAACAATATTTCACTCCTGGAAGTAATTTATTATAATTAGAATCGATAAGCAATTAGAAATCGAGTACAAATAGAGCACAACATAAGTAAATTTCGTAACTTGGCTCCCGCAGTTCTAAAGAACAGTCAGTTTCCCCTGAAACACTTACAATGTGTTCAATACAAAAGATTACAGAACCAACTTACCTTGTCGACAAAGCAAAAATTCACAATATAGAGAAATGTCCCTCAAATCTTATTTTACAGAAAATATTTCTTCCCTTTTTGATCACAACAAAATTCATGGGAGTTCTGCCTTTTCAATTACAACTGGATGGATCTGTTGCTTATAAATACTTCAGCATTCCCTCCGTTTACTCTCTCATCTTTTTCTTGCTCTTTGTATGCGACAGTTGCATCTTTCTTCCGTTACTTCTGCAGGTAAAATGACAAAATCCACATTATTTTTCATAATACGCTTATAAATATAAATAAAGTTTTTCTGGACAAAATTTTAAAAGGGAGAAAGGGAGAGGATTCCCGAAATCTGCATTTTTTCTAAATGATAGGACTTAATTCTGAAAATTAGGGATTAGAAAATAATTCTATAATGAAAAATTTTGACTGTTATTAATACTGCTTTACAAATGTTCAAAACATACTGCATATCAATAGTATCAGCCTAGCTAAAATTCCTACTCAATTTATTTTACACCTTTTACAGATTTTTTTAAAAAATGTCGTAGTTGCAAGAAAGTTTGTAACACGAATTCAAATTTAATCCTTGATTTTACCTTGTTCTTGAAGGTTCCTCTTAAAATGTATTTTAAAATTTATATCTGCATTTAAAAGATTTTGTGCAAATTTGTTTCACAGGTGATTGGTAAAACCGGGAGCACTGTGAATACCATTGCGGAGTACATTTTTGGCGGTGGGCAGTATTTAGGCCTATTTGCGACTCTGTTGCTGGTTCCTTACATAACCTCCCGCCTAATGAAGTTTTGGAACAAACTGCAAATGATTATAAGTTACTTGGCGTCAAATGGCTCTTCTCGGTTCTTTATTCCAACATACCAGTTATGCAGAAGGACATTATTAATCTGGTTTTTATTTACTCTGGTATTTGGTCTGAGTGTTTCTTACGGGTTCGCCGCGAAAATCAAAGGAGTCCTCAATTATAACAGTGCCTTCGTGCACGGAGGAATTTTAACCGCTTTGAGTTTCTTTTGCACCATGATGGCGTTTCATGGATTGCATTCCATGATGTTTGTAACTTTTGTCTGTGCTTTGAAGAGATGTCTAGTTTCTGTGAAAGTTCAAGGGACGGAACCCTTTTCGGGAGAAGAAACACAGAAAGCAAAGTTGCAAACACTTTTGCAGATTTATGAAAAATTAAATGATTTAATTGTCGATTTGGGTCACATTTATGGAGTTTACATGATTGTTCAGATGATAGCTATGATAACTGGAACGATAACAAGTATTTTCTTCCTGTTTTCATCAATGAATCACACAGGACTCTATCATTACAGTATAGCTGCCATATTGACCTACACAGGATGGCTTTACTACATTTGCGACACGGGAGAACTCTTGAGACATGATGCCACCGAATGCCAAAAGGCTCTCAGGAAATCGGCTGTTAAATGTCAACTTTCAGTTAGTGTATAATTTAATATAAAAAATTAAATGCAAATTTTATTATACTTTTCATTATTTTTAAAGGAATCGATGATTTTGGACAAACTAACTGACTGTCCACCGGGTATCAGTGCTTGTGGATATTTCTCCATAAACAGAAAACTCTTTACTAGCGTTAGTACCATATTCCTACATTTTTTTTTACATAATACTTATTTGGTATACTTTTAAAAATGACAAAGTAGTGCCTCCTCTCCTTGTTCGTAAACAAAAAATAAATTAACGTAATTAAATACATATTTGGAAGCATTCTTTTATTTGACGTAATTGAAAAAATATTATTGAGTTTGCATTTTGAATAGTATATAACTTATTCTTTGGTTTTTGCAAGTTGTTTATAATATTTCTATAACTGGCCTATTCTTATATATAGGTTGTAGGAACCATTACAACATATTTGGTGGTCATGCTTCAGTTCAAACTTACTGGTGACTCATCATGAAGAGGGAAAAATAACTAACTATGGGTACCTTCAGAGAAGCAGTTCAATTACAATTATTTGGGTCAAACCCGTATATGTAATTATTGGCAATTTACCTGTGAAAATAATAAATTTATTGAAAACAATGAAAATAATAATTTCATGCTTTTATATTATTTGTTACTTTTATTTTAATAGGAGATGTTTACATGAATTGCAACCAGACTACTGGTATATTTTAAATATACAATAAAATTGTATTTCCCAATAATAAAGTTTAGAATGCCCGATTAATAGGGTTCCGATTTCTGATTCTAATGAAATCGATTGACTAACCAAAGTGTCATATCATAACGTTGCGTATTAAATTTAGATTTTAGAAAACAACGAAATTCGTCAAATTAAGAAAAGGCATCATATATGGAAGATTTCTTCCAGTCGTCCAGTAAACTTATCTTCCATGGCTATGGGTATGGATTAGATCAATTAGACAACGACCAGTACCATAGTATTCAGTATATCCCATGTCACACTGGCAATCGGTGTACTCAAAACCGTTAAGAGAAGGAACAATTTTGGCTCCACAAACTGCATTATCTTCACAGTAGCCTTTACAAGGTTTACCTATTTTAGGAGCACAAAGATATACACGAGGACCTACAAAGTCACCTGAAATGGAATAAATTCGCCCAGATTTCAAAGTAGTTAGGGCATTGTATTCGTATTTCTTAACCCCAACATATTTGAAGCCCTGTTTGCAATTACACACGCCTCTACTGCACTCTAAATCAAAATGCTCGTTTTGAATACACTGGTATGTTTCATTGCATTTCTCTTGATAAATTCTTTTAAAGCGACACTCATGTGTTACAGGATCCTCATAAAATGATTCTGGATCACAAATGCAAATTCCCTCTGTGCAAACTGCATTTTCCACGCATTTAGTTAAAATGCATGGTTTTCCTGGTAAACCAATACACTGAGTATCTTTATCTGAATAAGTCGATATTTCACGATCACAATCTCTAGAATATTCACATGTTTCTAATTTCTCCTTAAAATCTGCTTGGCAACGACAATATCCTTTATCACACACAGCATTCTCAGGACATTGCTTCCGTGATCTGTTTTGACTGCCGAAGGGAGAAGCGCAAAAATGTCCCAAACCAGTAACACAATATCCAGAGTCAGATTCAAAAGCTTCGTCATCTTCGCATTGACACTTTTTATTTTTGCAAAATAAATTTGTGGCACATTCATTTTCGGTATCATTACAAACATCTCCGAAGGACTTCCTAGCTAAGCATTTGTTCTCCACTTGATAGTATTTCCTTGAATAGCAGTGACTACAGCGCCCAGTACTTTTAATACAGTAGCTATCAGAATCACACCCGTATTTGCATTCATTTTGCTCGCTACTGTAACATTTTCCTGTTTCTTCAATGTAGCCTGACGTACAGTGACATTTTCCATCGATACATCTAAATCCGTCCAAACACATTAACCTATTGTCACAGCTTTCGCCATGTAATTTTTTATTAAAGCACATTTCATCTTTTTGATAAAATCTGGAATCACAAAGACATTCCGCCGTCCCCGAAAAATAATTTTGAAAACAGTGTGACTTTTCAATGCAATCAATTCCATTGTTTCTACAAATAGGTCCACCAGCTTTGATTACACACTTATTTTGATGTTCATTGTAGTTAGAATTGTGGCATCTGCAAACCAAATCGGTTTTGTCGCATTCCAAGTTCTTGATTGCCTTGCAACTGGTTTGATCCTCAGAACAGGACTCTCCGTAATTTTTGGATAAAATGCAACTTGCATTTTTTATGTGATATCCGCTATCACAAGCACATTTTTCTGTTACATTGTCACAGTGTGCATGGTCAATGCAATCCATTTCTACTAATGAGAAGCCCAATTCGGTTTCCATATTCAATTTCTTGTACAGACAGAACGATTCCACTTGAGCCACACATTTTCCTCGACCCGAATCAAATTCCAGTATTTCGAGCTCCGATCTCAATGAGCCGGTCATTTTACATTCACAAATATTTGAGCCACTTGAACATTGCAGTCCATCTTCCAATTTACATTTTATCGTTTCATTGCACGATTCTCCGTAAGCAGCTTCGAAATTTGTCGGAAATGATCCAGTAATTAATGGTAGGTTAGATTCCAACAGAAGTAACACAAGGGTTTAATGTTTAATGTTTAATGTTTGCATTTTATTCAAGTGCCAAAGGGATCAGTACAAAAAAAATTGCTCTGAGTCACACCATCATTAGCACCGAAGGCAAGCAATAGTCACCTTATTCCCGGGACAGACCGAATCGTTACCAAATTAATTTCGAGAAGTCATTATATACAATTAGAGTTAGGGTAGAATGACTGACAAGAACATTCTATACTAACTAATGATTGTTGTGTAATTAATACTTATACTTATTAACTTATATTAATTATTATACAGAATGCTTATTATACAAAAGTGTTCTGTCTTAACTCTAAAATATAAGAGTTTAGGTGTTTTGAGAAAGTAAAAGGTGAATCTATTTTAGTTTTTAGGGTAGGTTTTAGGGAATTCCAGGAGTTAACAGCATAGCACAGTGGGCTTTTAGCAAAAAGAGCTGTTTTATGAGTTAAAACATTTAGGTCGTTGCTCTGTCTGGTCCGTCTGTTAGCTGTGCCTTCGGTGCTATTAGATTTTAATGTAAAGTAGTTCTTCAGATCAATAATATTACATTCATTAATTATATTTTTGTACAGGCTGTTAAGAGTTAAGAAAAGTAGTCTTTCCTTTACAGTAAGTAGGTTTGCTTTCTCTAATAAGCACCATTGGTCGATATTAGCGTGTTCTTTAGAGCAAAGCGTTTGGGAGGAAAGAGTACCATTAGTTAATTTACCTTTGTTGTTTTTCCAATAGGATTTACTATAAAATTTTGACAATTTTGGGTATTCAAATATTAGTAAAATATTATTAATTTTTTGTTGCAAATGGGCCAATTTGTCAATTTTTGTGGGACCCCAGATGGAGATTGCATAATCTGAAATTGGGAGGACATAAGTGTTGATTAATAGTGTAAATACTTTGAAAGGCACCGTTCTCTTTATTTTGTGCAGAGCACCAATTGCAGAGGCAAAGCGACTTTCGACTTTTGAGAAATGTGCGTTAAAAGACAAAGTTGGGTCAAAAATGACGCCTAAATATTTAAATTCATAGACTCTCTCGATCGGGGTGCCATTGCATACGATATTTAAATCAGAGAAAGTATATTTATCTAGTGCCTTATGAAATAACATATATTTAGTTTTACATAAGTTGATTTCCATGCCCGTATCACAACACCAATTATAAATGCTAGATATAACATGTTTGAAAAAAATGTTGACATTAAAGGTTGAATTAATCTCCTTAAAAATTACCAGATCGTCGGCAAACATTATGTAATTGATATTTAAATCGTCTAAGATAATTGCAAGCGAATTAAAGTACATAATAAATAGAATTGGAGCAAGTACAGACCCTTGAATGACCCCTCGATCGTAATTATAAGGTCCAGAAATAAAATTTCCAAGTCTAATGTTGAATTTTCTATCGAGAAAATAGTTATAGAATAAAAGTAGGTACTTTTTGTCAATTTTAAACTTGTTTTTAAGTGTTTCTATCAGTTTTAGAGGAGGTACAAAATCAAAGGCCTTTCGCATGTCATAAAAAACAGCTAGAACTTGTTTCTTGGGGTCGTCAAGGGCTTTATATATTTTTTGAGTGAATACAGTGAGTGCAGTAATACAGGAACGCTTACGTCTAAAACCATGTTGACTATCATTTAATAGTTTATTACTCTCTAAATACGTCATTAGTTTGTCTTTAATAATTATTTCAAACCATTGGCTAAGAATAGGTAAATTAGAAATGGGACGGTATGAAGCCGCATCTGATTTACTACCTTTGCCTTTAAATAAAGGGATGACGGTACTAGTTTTCCATATAGAAGGAAAATTGCCGGAATTTAAAATATTATCAAATGTAGTAGTGAGAGGTTTGATTAGAGTTGGGATACAATTTTTAATAACTAAACCAGGGATATCTAGTTTAGAATCGAAACCTTTGAATTTTAATTTTTTTGAAGCCATAATAAGATCAGTATCAATAATTCAATCAGAAATACTAAACAAATGTTCTTCGAGTTGAGAATCACAAGAAGGGGTATCATTTACAATGTTATTATTATCACTTGACATTATTAATTTATTAATTTCTTGGAGTCTGCATTTGTCAGTGTCAAGAGTATCTCTTTTAACTATAAATGTATCAGCTAATTTATCGCAAATTACATTTTCATCAGTAGTTACAATATTGTCAATTATTAATTGCATCAGATTATTGCTACCTTTAAATTTATTACATAGTAATACATTTAGTTTCTGCCATAAATTGATGCAATCACCTACTTTGCTCAGTTCAGTAATGAAATAGTTTTTCTTTGCTAATACAATAGCGTTCGTAACTTTGTTTTTGCATTTTTTTATATTTAAGGCTATTTTCTGCATTTAGGGTTTTTTCGAATTTGTTTTTAAGCTTATGTTTCTGGTAGATAAGACTGCGTAGGCCAGGCGCATTGCTTTCACTCAGCCAGGGGGAAAGTTTAATTTTACAATGGCCTTTTTTAAGAGGAGAAAGTTCATCTAGAATTGCTCGTGTTTTTACAATAATAAAATTTAGTTGATCAGTAGGATCAAGTTCTGAGATGGGTTCCCAGTCAATACTACCCAATTTATCGTTGAATAATGCCCAATCGATTTTACTGTAATTTCTGTATGGGACCAACTCAGAATTAATTTTAGGTTTGCACTTTCGTAATGTAACGAAAGTGCATCTATGGTCAGAATCAGAAAGAGAAAAAACATCTGATTGTGATATTAAGCTAGTGTTGTTACAGTATATGTGGTCTAATAAAGTTTTAGATTTATGGGTTACTCGTGTGGGCTCGGTAATCAATTGTTTATAGCTATAGGATTTACTGATAGATAAGACTTTGTTTGTGTCAGCAGTTTTTTCTAATAAATTAATGTTTAGGTCACCAACTATAACAACATCATTTTGTAAAAATGGTGATGCAATTAATTTGCCAAACATATCAAGAAAAGAGTTTTTCGGAATGTGCGGTGGATTGTAAATAGTTACTAGGTGGAAACTTTTCTTTTTATCAGGGAGAATTTTTAAAATGGATACTTCAATATCTGGGTGGCAGTCGGTATTGTATTCAATAATTTGGAATTTAACATTATTCTTAATGTATAATAACGTTCCTCCCCCAGAATTGTGTATTCGGTCATTTCTGATCATATTATAATTCTGTAGGCAATAGTATTTATCTTGGTCATCGCTGTTTAATTTGGATTCAGTGATGGCAAAGATTTCAAAGGAATGGTCTTTAAGAAAAGTCTGGGCATCAGTGAACTTATTGCGTATAGAATTAATGTTTAGGTGAGCAATTTTAAAACCTTTTTTTAGAGGAGGAATAGGCAATTTCAGCACTTTTTCTGTAGTAATAATGTTATTATTATTAGTGAGGAGGTCATAGGAGTTTTTTGACAAATGGGAGAGTATCGAATTGTTTAGGCTATAAGGTTTATAAATACAATCATAACATATGCTAATGTTAGCATTTAATGGTTCATTGCAGTCAGTGCAATATCTCAAATTGTTCTGACTGGCAATGAAACACGATTTACATACCCAATCCTTTGATATATTCTTAAATTCTGTGTTTGAAACTTTAACTTGGCAGATTCGATGGAAGATAAGTTGACACGCTGAGCAGGAGAGTTTATGTTGTTTTGAGCCGATCTTCTTTCCTTCTTCGGTGCAATCAGGATCCGCACAAATTTTGAATTTTGGATTTGATTTGGCCATCGTGAATTAAGAAGTATCCAATTCCAGATGAAAGAGAACAATGTGGCTGGAACAATCTATAATTGATGTATATAATTAGTGTTTGTTGATACGGTATCGATGAAAGTTAGAATTCGTATGCCAATGGTCCATGTCGAAATGATTTAGAGTTGCGGAATTGTAATCCTTATAAATAAGATTTGTAGAGTAAAAAGGAAAAAATCGGTTTTACATTAATAGGAGTGCAGGATTTATAGTGTGGCACTCGCATCACATTTATGCATTTGTGACGAGAGGAGAGTCCGGGGTGTCCAGAGAGTCCAAGAGTGTCCGAGAGGCCAATAATTTAATCAAGAGATCTGTGTCCAGGTCATCGAAGAGTTCCAGCCATACTTTTAATAGGTGTTAGCACGGAGTAAAAATTGTAAGGTTGAGAGGCACTATTTTGGTTCATCGTGTATAAATTTAAGATGTCAAATGTGCAGTGATGTTGAGAGATTTGGAATACTTTTAACTGAATTCTAGCAGATATAAATGTTATCTATAAAATGAATTTAGGATTTTGAAGTAAAAATTTTGTTCACGGGTTAAAAACGAATTAGAATACGAAAAATTTTGGAAGAGCCTCGTGGAGGCAGCTGTTGGCGCAAAAGCGCCATCTCTCTCGTAACGTATCAACGTAACGTACGTACGGGCAACGTATCCAGCTGCAATTCTCAGTTCCTGTAAGATTGATAAAATAAATTAGTTCAAATAACAAAACTGAATTATTTAAATGAATAGTTAATTATAAACCCAAATCACCATTATGTACTGCACTTGTGTTAATTTCAATGGTCAATCCTACCCGTGGATAATGTAAAGGCAATAAAATTTTTGCTTTACAATTTTGCTATGCAAGTTTAGCAAAAACTATTTTTATTTTTAAAACTTGATATATTAATTCGCTTTCGTATTTCAGATCCAAATTGTATTTCCCTTGAGAGAAATCAAAGTTGAGTTCTCGCTAAGGTGAGACAACTATTGAATCAAATAGTGCACGACATAACAGCAGGAAGATTAGTAATGCATACGAATTTAGTCTGGAACATTCGTTGCACAGATTTCATGGATGACATAATTAACAATATTAATGATTTTGCATGTTAATAATTTAAGACAAAATAAACACAACGCAATACATTGCAGCATAGAGACTAACAAGTAATCGGATCAAGTTTATCTTGTAAGAGATGTATTTGGAAATGAATGAATGGCTTAGGATTTATTAGTGTGTTTTAATGTAATTATACTTGTTATTGCTATTGCTTTGGATGTTATCTGGACATGAATGAATGGTTTGGATTGATTAGTGTGTCTTAGTGTAATTAAGTGTTATTCATTTGAATTATGCAATGTAAATGTTTTTAAAATGTTTATTATGGTCCATAGATAATTGTGTACTTGGTTTATTTGAATTTCATAAGATTGTATCATTGCATTTATCTTATTATAGTTTACAAAATTCAAGAATGAAACGTTTTTGGATTTTCTTTTCCAATTTTCCAATTTAACAACAATTTCCTTATTTCTCTAAAATTTTCTTTTTATTGGATGGGAAATGACAATAATATTCTAAACCTTGTTGGCGGTTAGTAATAGTAAAGGGAACAAAGTAGCTTTTAGTGATAATACTTCGTAAATGTGGTCGAATTAACCATAAAATAGTAATTACAATGAAATGAAACCGTGTGAAAAATGTAGAATATTTGTGAAAATGTTAAATAACACACAGAATAGTGTTTACACTTCTTAGGGAATATTTTGTGACATGAAAAAAATATTGCAAAATATTTGCCCCGGGTGAGGATCGAACTCACGGCCTTGAGATTATGAGACTCACGCGCTGCCTACTGCGCCACCGAGGCAGGCTAAGTTTTCATGCAAAATATTATACACACTATCTGGGAACTTCTCAGTTCTCATTCTCATCTCATTTCTACTTATCATTAGTGTTACGTAAGCTTACCTACGTTTTAATCCTATCTGTTTTACAGAGTTTATTTACAGTTGAGTTCAATCGACTTTTTTATTCTATTCACTCTCGCTCTCTGCGGACAAGGAAACTGAAGTTCTATTTCGTATTCTGTGCAGGTTGAATTATACACAGCAGGTATAGCATTAAGATAAATTAAGTCTGAACAGAACCCCAAATTAAAGAATTATATTGTCTAAAAAGTGAATGACAATAAAATTGCAGTCGTACTGTTTTAGAGTGTAAATGTATATAATGAGGAGTAATGAGATTCTAAATGAAATTACAGAGTGAACAATGTATTTCAAAGATAATAGACAATCTCTGCATGTAAAATTCCGGATACACCTCTTTAATGTTTTTGTGTAATGTATAAAACATGTGGCATTATTGTCACTAGGATATGTAAATAATATAAGCTAACAAGAAATATTTGCATAAGAGCAAAAAGTGGGAAAAATTAATTATAAAGGAATTATTAAAATGTATTTTGCGTTAAGAATCTAGATTGACTAATAAAGTACTGCAATATTTGGAAATTATGACCGAGGAATATTTAGAATTCTTGAAAAAGTATTTAGAGTTGACATTTTCAATAAAGACATTGTCATTTTCTTGGATTTTGGAAGTTGTTTTGTTGTGTACTATATACAAGACCATATTTAAATATTTTCAACTTCAAAGTCGACGACTGGAAAGAGAAAATTGAAAAGTAGAAATGGCAGCAAATGACAGCACAGTTTGAGGTCAATGCTTCTAGGTATATCATTATCTATTTTCGAGAATGACTAAATATTTACAGCTGCCATCGATATAGATTGCAAAGATAAAGATAGGTATCATATTTTTTCAATATTGTTCATTCGTCGCACCTAAGCAGAAATTTAGGGAACTGTGTATTTTCCAAACATTTCAGCGTAAAATAATTTTCTCAGGTCAAGGAAGGTAATGAAAAGTGGAATATTGAGTGTAAAATTATGTTAACAAAAAAGGCGTTCAGATATTTCGGTGTGGTCATCAATTGTGGTTTTAAGTTTTTTCCATTCCACTGGAACTATGTCGAAGGAAAACTTGTCACTTCAAATCTTAGTGTCTCTCGGCAACTTTTTAGTACAGTGGCTGCATTGCAAACTGTTTTATACTCTATTTACTTTGTCATGAGGATTATTATAGATGTTAAAAATGAGTCGAATGATTATTCACAATTATCTCTCTTGTTCCTTTATCTTGTTGGCTATTTGTGGGCAGTTATCTGTTTTTATAATATCATCAATAAAAGAGATGATGTGGCTTTTCTCCTACAAGAACTTGAGACAACTGATTCGCAATTAAAAGGTCAATGTCAATAATAAATACAATATCACAGAATAATAAATTAGAGATAATTACAAAATAATAAATTAAAGGAAATTCTAATATAATAAATTAAAAGAAATTTTAAAATATTAAATTAAAGATAATTCTAAAATAATAAGTTATAATAACTTTAAAATAACACGTTATAATAATAATAACTCTAAAATAATAAGTTATAATAATGTTAAACTAATAAAATAAAGATAATTCAAAAATAATAAGCTATAATAACTTTAAACTAATAAGTTATAGTAACCCTAAAATAATCAGCTATAATAACTCTAAAATAATAAGTTATAATATTTATAAAATAATAAGGTATAATAATTATAAAATAAATTGTAATAATTCGATAATAGACAATAATAATCAGTATACATAATTTTACAATTTCTTTTTAAATGTCCTAATTACTTTTGCAGCCATAATAAAACCGAAAGAGGAAGGCAATTCATCGCCATGGACTTCTATAGAAAAGCTTGTGGAACTTCTCATAATCTTCAATTTGGTCAGCAGCATTTCTATTACAGGAGTTACTGTGATTGTGTTCGCATTTAGATTTCGTGATAAAATGTACTTTACTTCTCTTTTACCGGATGATTGTTTACAAGATTTCGTTATTGTAATCCTGACACTTCCGATTGATTTATTCTCCAAATTTTTTGTGGTTCATATTATACATTCGTCAGCCCTTTACTTGCAGATTTATTTAATTGCTGCTACATATTGGATAGGAAAAATAAGGTAACTATATTATGAATTCAATTTTAATTTTAATGGGGCAACAAAAATATGTAACCGTAGTTATCTTAAATGTTTGTAAAAATGTCCTGTTTTAGAATGTGAATTTGTTATGAAAGTTTGTAAATAAATGAAGTACGTTGGAATAGAAATATTACTTTTCAAAGAAGTAATAGTTTTCTTACGATTGACGATTGTAGGGGCAAAGTAATACAATTATTGTTAATTATTAGAGTTTCGCAAATATGACAAACTATTTTTGGGACAACAAAATAATTGCATTTTAAAATCAGGGGAACTTCTGTTGCCATTAAATTTACTTAGTTGCCAATATTTTACAGAGATTTACTACTAATTAATGAAGTACTCTTTTTGTGGCAAAATAAATGGAAATTTGTAAATATTAAAGACGGCTTTTATAGCACATCTTTTGAACTTTTCTAGGAACTGTGATTACGAACGTCAACTAATGTGTTTCCGAAGACTGAGAATTCTCAACATTTATTTCAACAAAAGTATGATCCCTGAATTCCTGTCGTGCAGTTTTACAGCTGTTGGTCTTTTCATTTGTATTACAATGTTTGCTTTAATTCGACTGTATGGAATTGTTCCAATGGAAACATACATTCTGTATTTTATGGTTGGTTTTGCCACTTTTTCCCTTTCTTCTGTCGTTTGGGTTGCTGCATCTCGGGTCTACGAATATTCCTTCAAATTCTTAGATCGACTGAAGCGGGATCTTAAAATCACCAGTGGACTGATGAGAAAACAAATCATAAGTTTATATTATTTTGGTATTCGTTTGGGAATGCTGCGATCAATTAAATATTTGTACATCTTCTCGTTTTACTTATGGATCTCTAATTACGTTGTAACACTGCTCATAGCACTTCCACCTTCCCACTTTAAATAAAAACTGTAAGAGAAAAGTAACTCGGAAATTGTGATGCAAATCATTAGGAAAATAAAATTTGTCAACAATTTTAATTTTGTGAAAGCCATATTAATACGTAAATTACAACCAGTTTTAATTTTGCTTTTCTGCTGTTTTCTGCAGTATTAATAAATTTGCAACTTTTTTGTGTTTCACTATTTCTTAACTCTAGTAAGGCTTTGTCATGAAGCAATCAATTTTATTAACAGTTTTCAGAAGGTTTTATTTGGAAAGGATTTTAGAGGTTTCAGTCAAGTCATGAATATTTTAATCGTCTGTCTACTAGTTTCTATCTTTGAAACACAGAGGACAAACAAAGAAGAAAACTAAGCCTCTTGAAGTTTGTACCATGTCTCAAATCCAATCTAATTTACTAACATTGTCTACTCCCTACTTATGCCAAAGCGTTAAGTACGTACAAATTTCTAAACGCTGAGAATGATATGGAGAAAATTTAAATTCACCTCAAAAATAATTGGTTTACCTCTAAAAAAATAATTACTTTACGCCATATAAATACATTAGGCTAATAAATATGTTGGTGCTGGTTGTCGTTCCTAACACCAATGGAGTGGTTCGTCTGTCTGAGTCGTCTTCGGATTTCTATTTCTAATTTTACGAAGGACCACTGCAAATTATAGCTTGCAGAACTATCTGTCTAATTGTGTGCCTATTGTGAGCCTAGTGTGATGACTGAAATAATAGGGCTTTTAAGAAACTGGTATTTTAAATTAATCAGTGTTTACTGTTGTCTAAAGTAAAACTGAAAACGGTTACAATCAATCAAACCAAAATAATGCCAATATCTATCAACTTATCAAAAGTCTCCTTGCACTTCTCCAACTCAACTCCAACTCTGCTCGCTCGCCTCACTATCGCTTGCTTGTCCGTTGGTTCTTCTCTTTTTTCCCTCCAATCCTTTCCTTTTCGCGCTCCGACAAGAACAAAATACTTATATAGCCTCAAGTGTTATTACTCCGAACTAATAATTTACTTTTACCTCAAGTTTCAATGCAATTTGAAAATGCTTTAGTCCATCTACCTCAAGTTAAGTAAGGATTTTGTACCTACTTGTGGTATAAGTGTACTAAAGCACTAACAAATTGCATTAAAGCTTGAGGCAAAATTATATTATGAGTTCGGAGTAATGATACTTGAGAATGGATAAATATTTATTAGTTAAATGTAATTATATGAGGTAAAGTGATTGTTTTTGTAGAGGTAAACTTATTATTTTGCAATTACACTTAAATGCAAGTCGAATGAAGCGTTTTTATATATGTAAGTGTAAATGTTTCATTTCTCTCCTGTTTTGCAGCTTCTTATATCAATAAGTATACGCATAAAAGACTTGCAGCATAAGTTTAAGTATTGTAAACAGAAACCGTATGTAAATTGGCTTTCTGTTAGAATACACACGTATTGACTACTGTCAGAGCGCTTGAATCGCAAATAAAAATCGAAAATCTTAGTATTTATTATTTTTCTTGAATACTTGTAGAACTGTAATGAGTCATGGTTGTAGTAATTAGTGCAAGTATTACTATTCCTGTTCTGCAGTCTTGTTTTATTTCGATTACAAATGGTGAAATTCTATTGCCAACCTTTCCGAAATCGAATTTTGACGTAATTTGGTTTCGAAGCAATTTAAAGGATTATGTTTTTGAAAGTATTGTATTCTCGCCGGAAAGTATTGCTTTCCCACCCGCCAAACGTACTAAATTGTATGCTAAATACTAAGAAATAGACGGAAAACATTATTCTTTATCAAAGTCAAATGGCAATGATGTGATTGTAGTAGTTGAGCAACCAAAATCCATGATTAAACAAAACTGAATATTCTCTACTGTGTTTGGCAGAGAATTAGATATGCCAAACGACGAATTTCTAATAATCAATACAGAGTATAACTTTAATGAAATCAAGGACACTTTCGCGAATGAATGGAAGTGGACGACTGAGGTGTTATGATTTAAGATTTAAGATTTAAATGCTTTATTGTCAAACAATGTACAAAATTACAATGATAAACGCAGGGAATCGTTGCCAATGGGATATGTATACCTAAATTTATTAGAGCAAACGAATCTGAAACTCTTCTTTGACGTGCAGAATTCCATTTCGGGTAAAATGCTAATTAATCTGCAAAATGTTCTTCCCTTATTGAAATGTATGTACTTACAGCATATATGGAAATTATAACCTAGGAATAATTACAATTCTTGGAAACCTATTTAGAGTCGACATTTCCAATACCGAGATTAAGACATTGTAATTTACTTGGATTTTGAAAGTTGTGTTGTTGTATACTATATACAAGACCATATTTAAATATTTTCAACTTCAAAGTCGACGACTGGAATGAGAAAATTGAAAAGTAGAATTGACAGAAAATGACAGCACAGTTTGAATTCAGTGCTTCCAGGTATATCATTGACGATTGTTGGGGCACATTAATACTGTTATTAATTGAAATTAATAATGGATAATTTATTATAGTTATATTATAAATTATAGTTTTGGAAAAATGACAAAATATTTTTAGGGCAACAAAATAATTGCATTTTAAAATCGGGCAAAAGTCTTGCCAGAAATTTTACTCGGTTACCCTTATGTATTTTACTGAAATTTACCACCAATTAGTGAAGTAATCTTTTTGTGGCAAAATAAATGGAAATTTGTAGAAATTAAATACACATTTTATAGCATAACTTTTGAAATTTTCTAGGAACTGTGATTACGAACGTCAAATAATATGTTTCCGAAGACTAAGAATTCTCAACATTTATTTCAACAAAAGTATGACCCCTGAATTCCTATCGTGTCATTTTACAGCTGTTGGTCTTTTCATTTGCATTCCAATGTTTGCTTTAATTCGACTGTATGGAATTGTTCCAATGGAAACATACGCTCTGTATTTTATGTGCTGTTTCGCCAATTTTTCCATTTCTTCTGTCATTTGGGTTGCTGCAGCTCGTGTCTACGAATATTCCTTCAAATTTTTAGATCGACTGAAACGGGATCTCAAACTCACCAGTCGACTGATGAGGAAACAAATCAAAAGCTTATACCATTTTGGCATTCGTTTAGGAATGCTGCGATCAATTAAATATTTGTACATTTTCTCGTTTTACTTATGGATCTCTAATTACGTTGTAACATTACTCATAGCACTTCCACCTTCCTACTTTAAATAAACTCTATAGGAGAAAAAAATTACTCGGGGAAATTGATAAATAAGTCATTACGAAAAGAAAATTCGAAAGTAATTTTAATTCTGTAAAATCGAGTATAATATTTCAGCCTTTTTATGTTAACCTGTTGGCGCGGAGTGTCCACTATACATGCCACTAAAAACCAATTAGTTGCCATGGACTGTCATGCATTTGTGCCACTATTTCCCTTCTACTTGCTGTGGACTGTCAAGTATTATTGACACTTATATTCATATCGTTGTCATGGACTGGCAAGAATGCATGACACTAAAATCGGTGCTCTTCACGCGGACCGTCAACTATAGTTGACGTTTTCAGATCATATCCGCACTGATCCGCCTATGGTGAAAAATTATCTATAATCCCAAAACCCGAAAATAACTTTTAAGTTACTAAGTTTATTTACTACTATAAACCGTTACTTTACCATCATTGCTTGATTACTACCGAAATATACCTGAGCGACGGCTTTTGTGTAGTTTGCTGCCACGGTTGCCACAGATTCGTAATTTAGGAGCAATTCCATATGTTGATATGAGTTTGCGACAAATAGTTCACAAATAAAAGCAAGTCAACCTACGGGATTCCTAAATGATAAATCTGTGCCCTTCAGAAAGTGTTTTCATAGCAGCAAACTCCACAAAAACCGAAATTCGGGTATATTTCGACAGTACATTCACTTATGGTTGTATTTAAATGTACATCATATGAATGGCTGAATTGTATCTACAGTAAAAATTGGATGGTGAATTATTTGTCAAACAGTTTGACAAATAATTCACCATCCAACTTTACGCCAGTTTATGTAGCAAACATAGGAAATATCACCGATTCATACAATACACATTTAAATACAACCATAAGTGGTTGTAATTATTGAAGTTTATAACAGTAAAGTAAGTATAGAGCTCACCAGCCAATTTGAGACTAAGCCTGAATTCATATCATTTAAGCATTCTCTCATTGGGTGAAAATAAAATGACTTATTCAAATGTGAGCCAAGTGGTTTGTTAATTTGTTTCTATGACCACGAATTTTATTCAGTCAATTAGAGGCCTCCATGAAATAATTTACGTCATTTTATTCATTTTCACCCAATGAGAGAATGCTTACATGACGTTGACTTCCACACTCAGTCTCAAATTGGCTGGCGAGCTCTTCAACTTAGTTACTTAAAATTAAAAATTATTTGCCGGTTTTCAATTTCGGGTTTTGGGATTATAAATCATTTCCCCCCTATCCGGATCAGGGGTAATTCAAAATAACATAGTAAACGTTTCCGCGAGAAGGACTTGAAATATTAATTGGACTGTTCTAAAGAAAGGGTGAACAATTGATTTAAGTATTCCATGGTATCCATGTAGATATTAGTAAATTGTTGCCATATTAACTACTTTAAAATCTTAAATTTCCGCCTCTCCAACAGGTTAAAGCCTTGCTAATAAATATTCTACCACCAAAATTTTAAATTAGTTTTTCTCTTCTATGTTTTCTGCGGTGATAACAAATTTGGGCCTTTTTTCGAAAAATTAGAACATTTCTTTGCATAAAAACTTTTCTTTTGGTGTTTCATTATTTTTTAACTCTAGTTGAGCTTTGTCATGAGAAGCAATCCATTTTACATGCATTTTTCAGAAGGTTCTAGTTAGAAAAGACTTTAGAGGTTTCCTCTTAGTCATGAATATTTTAATCGTCTGTCTAGTTTCTATCTTAGAAACGCAGAGGACAAACACAATAGAAAACTACGCTACTGGAGATTGTACTTTGTCTTGTCATGCAGACATATATGTCTCAAACCCAGTTTGACGTACCAATATTGTCTACTGCTTGTATAACGCTATTTAAATATTTAATTCTTTTCAAACACTGAGAATTAAATATATATGTTGTTTTGTAAGTGTAAATGTTACACTTTCATTTCTTAGCTACTTACATCAATGCTTACACTTATAAAAGATTTGCTGCAAACGTTTAAGTAGAAACTGTATATAAATTGACTTTCAGTTAGAATGCATACTCATTAACTGTCATAATGCTTGAATCACAAATAAAAGTCTAAAATCGTAATATTTATCATTTTCTAGTTTACTTGTACAGTTTTAATGAGTCATGGTTGTAATTAGTGCAAGTATTACTCTTCTTGTTCTTCTTGTTTTATTTTGAGTATAAACGGTGAAATTCTATTGTCAGCCTTTCCGAAATCGAATTTTGACTTTATTCTTTTTCAAAGTAATTTAAAGGATCATGTTTTTGAAAGTATTGTATTCTCACCGCGAACTATAGTAGTCCTACCATCCAAACTTACTAAATTGAAAGCTAAATACAAAGTAATAGAAGGAGAACACTACTTTTTATCGAAGTCAAATGGCAATAATGTGATTGTAGTAGTGGAACCACCAAAATCCATGATTAAACACATCGGTATATTCCCTACTCTATTTGGCAGAGAATTGGATCGGCCAAACGACGAATTTCTAATAATCACCACCAAGAATAACTTTTATACAACGAAGGACCTTTTCATAAAACAATGGAAGTGGACAACTGAAGTGTATTTTCTGTTAATCGATTCTACTTTTGACATTGAAGTACTAATAATGTCACCATTCACCAAAGAATTTTCAATAACTGATGGCGCCACATTCAAACCATCAGAAAACGTTTCTGCAAGAAAAGGATTAAATAAAAATCTGCATAAACTAGAAATCACTTTGAAAACGACCATAGTAAGTAATGAATGGCAAGGAAGACATCTATGTGGGTGGTCACCTTACGTCCTTATAAACAAAGGAATAGTTAGGGAGTGCGTTTTTGGAAAGGTACCGTCACCTCTAATTGAAATAATGGCTAACAATTTAAATTTCACACCATTCTACCAACATTTTTTAGAGGATGCGAAACCGAAATGTGGTGTTCTATTTATTTCCGAAAACCATCAAGCAGAAATGTTCAAGTACAAATGGAGGAGAAGCATTTATTTAACAAACAATGGTGAAATGACATTCATATACTGTGTAAGTAAAGAAACGTACCAGGAAAAGTCCTTATCTATCTGGATTGATATAATGGACATGAGTACGTGGCTACTATTGCTAATAAGTTGTCTTTTATCTAATGCACTTTTATTTCATTTTGCAAAATGTAAAATAACATTTGAATCTATTAGTAAATTCTTCGTATCCACTATTGCGATTCTTCTCCATCAAGATCACAACCGAAGGAAATTCTTCTGGTATGGAATTCTATCTTTGATGTTAAGTATTCTTGTAACTCAATATGAAGAATACATCACAACTGAAGTTATTGCTCCTGTGGACAAAAAAGTAATGAGGAATTTTGGCGAACTAATTGAAAATGGATATAAAATAATTTGTGACATTGGGAAGCTGAATGGATTATCTCACAATAAAGGTTATGAAATGATGCGTCCTTTCTTTGCACAATATGGAATTACCCACAAAATAAATTCTAGTGTTTATTTTTATGATACTGATAAACACAATGCATCATTCTCAATGGATAATGTATACCAAAACTTATTATCAGATACGAAACTTAAACTCTTTACAATGGTACATGTTTCCATTTCTGATGGAATGCAAATTCAAGTACAAAATATTTTTCCCTTACTCAAATGTACAAAGACAACTGAACACGCTGACTATACACCAAATGGATGGATGTTTCGTGAATGCTTTCGTTATCAAATTCTAAGTGTTGCCCAAGATTTGAATGAAATGGGACTTATTGATATTTGGCGTCGGCTTTATTATTTTGACAGTAGTGTCCTGCAGTTCAAAGAAAAGCAAAATCAACAAGAATTTCAAAGTCTTAGCTTTGATATGAAGATTGGAGCAGTTTTTCCCTTACTTGGAGGTCTCATCATTATTCCTTGGGTTGTCTTTATGCTTGAAAAATATTTGGTTTTATTCATTCGAAACACAAGAGCTGTTTGTCATTGCTGGTTAACTTATTTCCGTCAGATATATCATAGGTGTATACAAGTACAAGATATTCGCAAAGCAATATCGAGAAAATAACCATTTTCGATTAAAACCTGTTTTGGGGTAAATTAAAGAAATGATATCCTAAATGGTCAATCTCATTGTTTAATGAAAATATTTTTATTAGTCATTTACAAGCTTCCTATTTCATTTCATGTCGGTAATTGTTCATTAAGTATTTACTTTTTAAAATTATATAAGCGCATGGTTTTCTGTAGTAGTATTTCTTCTGAAAATTTAATTATTTTTATGTAAAATGGTAATAAAAATGGCGAGAAAATAAAAGAAAACCAATTTGTATTAATATTTCATTTCGCAGCTAATGCAAATAGAATGCTGTTGAAATGGAGTCGATTTTACCAGCTCGGTTTAAATGCCGAGAATCTAATGTGCTGCTATATATGTGTAATATTTTACTTTTATTTCATCCATGCCTATATTTGTACTTATACCTATAAGCTTGGAGCAGAGGTTGGAGCATTGTAAGTGGAAACTTTAGATAAATTGGTTCTCAGTTAGAATCGGAACAATTGATTGTCAAAGCGAGTGAATCTAAAACGAAAAAGTCTACCTTTTTACATTTACATTTATTATTTTATTTAAGCAATTATTTTAGAATTATTTGATATTTTCCGTACAATCAGAAAATAATAGGCATGGCCATTGTAGATAGTGCAAGTTTTACTTTTCTTTTTCTTTCCGGTTTCATTTTAGATACATACGGTAAAATTCTACTGTCAGCCTTCGGAAATTCAAATTTTGATATTGTTTTGTATCAAAATAATTTGAGAGATTATGTTTTCGAAAATATTATATTCTCACCACGAACTATAATTTGTTTGCCAACCCTTAATTTCACTAAATTGAGAAGTAAATACCAAGTAATAGTAGATAAGCAACTTTACTCGTTATCGAAGACAAATCGCAATAATGTGGTTACAGCAGTAGAACCCATTAGGCATTTGGTTAAATACATCGGAGCAACACCTAACTTTTTTGGTCGAGAAGTAGATCGTCCAAACGACGTATTTCTAATAATCAGCACAAAGTATAACTTTGATGTAGTCAAGGACATTTTCCTGAATGAATGGGGATGGACAACTTCAGTGAATTTTCTGATAGTTAAATCTGCTTTCGACATTCAAGTACTAAAAGGATCTCCATTCACCAAACAATTTTCAGTCACTGATATTGCAACATGGAAAACTACAAGAAAAAGTTTTACAAGAAAACATTTAAATAGAAATCTTGAAAAAGTGGATATCTCTGTTATGTACCTACGTATAGTGCGAGAAAATAAATGGGAAAGAAGGCGATTTAATCTGTCGTCTTTAGGATTAAAATTTCTCAAAACCCAAATAGTATACAAAAATGGAAACCTGAGATTTTTTTGAATTTAGAGCATATCATTTTCTTACAAATTGTCTTTTGCGTTTTGGCACTTCTTTGGGTATCTAACGTAAATACAATTTTGCTATTATAGAAGGAGTTGATTTTGCTAGCATGATGTTTTCCAGAAGGTTCTTTGAGTTAGAAAGGATTTTACAGGTTTCAGACCAAGTCATGAATATTTTAATGGTCTGTCTAGTTTCTATCTTAGGAACGGGCGATAAACAAAGGAGAGAAGTACGGAGTTAGAAGGTTAAATGTAGATATATGTCTCAAACCAGTATTCGTAGCGTCTACTATTGAAATAGAGTCAACTTAATTATTTAATAAAATCAAATATGCTTCTATAATATGTGTTCATATTTTACTTTCGTTTCGTAGTATAACTTACATCCATACCTCCTTATTTAAGAATTATAGCAAATATAGACTTCATGTCAAACTGTCTTGATATTTTAAATGTTAAGCATAGGGTATGCCATTACAACATCAGGACAGACATTCCTAAAGCTTCTAAAGACCTATTTAGGACCTAAACTGCAGTGCAGACAAAATCATTCAATTTTTTAAGTGGAAAATTTAGATAAACTGGCTGTCGGTTAAAACTGGTACGCATTTAATTTACTGTCAGAGTGTTTGGATTAAAAACAAAAATATAATAATACACAATTTGAGTAAATGTACAATTATTAATATTTTTCGATTGCAAGTTTGGTCACCAAGATAATAATCATGGTTCCAATTTTTGCTAGCGTTACTCTGCTTTTCCTTTCTTGTTTCATTTGGAGTGCAAACGGTAAAATTCTATCGTCAGCCTTTGCAAATTCAAATTTTGAAATTGTTTTGTATCGAAATAATTTGAGAGATTATGTTTTTGAAAATATTGCATTCTCACCGAGTACTATAGTTTTTATGCCAACCCTTAATACTACTAAATGGTATAGCAAATACAAAGTAATAGGTAAAGAGCGTTACTCGCTATCAAAGACAAGTCGCAATAATGTGGTTATAGCAGTAGAGCCGCTAAAGGATAAGCTAAAATACGTCGGACAAATACCTAATCTATTTGGTCGAGAATTAGATCGGCCAAACAATGAATTTCTAATAATCACCACAAAGCACAACTTTGATTCAATCAAGGAAAATTTCGTGAATCAATGGAGATATACAACTTCAGTGTATTTTCTGATAATCAATTCTCCTTTCGATATTGAAGTATTAATAGTGTCACCTTTCACCAAACAATTTTCGGTGATTGATATCCAAACATCAGAAACTACAGAAAATGTTTTTACAAGAAAAGGGTTAAATAAGAATCTTCACAAAGTTGATATCTTGTTAAATACGGTTAAGAGTAGCGAGTTGACAGCCGAAGGAGAAACATCTTCACATACTCTGTGCAACAATGTGCAAGTCATGAAAAAAGTAATAGGCGCATTTAGTAGAAGTAGTAAAACACAAAGATCACCACCTAGTACACCTACACAAACAAATTCACAAATTCTAGTCGTTACTCCATCACACTTAACTGGCAGAAAAAAGAGAAATCTTAGTTTAAGCCCACAGAAAACAAATTCTACGAAAAAAGTGAAAGCAGTCAATAAAAGATCTGACAGTTTAAAACAACCAGTGTTAAATATTAAGGAAGGTGACAGTGACAGTGACTCTCCAATTGACAGTGGAAAAAATCTAAACACATCACAAAGCGAAATAAAAGACGACGAAATGGAAGCGGTACTCGATGAACTGAAGGACATGAAAAGAAACCAAATTACCAAAGCTGACCTCAAACAGATGTTGAAAGATGTAGTAGATCCAATTTCGAAAAGAATTGCTACTTTTGAACGTAAAGAGAAAGAAAAGAATATTGTAATAAACGGAATCCAAGATCAAAAGTTCGAAACCACAGAACAGCTTGTCATAGCGCTAAAAGGAGTGCTACAGAAGTGTGGAAAACCTGACGCAACCCTAGACGACGTTTATCGACTTGGAAAATTCACTACAGGAAAAAATAGACCCGTACTCGTTAAATTCGTCTCAATGCTGGACAAAAAATGTGTGCTGAAAGGAAGAACAGGACTAAAAGGAACCAAAATATTCGTTAATCACGACCTAACTAAAGAAGACCAGGAGATCGAGAAAAAACTCCGCGAAAAACTGAAGGATATCAAGAATTTAGACAAATCTGCTAAAGGAAACATCAATAGAGGAAAACTCTACATTGACTCCAATGGAAATAAATCGACCTACGAAGTGGCCAACGGATTTGTCCAACAAATATGAAAATTCGGCCGGCCTCTACATCTCACCTCAAAATATAATTGTGGTTCTACTACTGCTAATTTTCTACGCAAAATTCTTTTCTGGAACGTGGACGGTATATCCGGTAAAACTTTAGACTTTTATAACGAAATTAAAATCATTAATCCCACAATATTCTGTCTAACTGAAACCTGGCATACGTCTCCATTTCATCTTCATCAGCTTTTTAATGACTATAAATTAATTGAAGTGCTTGCTAAAAAAGACTCAAACATGGGAAGAGCTAAAGTGGGTTTTTTAGTGGGAGTCAAATCAGAATTATTATCTCATATTTTGGAAATAAGAAAAGACACGAACAAAATTGACATTACAGTAAAATTACAAAATCATATCTTCAACATTATTTTCTGTTATTTATCTGATAATTACGAAACAACGCTGAATAGCTTAATAGCAGGAAATGACAGAGATTGCTTAATTATGGGTGACATGAATGCACGAGTGAGAAATGAAAACAACACTACATTCTATTCTACCATGACACAACGAAACTCCAGAGACACTGTTCTAAATTCCAAAGGCAAAATGTTACTGCAATTCATGAATGACAAAAACTTAAGTATAATTAATGGTACAACATCGTCAGATAAGGACGGACAATTCACTTTTGTAAACACAAACGGTGCTAGCACTATCGATTTGTGCTTAATTTCAGAATACCTACAAGATTTCCCTTACGATTTTTCCGTTCTCCATTCTACACAATCCAATCACATGCCAATAATGTTTGAAATGAAAAACAAAGAATCGAACAAAGATCTGAAATTGCAAATAGTTAATAGAATAATTATTACCAACGAAAGTGCAGAAATCTTTAATGACAAGCTAGATGAAATACTTCCACTCTCACCAACTTACACGGATATTAATAAATGCATCTATGAAGTTGCTGAGGAATGCAATCTCGTCAAAAACAGAACACTAGGCCTACAGAACATCCCGTCGCCCAAATACTTCAACTATGAATGCCGAATGCAAAAGAAAAAGACAAGCGCAGCACTTCACCGTCTCAGAAAAATGAATAGAATGGCCAGTCAAGATGCTTTCGACACAGCACGAGAAGAATACGTCAAGGAAAGAAGGATTTATAACAAACTAAAAAAACACAGTAGGAAATGCTTTTACGACGAAGTGAATACTAAATTAATAGACTCACGAGATACTAAATCGTTCTACGAAGGACTATCTGTTTTTCGAAACTCTAAAGGCTACTCCACAATGCCAATTATGATCGATGTGAATGAATTTAAAGCTTATTTTGAAAATGAATTTCAGAAAACGGCAACTATCAATGAAGTAGTAAGTAACCAAACTATTCACCCTCATACAGAAGAACTAAGAAAGCAAGCCTACAACCATAGTGTTCCTGAATTAGACAAAGACTTTAGCCTAAGTATCTTGGAAATGCTAAATTCTCCCTTCTAGATTGTATCAATGCTTTTTGGAGGAAAGAAAGCTTTCCAGAAAAATGGGCTGAAATAATAATTTCTCCAGTCTTTAAGAAAGGGGACCGAAACGATCCAAAAAATTATAGGCCAATTTCCCTTGCAAACACTGTTCTAAAACTGGTAACTTCAATGATGGCCGCCCGACTCAGCCTTTGGTGCAAGAAAAACAACAAATCATCCGACTTACAAGCAGCCTACAAAAAGGACACTGGATGTGAAGACAATATATTTCTACTGAGTGCCATAATACAAAAGACTATTTACAAAAACGGAAGAAAACTTTATGCATTATTTATCGACTTGTCAAAAGCATTTGACACAATTTGCCATGACAAACTCTGGAAAAAGTTAGAAAATTTAGATATAAGTTCTAAATTTATAAGTGTTGTAAAAAATATCTACAGTAATGCTAAGGCTAAGGTTAGAACATCTGCTGGGGAAAGCGAGTTCTTTGAAATCCAAAAAGGAGTTTTACAAGGGGAAACGCTTAGTCCTATTTTATTCACTTTATTTTTAGAGATTCTAATCGATACTTTAAATAATTCACACTTGCCGGCAGTCCACCTCGGTCATCGAAAAGTTCATATTCTTTTATACGCTGATGATATGGTCGTGTTCTCATATAACCCTATTCATCTCAAAGAAAAAATTAATATTCTAAGCAACTATTTTAAAGAAAATGATTTACAGGTTAACCTTGGTAAAACAAAAATCCTTATATTTAGAAAAAGGAAGCCACTTGCGTTTCAGCCGAAGTTATTCTGGGACGATAAACAAATTGAAATTGTTGACAACTAAATGTACTTAGGTGTACCATTTAATGCAGTATACAAAATAAGCGACCCAGCGGATCATTTTGTACGAAAAGGTAAATCTGCGGAATCATCTTTATTTAAATTATTTTATTCATCGAAACTAAAAAAATTTAAAAATCACGTACAGCTATATGAATCATTAGTGCGTTCAGTAGTGACATATGGGGTTTCAATTTGGGGGCTGAGTTCAATGGATAAATTAGAAGCATTCCAAATTAATTTTTTACGGCGATTATTTTGCGTACCAAAATGGACGCCTCACTGGCTTTTTAGAATTGAAACCTTAGTTACCCCAATACAAGAATTTATTTTTAAAAAAATAATAAAATTCTGGGCTAGAATCTGTTCTAAGCCTAGAGACAGTCTATTATTCCAAGCTCTAGTAGAACTCTAGTCTTTACCTGGTAAAAATTGGTTCACACAACTTACAAACCTGTTATCAGAATATGATTTAAATGAACTACTAAACGTCAGCCAAGAGTTGACACACCATGACACACTAAATAACATAATAAGGAGTTGTCAAGCAAAAATTGAGGACAAAATTATGTCCTCAGACATAATTAACATGAAAAAAAGTACAAAATTAGCTTCTAATTTTAAGACAACAGTACCTAGAATGGGATATTCCTTGGGCAATGACTAGGCTAATATTTCAAATAAAAGCAGACTTCAATCACATAGCGCCTTTAGGCAAAGGGTTATCTTTAGGAGCTATTCAACAAATGTATTATCCCACTGAAAACGGAGAGTGTAAATTATGTAATTTAAAAGAAATAGAAAATGTTCATCATATAATGCATAAGTGTCCACATTACGCAGCTCTTAGGAGCACCTTACTTACTACTCACGAAAATGTAAACATTTACAATGTAAGCAGTCCCGAGATGGCAAAGAACATTTATATCTACTGGAAAAACGTAAGCAAAATTCGAGATATGTATCTTCAAGAATCAGATTTCTGTAGCTAAGTTATACACTATAAACTAAATACACTATAACAGACAAAAACACCACCATAACAAACATTGCAATCATCTGTACTTTAAACTACCACATAAAAAATAAGCATAACTCTATTCTATTATAAGCATAAGTATAAATAAGCATAACTCTATTCTACTATAAGCATAAGTATAAATAAGCATAAATGTAGTCTTATATAAGCATAAGTGTCATCTACTATAAGCATAATTCTATATTCTAAACTATTACAAACAACTTTAATCTACTACCAGCATAACCTTACTCTATTGTAACTTCAATCTAATCGTTTTGTTTTTCACTCGCTATATATTATAATTACTATGTAAACACATACAGCACAGAGATGTAAAGGCCGAAGGCCAAATCGTCTAAGAATAAAATCTATCTATCTATCTATCTACTAAATACGGTTAGGCTTTTGAAAAGATGGCAAGGCAGACATCACTGTGGTTTTTCGCCATATACACTTATTCGGAAGAGAATACTCAGGGTGTGTCTCTCTGATGATGTACTGTCACCTTTGGTGGAAATAATGGCTACCCATTTAAATTTCACTCCTGTCTACCTACATCATTTAGAGGCAAGGAAGAATGCAAATCGAAAATGTGGATTTCTAGTACTTACTGAATTCTATGAAAAAGGGTTGTTCCAATACATGTGGAGGAAAAGTATTTATTTAATCGTCAATGAGAAAATAGCATTTGTCCACTGTGTAAAGAAAGAAACGTATTACAAAAGGCCATTATCTATTTGGATTGACATAATAGATATTAGTACTTGGTTATTATTGCTAACAAGTTGCACCGTAGCTAATGCACTTATATTTTATTTTTCGAAATATAAAATCACCTTTGATTCTATTAGTAACTTTTTCATTTCCGGTATTGCCATTCTTCTCCGTCAGGATCACAACCAAAAAAAACTAATCTTGTACGCAATTTCATCTTTGATGCTAAATATTCTTGTAAACGAGTACGAATCTTTCATCACAAGTGGAGTTATTGCTCCTGTGGACAAAAAAATAATGAGGAATTTCCGTGAACTAATTGAAAATAAATATAAAATAATTTGCGTGATTGGAAAACTTAATGGAGTATCCCGAAGAGGAGGTTATGAAAGTGTACGTCCTTTCTTCGTTCAATATGGAATTACTAATAAAGAAAATAACTCTGGTATTCATTTTTATGATACTGATAAACAAAATGAATCGTTGTCACTTGATAATGTATACTTAAAACTATTATCAGAACCGGAACTGAAACTCTTTTTAATGGTACAGAATTCTCTTTCAGATGGAATGCTACGTTATGTGCAAAGTATTTATCCGTTATTGAAATGTGACCGGACAGTTGAACTTGCAGACTATACACCAAAGGGATGGATATTTCGCGGATGTTTTCGATATGAATTTCAGAATTTTGCTCAAAGTTTGAACGAAGTGGGACTTATTGGTTTTTGGCGCTATCTTTACTCGTTTGATATTAGAGTGTTAGAATTCAAAGAAAAGCAAAATCTACAAGAATTTCAATGTCTTAGCTTTGATATGAAAATTGGAGCGGTTTTCCCCATACTTGGAGGTTTAATCCTCCTTCCTTTTTTTGTTTTTGCATTGGAAAAATGTTTTTATTGTCTCATTGAAAACACGCTATCTGTTTATCATTTCTGGGTTTTATTTCGGATGATATATAAGAGTATGCAAGTATAGGAAATTCAATACGTAATATTGGTGAAATAGCAGAATTCAATAAACGGTAACCTAAAAGTTGAAAATCTTAATGCTTTGTCAAAATACTTTGTTTACAACTTATTTGTTTCCTGACCGTGTCACCGAAAAATGTGTTGAGTAAAGATTGTCAAAGAAATTATGTTATAAAAAGTTTCCTTAATGCGGAGAAATGTTTTCTACATAACTCTGCTTGATCATCTTTAATATTTATTCTGATATTCACGATTCTTAAAAAAACTGGCAATAAAAGATAAATGGTCTAAGATTATTTCCTATTTATTTATGTAAGCATTTTATTTATATGTAAAACTTCTTATTGATAATATTTATACTTAAATAAAAGATGATGATACAATAAAATGATAAAAAATAAAAGTGTTTCCAGTTTGTTCGTTATTTACACCATGGAATTTACCAACTGAATGCATGGATAGACACTTGGTTGCAATTAATATGAAAACCCTCCTTCCTTATTTTATAGTTATTCCTACTAATGATACTAGTGGAAACAATTAGTGAAAATTAATACCTAAATGCCAACCGTGAAAGCTTAAGGTCAGCAATACTTTATTATTTAATTAGAAAAGTCTGTGATTTATGAAGTAGCATAATACAGAAGTATAGGGGAAATTATCAGAGCTAACCTTGACAAAAGTCATATAAGTTACAATTAATTCACACATGATTTGGAATAAAAGTTTTTACCGTCATAATTACAGACATTAGCTAATGACGTAACGAATTAATTGTACTCTTCCAAGAAGGTAGCAATAAATGTCAGGACAAATTTAGACCGTTTATTATCTTTGTATCGATATGCCTAAATAAAATAGACCCCTAGTAGGTAAAGCACTTTTCTTTGCAGTCTATTCGCCTAACCTAAGAATATTTTGCAAATATTTCAGATAACTGATGGTAACCATAAATTTCCCAGACTAGCTAGGAAAAACTAAATAAATTCACATAATTTATTTTCAAAAATTATGATAACAGAAAGAACGTACAGATATTTCGGTGTGTTTATCAATTTTGGTTTTAAAGTTTTTCCATTCTACTGGAACCATATAGAAGGAAAATTAGTCACTTCAAAGCTTAGTGTTTCTCAACAGTATTTTAGCAAAATTGCTCCTTTACAAAATATTTTGTATACTATTTATTTAGCATTGAGGTTTATTGTGGAAGTTAAAAATAAATCGAAAGATTACTCTCAATTGTCGATGTTGTTCTTTTTCCTAATTAGCTATATTTGGGGAACAGTGTTTTATTACAATTTCTTGTCAAGGAAAGACGATTTTGAATTCGTTTTAAGAGAACTTAAGAAAACTGATTCACAACTGAAAGGTGAATGTCAGTCTATTCAACAAAATATTTTTTTCAATTTTGCTTTAAAATCTTAATATAATCTGTATTGTTTTAAGTACGGAAATTTAATTACGGAAAAAACTTCTATACCTTATAATAAGAACTTCTAAAATGTAAATATTTTAAATACTTCTAAAATAATGCTTGCAAACATTAAAATAGCTGTTAAATGTTGCATTGTAGAAACTATAAAACCGAAACTGGAATGGATTTCTCCATGGACATCAACAGAAAAGCTAATCGAAATGTTCATCGCTTTTAACTTGATTAGCAGTTTGTCCATAACAGGGGTTCTCGCTATTATGTTTACATTTAGGTTCCGTGATAAAATGTACTTTACTTCGCTGCTTCCATATGATTGCTTACCGGAGGTTCTTATCGTAATTATAGCATTTCCTATCGATTTGTATTCTAAATTTTCGGTGGTCCATGTTATCCACTTGGGCTCCCTTTACTACGAGATTTATTTTGTTACCGCTATCTATTGGATAAAACACATAAGGTATAGCGTCCTATAATGCCTACTAATTATGTATTACTTAAAAATACGCTGATTTTCAGGTGTAAAATTTTTGATTCCCAAAATTTTTTTTCATTTTTTCCACTCATTTTCATTTTTGCTTTTCATTTGTCATTAATTTTTTGCGTCACATTTATAATTCATGTTTACGTTTTATTTTTCATTAATTTTTTGCATTTTACATTCAATTTAAAATTTTTAAGCGTTTTAGTTTTTTTGGTTCATTTAAGGTTTCCCGTTCAGTTTAGTTTTTAATTCCTTTTAATTTCTTTCAATCGTATATTATTTTCTACATTTTGCAAAGAAATAGTAATTAGGTTCAACAAAGTACAATGGTACAACCGGTACAACGACTAAAACTACTATAATAATTTGCATTAATTTGTTTTTAGAAATTGCAATTATGGATATCAACTAATGTGTTTCCGAAGACTCCGAGTTCTGAATATATACTTCAATAAAAGTAGTATTTCGGAATTGACGGCCATTGTGTTAACAATACTTGGGTTCTTCATTTGTACTTCGATGTTTGCTATAATTCGATTATATGGAGTTGTTCCATGGACAACGTATCTTTTATTTCTCATGAGTTTCGTCGCATCTGTTTCAATTTCTACAGTCGTCATAATTTCTGGTTCTCTGATCTACGAAAATTCTTTTAAATTCGTAGATCGACTCAAGCGAGACCTAAAATCCCATAATCGGTTGATGAAAAAACAAATTACTGGATTACATAGTTTCGGAATTCGTGTGGGAGTGCTCAGAGTATTTAAATATTTGTACATCTTCTGGTTTTACTTGTGGATTTCTAACTACGTTGTAACTTTGCTCATAGTACTTCCGTCTTCCCGTTTTAAGTAAAATCTAAGAAAGCAAATCGTTCTTACATTTAATGATAGCAAAACTTATTATTTTCAATTTTAGCTACTTAATTTTTACTTTTGTATACAGACTTTTTAATTTTTTAATAATTTTTAATAATTAATAAAGAATTAATTTTTTTAAATTTATAGAATTTTAGAGAATTTAAATTGTACACTGAAATAGTAAAATAGTGAAATAAAAATTTGTCAGTTATGACGCGAAAAGAGTGTTGTTCAAGAAGAGGTTTGAGCTAGTATAGTGACGAAATGGAGTTTATAAATTAATTAACTCAAAATGCTAGGTATTCTAAATGTCTTTATTATTACTGACATTTTTCTAGGTAAACCTTGGTTTTTGATATTCTACAAGTACACGTGATCCTACTAAAATAATTTTACCTTAAGAGTTAAGTGACGGTAATTATTTGATAGCAGATGTAATTATTGTTCTATTCTGGTCTTTCAAGATAGCAATTCTCAATAATTATAAGGAATAACTTATGAGTAGACATTTTTTGATACACCAATTTGCATAGGTATATTCTGAATTAAGAAGGAATCTTTCTTATCCATTTGCTTAACTTCGGTCTTTAGCAACATTACATATTTTCTACACAAATTTAAGATAGCTGACGGTCAATTAAATTAACATAACTATTAATTCAAATTAGAAAAGAGAATTTTAATGAATATTTTCAAAAACTATGATAACCAAAAGAGCTTATAATTATTTTGGTATTTTTATCAATTTTGGTTTTAAAGTTTTGCCATTTCAGTGGAACCACAAGGAAGGAAAACTTGTGACTACGAATCTCAGTATTACTCGACGGGTTTGCAGTAAGCTGGCAATTCTACAGAGTTTTCTATATACTATTTATTTAGCAGTGACTATTATTGTGGAAGTTAAAAATAAATCAAAGGATTATTCCAAGTTGTCACTGCTATTCTTTTATCTGATCGGCTACATTTGGGGAACAATAGCCTTTTATAATTTCCACAGTAGAAAAGATGATGTGGCTTTTCTCATACAGGAATTAAAGAAAACTGACACACAATTTCAAGGTATGAATTTCTACACAAATCATTTATTTTTTTATTTCCACTAAAATTTCTTGTTATTACGAAATTAAATTAAAGTTTGTTTAATGTTATTATAAATTGGTGTCCTATATGTAGCAGAAACAATAAAACGGAAAATGGGAGGGTTTTCACAATGGATATCGATTGAAAGGCTAATGGAAATGCTCCTAGCGTCGAATTTGCTTAGCAGCGTGTCTATCACAGGAGTTCTTGCTATTATGTTTGTATTTATGTATCGCGATAAAATGTATTTCACTTCTCTGCTCCCTGATGACTATGTACCAGAAATCGCAATTTTAATTTTAACATTTCCGATTGATTTATTTTCTAAATTTGCTGTGGTTCACAGTATTCTTCTAGGGGCACTTTACTTCGGGATTTATTTGATCGCAACTATCTATTGGATGGGGCATATTAGGTAACTAAAAATTCCTACCATTTATAAATTTCTAAATCGGTTATTCCAAAAAGATTTTTGCAATTTAATTGGAAATTTGCAAAAAATAAGAGTATAGACTGATAGCGTTTTAAAAAGGGTGGACCCTATTTTAAGGTCGACCCAAAACAATTTGATTGCTATGGTAACTGAAATGTAACTGAAATTCAATCCCCGTAGTAATTAAGCCATTTTAGATAAAACTTATTTTGTAGACGCTAAATCCAAACTTTTCGACTTGGCGACTTAAAACCTTAATGAAGTTTTCACACTTAAAGATCAACCGTATTTCTTGGTCAAAACGCTATATGTCTATTATTGCCTCACTTAATACTAATATTTTGACATTTTAGAAACAGTAATTATGGATATCAACTTTTGTGCTTCCGAAGACTCCGAGTTCTCAATATATACTTTAATGCAAGTTGCATCCATGAATACTTGCCTTGTGTTTTTGCAATAATTGGCTTTTTCATTGGTATTTCAATGTTCGCCTTAATTCGATTGTATGGAATTGTTCCTTGGACAACATATCTTCTGTATCTCATGTGCTGTGTAGTGTCTATTTCCCTATCCACTGTCATTTGGATCTGTGCTGCTCAGGTTTACGAATTTTCCTTCAAATTCAAAAATCGCCTAAGTCGAGATCTAAAAATCAATAATCTACAGATTAAGAAATATATTAATGGTTTGCATCATTTTGGCATTCGATTGGGAGTGCTCAGAGTATTTAAATATTTGTACATCTTCTCGTTTTACTTGTGGATTTCTAATTACGTTGTAACATTGCTCATAGCACTCCCAATTTCTCATTTTAAATAAAGTTTATCATAAAAAACTACATAAAATTAATTTCCCAATAGAAATAGTTTAAATCTCGTTGTACAAATTTTAATATCGAGTTGAATTTTGTAAATCTATTTTCTGACAAAAGTGGAAATTATGTTTTCTTGTTTTTAGGGATTAAAGAAAAAAGTTTTTTCAATTCGTACGGCATAATTCTGACTTTATTTAAATACCAGTCTCAATATTAAGTGTATTTTTGGTGCTGGAGCATTATTGTCACTACAGTACAGTCTGTCAATTTCTAATTGACATTTTCTGATAAAAGTCTTAAGCGAAGACGGAAAAATAGATTGGAATGGGGAATAATTAATGTCTGCCCATGTGAATGACAATACGATGACACTATGGCACTTTGCTTATCTAATGAATGTGTATTTCACGTATATGAGCAATTCGACATTGATAGTATCATTTATAAGCATTGATTTTTTGGTGATTTCCTGGGCTTATTCAGGGTTGAATTTATCAAAAATCATACACTACCCTGTTATTGATGCAATATATGCCAATTGAATTATGGTGTACAGAATTACAATTATGATGGCAATTGACAAGCTCCTGGCTGCAATTGTGGAAAATCCCCATTAATTAATTAATTTTCGTATTTACTAAAAGATGAGACAATGTGGAAAATAATTATGTACCTATGAACCTACAAGACACATTGATTTGGACTTGAGACATAAAAATCATGGTTTTGGTGTTGTAATTTTATGTGAGTTAGATTAGAGGCACTGGTCGAGACAAGGTTTCCAATCGGAAATGCTCCAAGCTGTTAAATTTCCATTTCCCACTGGGAAAAAGAATAAAATAAGAAGGGAAAAGAGAAAAATGGGAACGGAAATACAAATACAAAATTGAGCGCTTCCCGTGTCCAAAAAACCGACTGGGTATTGGGAATTTGCGAACTATGGCTCAGGATTTCTTGAATATAATATTCAGGTTTTCTGTCTTTATGATCCTAAAGTTATTGTGCTTTCGGCTTCAGAGTTGGCATTGAGAAAATTGAATAATGGAAAAGACAGTGAATGACAGTAGCAGGTTTAAGCAGATATTTATGCTTTCGGTATTGAATATCAATTATGTAGGCTATAAGATAACATTTAACTTTGCATTCTTTCAGTGAATGACTTTCAGCATTTTACTACAAAGCAATATTTTTACAGTCATTTCAGAATACCGCTAGGATTTCCCAATTGCACTAGTAATTTTTCTATGGGAATTGAGAAAATAGTTATCTTAATAAATTATCTCATGTTAACAAAGAAAGCTTACAGATATTTCGGCAGGTTTATTAATTTTGGTTGGCCATTTTTTCCATTTTATTGGAACTACAGCAAAGAAAAACTTGTGACATCGAATCTCAGTGTTGCTCGACGGTTTTTTAGTAAAGTAGCTTTTTTGCAAAGTTTTTTATATTCCATTTATTTAACCGTAAGAATTAGTGTGGAAGTTAAAAATGAGTCCAGGGACTATTCAGAATTGTCGCTGTTATTCTTTTACCTGATTAGCTACATTTGGGGAACAATGTGCTTTTATAATTACTTCTCACGAAAAGAAGACATGGCTTTCTTTTTACAAGAACTTAAGAAAATTGATACACAATTAAAAGGTATTTGTCATTCAGGCCAACATATTATTTTTTCAAATTCTACTCCAAAATCCCTTAATAATACACAATATTTTTATATCGAAATTATTGCTATTGCGCATGTGTTTAGTTAATTAACCGTAAAAATAATCAATTTTTCACAAATTAAAGTCTGTGCTACCATAATAATATCATTTTGCAACAACAACCATCACTCCTTAAAATATTCATTTTTGCACAAGTAATATTGCATTTTCGACATATATTTCAATGCATTTTACTATCATTTTTACACTGCGAAGTAATGAAATATGGAAAATGTAACGAAATATGTAGACTAGGAAAAATTATTGTGGTAAATGAATACTTTTGTTGTAAGGAGTGATGATATTGTTGTTGCAAAATAATACTAATATTGTGGTAAAATGATTATAATTGTGAAAAAATACAATTTTCTTTTGCAAAAACAATATTTTTTGGGACACACAAAACTACTGGTTTAATAAATTGATTTTAAATAACTTTGCAGAAACTGTTAAACCGAAACTGAAAAGAACTTCACAATGGACATCGACCGAAAAATTAATGGAGATGTTCATCGCCTTTACATTGATTAGCAGTGTGTCTATCACACTGATTCTCACTATTATGTTTGTACTGAGATTTCGTGATAAAATGTACTTTACTTCTCTGCTGCCCTATGACTATTTACCAGAAATAGCTATCGTAATCCTGACACTTCCAATCGATATATTTTCTAAATTGTGTATGCTTCACAATATACATTTGGCGCCACTTTACTTCGAAATTTACTTAGTTCCAGCTATCTATTGGATTGGACATATACGGTAATCAAAGATTCCCAATTTCATTATTTTCTCACCATTAATAATGGTTTCTCCACCATTTTCATGCTTTTCCCATTATTTATTTAAGTTTTATAATAATACCTTTTATAAAAGTGATAAAATATTTCGAAAACGAAATATTATGGCAATTTCCAGAATTGATTGACAAAGTAAAGATTATTTTTAAGAAAATAAAATTATTTTACCGGTACTGGTGCCTGCGTGGTAAATCTCTAAAAATAAAATTATTTTGAAATGCACTTAATACAAATGTCTATATCTTAATTTTAATTTTTTTAAATTTTAATAAATTTTAATCTTTAGTTTTTCTTTGCGAAATAAAAAATTGTTACTAATTGATAATAAATTTGATTTTTTAGAAATGTTAATTCTGGGTACCAACTATTGTGTTTCCGAAGACTCCGAGTTCTCAATATATACTTTAACAAAAGTAGCAATTCCGATTTCCTGCCCAGTGTGTTTGCAATCATTGGGCTTTTCATTTGCATTTCAATGTTTGCCTTGATTCGACTGTATGGAATAGTTCCACGGACAACATACGTTCTGTATCTTATGAGCTGCTTTGCGTCTTCTTCCATTTCTTCTGTAATTTGGGTTTCTTCCGCTAAGGTCTACGAACATTCTTCCAAATTCGTAGATAGACTAAATCGGGATCTAAAAATCACTAGTCGACTAATGAAGAAACAAATTAATGGATTACATTATTATGGACTTCGTTTGGGAATGCTCAGAATATTTAAATATTTATACATATTTGCGTTTTACTTGTGGATCTCTAATTACGTTGTTACACTGCTCATTGCACTCCCACCTTCGCATTTTAAATAAATATAAATCAGTAGAGAAAATGATTTGCAAAAAGTCAAATCAAGAGCTATTTGGAATGACTGCATTATTTTCAGCTTTGGTGAATAAAGCCAAACACAAATAGTTGTGAATTTATATTTTCTTCTTGTTTCTCAATAGAAAACATTGGAAAGACTGGAAAGACACAACGCTGTCATCACCAGAATTTTGTCACAAAGCGTTCCTCCGGTTTGAAAACATAGCAAAATTATCATTAAAATATCTATCTTCATTTTCTCCAATGAATTCTGAATTCTAATTGAAAACTCAACCAATGTAAATCAATTTACAGTTCGAAGCCAGTATATTTTTATATGTATTTGGGAAGAAATCTAGGGAGACTGCGATTTTTCTTCTTTGCCTTAGGCTGAAAATGCCCTCTTAAGTCTCTGAATGCAGAATTCAGTGTGTTTTGCATTACCCCTCTGAATCTGTTGTTTGATTTTGGCAAACCGAATTACTTATGCGGCATAACCAGGCAAACCACAGTCACTCACAATAAATTTCTCAAGGAAATCAAAGAAACGAATTGATTTATCATCCCTCTGATCTCTTCCTAAGTTATATCTTGACATGCTATGCTCTGACTTTATCTTGTCTTAATAGACTCAGGGTTGGTCTGTTTGTATACGGCAATCTTTTTCGCTGCTTTGCTTTACTAACGTTGTTTGAAAAGTGAATTATACGAAAAAATAGGTGAAAATGCTTTAATTCATATTTGGGGTCTTATTCATTTTTCAAACAACAAAGTACGTAATCAAGCATTTTTGTAAAAATCCCTCCCATCTTCCAATATAATCAATTATGAAAATAGATCTTAAAAGTTTGGAATTAGGAAGTGCTGCTTTATTTTGAGATTTGCTGAATAAAAACGAATATAGAAATGTGTGTATAATGGGTAAATTTTTGGTAATATTTTCAGAAAAACAAAAATTTATTCATTTTTTAATAATTATTCTTCAGACTTCAGAAAATTATCAATTACTTGACTAAAAATTCTCGATTTTGTTTTGAGTGCAATTTCAGCTCTTCAAATTTTACACTGCCTAATACAATTCTAAACTTTACTTTTTTTTCTTTTTCCGTTCAATATTTATCTTCTTCTTCGAAGAAAAGCAAAGTTTAAAAATTGCAATTAATATGCAAGCTGAAATCGTTAAAAGAGCGCAAATGGCAATAACGACGAAGAAAATGACGTCAAGCGACTGATACTGGAACCAATTGAGTTTTCTTGCTGGAGATCTCAGATGTACAGCTCCTTTGTGACGAATGACGTATTCGATCCAATGTACTGCTCGACCTAGAGGCGAATCCACCTGGTCTCGAAATATTCGAGAGAGATGTAAAGCCCTTTCTTTGTACCTGAGCATAAATCAATTTTAATGTTTACAATGTATTTTTTCCATGGATCACATTCACAGGGTGTACAATAAATTTTAAGAGTAATTTAAATCTTACGTTGAATTTGTCAACATTTGGTTGACAGCCCATTCCAAATCTTCTTCTTTTAAGTTGTAAATATCCAATTCCAATGCAAACCCGTGTCGGACAGATTGTTTAACATTTGGAAATTGATCAAAGAAAATCGGAAGACTTATTACAGGAACTCCGTTGTAAATTGTTTCCTGAGTACTGAAAAGGCCACCATGCGAAATGAAAAACCGAAGTTTTGGATGTCCTTTAAAGAAAAAGTATTCAATGATCTTCCTTGGAAAATTACATTTTTTGATCAAGAATTTGCAAAATGTTCAGTAATATATACAAGTTTATTTTTAAAATGGTATTTTTGGTATTGTAGTGAAAATAAGTTTAATTTTACCGAGAATATCCTGTTGGGAGAACCATTTTGAAATTTTGACATTAGGGGGACGTTCAGGCATATCTTCATCTGATTCCCATTTCCACAAAACGCGTTGCTTAAGTTTTGAGAAAACTTTATTGAAGATATTCCTCGTTTTTTCTGGTAAATCCTTTCCCTGAATAATGGACCCCAAACTGAAGAAAATAAAACCTTCTGGTGCTTCCGAAATAAATTTTTCCAAGTCAGGTGACAATGGTTTTGCAGGTTGGCAGTGAAGCCCGCCAACTTCAATTATGTCAGGAAGTAGAGGGCGAGGGAAATTAAACAAAGGATGGCTGTTTACAATTAGCAAACTGACATTTCGTCGTATTTCTTTAAGTCCCGGGTAATTTTCACCTCCAGGTAAATAATGGCGATAAACTTGTTCCAAAAGGTAAGTATTGGAAAATTCTTGAACCAAAAGCACTGCTGAATCGGCTAGAAAATTGAAGTCTTTCGGAGAAGGTCATAGTATCACTGAAGGGGAGTGTTGAGTGCGGAATAAAAGATGGGGGCAAATATGTTCCTAAACCATTCAAAAGATAATTAAATGGAGGAAATGAACTGATTAGAATTAAACTTGCGTTGTTTTTTGGCGCCAGAGCATAAAAACATTCGTGAATGAAAGTATTCGATAAAATTATGTCGAACTTCTTGTTAATCACTTTTTCCTGGAATTCTTTATTTTCGTAAACCCGCATACAGTATCCAGTAAAAAGATCCATGTCAAGAAAGAGAAATGAAAGGTCTTGCCCTTTTTCATTCATGGCAAACGGATTTATTGCAAAAAGTTCACGGTAATTCACTCCAGCCTCCAATTGACTCACGTTCGGTGGAAGTTCCTTAGTTATCTTGGATGTTGCAACCGTGATTTCGTGCCCTTTCTTTGCTAGAGCCCCAATTAACGGAGTGTAGAAATGCTCCTCACTTCCGACAATCAATGCCGATATTACAAGAATTTTCGCACATAGTGTTCCCCCAATTTCCAAAAATAGCAACGCAATTATTATATTTAACTTCATTATCCTAACTTTCGATTTCTAAAACAAAATACTGGTTTTAACAGCTCGATTGCAATTGCACGGTGTTCACTTACTTCGCTAATGCCTGCATAATCTAACACTACGCTAGTACATCTTGATTTTCCTAGAGATACAATTTCTATATTCTAAGGTGACCATATTTCACTAACGAAAAGAAGGGATTTTCAAGTTTAGTAGTTGCATGATAAGCAGTATAATGTTAAAGTATAAGTTTTTCGAGCTGTAATAAAATTTTATACATTTTTCCAAATTATTTGGAACAAAACACAAAAGTTGCAAATTTTAGACCAAAATATTATAAAAATTTATATCCATTTTTCATTTATCTCCCAAAAGAAAACTGTTCATGTACTTTTGGGACTTTAATGGCATATTTTGTTTAAAATAAAAACGAATGGTCACCTGTAATTAATTTATTATTCACCCTGTGAAGTTTGCTTTGCATTACCTGTGCTCTGAAGTTAGAATTACTTAATTGAGTCCCAAACCAGTTCTCCTCAGTAAAAAATATCGCAACCTTGGCATTAAAACCTTATTCCTTTCATCCTTTCCTCATTCCTCCATGTGTACTACTACAACTGCAATTTAATACAAGACATTATTTGCATCACCAGTCACTTTAATATCATTTGGATATTCTAGTTTAGCATGTGACAATACCGTGTAACAAAAATGTGCATTTTTAACCAAGACAAGTGATGTAACTTATGAAACAATACACGATACAATAGAGGTAGTGCTTTTCGCACTCGAAAAATACTTTTGCTGCCCTTACATATACTTTATTGGAATTTAAATAGACGTTTTAAAACTCTGATTTAGTAACATCAATTAAATTGATAGAAAATTTCTACTTCCTTTTTCTTTCGATGTCCATTTTCTTGGAGGAAAAGCACCGTTTAAAAATGCATCCTAAAATGGCGATGAAAAGTCCAAGCGAAGTCAAAATTGTAAGTGCAATAAAAAATATAACATCAAGAGAGTGATATTGAAACCAATTAAGATCTCTGGCTGCTGATCTTAGATGTGGAGCTCCTTTGTGGTGAATAATGTATTCAATCCAAAATATCGCTCTTTCTAATGGTGTTTCCGGTTGATCTCTGAACACCTGCGATAGCAATGTTGCTCTTTCTTGGTACCTGAGATATAATTGCAAACATATTAATATTAAAAATGAAGAAGTGAAGAAAAAGAAATAATAAAACGTTATTAGGGCATTAATGGATGATTTTAGTAAACATTTTCATTAACTTACGATGAATTTGTTAACATTTGATGAACAGCCCGTTCTAAATCTTCTTCTTTTAAATTGTAAATGTCCAACTCCAAAGCGTATCCATTTTTCACAGCATGTTTGACATTTGGATATTGATCAAAGAAAATCGGAAGACCAATAACAGGAACTCCATTGTAAATGGATTCTTGTGTGCTAAAAAGACCTCCATGAGAAATGAAAAACCGGATATTCGGATGACCTGAAATATTAGTACCTATAGGTTTTAACTAAGTTTCTAAGGCAAATAAAAAATTGTGTAAATTACCTAAAAATGAATTGAGCGTATAAATAATAATAACGAATAAATTGTAAAACAGTGCTAAAAATTATGAAAGAAAGTGCACACTGTAACAAAAATGTAAAATTATGAGAAAAGCACTTACCAAGAATATCCTTTTGGGAGAACCATTTTGGAACCATTACATTAGGAGGACGTCCGGGCAAATCTTCATCTGATTCCCATTTCCATAAAACCCGTTGTTTTAATTTGGAAAAGACGCTAATGAAAACATTCCTTGTCTTCTCTGGTAACTGGTTTCCTTTGTTCATAGATCCCAAACTGAAATAAATGAAACCTTCTGGAGCCTGGGACACAAATTTCTCCAAATCAGGAGACAAGGGCAGTTTTGCAGGTTGACAATGAAGCCCGCCAGCTTCAATTATATCCGGAAGGAGAGGACGGTGGAAATTCAGTAAAGAATTACTGTTTATAATGAACAGACTAACATTTTTGCGTATTTCTTTAAGTCACGGGTAATTTTCGCCTCCAGGTAAATTCTCTCGATACCTCCTTTCAAAAGTTTTTGTGTAAGAGAATTCGTTCAGAATACTGACTGATATATCCGCTAGGAAATTGTACACTCTTTCTGGAAAGGTCATAATGTCAGTTAACTGGAGTGTCGGATAAGGAAGAGAAGAAGGCGGGAGGTAGGTTCCCATACTATTTATTAAATAATTTTGCGCAGGAAATGTACTGAGTAGGATTAAACTAGCATTATTTTTGTAAGCGAGAGGATAAAAGCATTCGTGAAATAACGCATTGGATAAAACTAGGTCGAATTTCTGGTTCATCACTTTTTCCTGAAATTCTTGGTTCTGGTAAACTTTGTCACAGAAACTAGTGAAGTATTCCATATCTAAGAACAGAAAGGACGAATCTTCATTCTTTTCTTTCATTTCGAATGCATTTATGTTCCCAAATATTTCCCTGTAAGACACAGCTTCAATCTGGGTCACCGTTGCTGGAAGTCTTTTCGACCGTTTGGAAGTCACAGAGGTCACTTCGTGACCTTTCTTCACTAAACCTTCAATAATTGGAGTATAAAAGTTATGCTCGCTTCTAACACAAATTGCTGACATCACAAGAATTTTGGCACAAAGAGTTCCTCCAGTTTGAAAACATAACAAAATTATTACAAAAATTATTGCCTTCATTCTCTCACAGTATTTTTGTAAATTGTGAACTCGAGAAACGGAAATCAATGTACGTACTAAATAAATATTAATCCTTCATGGGCCACTGTAATTTTACTACTGCAGGTTTACTTTTTAAAACTGACTTATTCTATCCCAAGACGAATAAAATCCCTACTTCGATTCTCCTTGCATAATAAGAACAATTCAGGCATTACCAGAGACCGTGCATTTGTTTTTGTTTGCTTTGGATTTCATTGTAACTTATAATTAACATAAGTCTCAAAGTTATTATGGATAATCTACAAGTTCTATTGCATGATATAAACATTAGAGTAATTACTTAGGTTGTGTGCCGATAAGCTAAAGGAAATTGCCAGTTCCAGTCGATTTTAATTGTTGTGTTCAAAAACTTTAAATGCTTATATCCAATATCCAGGGAAAATCAAGAACCGTTTACCCCAAACTTTGTCTATACAGCTCTTCATTATATCCATCTTTTTTTAAATACACTTTCACGCTAATCATACAAGGGTACGAATAGTGCAACCTTAATGTTTTGTATTCAAAGGAAATATATGTATACAAACTCATTCGTGCAAATAATTACTACTATTACACAACATTTACTATCTTTTCTGGTATGCATTATCCTTCAATTAAAGCGTTGATTCTATTATCGATTTGCAATTAAATAAAACGCTTTCCAACCAGTGTTCCCCTATTTCGCATTTTGGGCACATTTTACTAGAGTTAAATAGCAAAACATGAAAAACTTATAAAATGCGAAAAATACAAAAAAGTGCAAAAATTGACCACATTTTTTTCAAAGTATGCGTTTGGAGTATGTGTTTGAAAACCTTATTTATGATTGGAAATAAAGCTTTTTGGATAATATGTTACTTTTGTATAATACCTATGTCCCTTGACTTGCATACAGCATTTAAAAGTGAGAAATCAATGTTCTTTACTACTAACTATATTTTTGAACGTTTTGTATTTATTTCTAATATTCCTAAAAGAATCTTAAACGAATATTATACAGATGATCTTATCTTAATTTAGGATCATCAAATAGTATTAGTTTGAAACCAATAGAACTAATAACAATTATTTCCTCTTTCTTTCGATGTCCATTTTCTTAGAAGAAAAGCAGCGCATAAGAATAAATCTTAATATGGCGATTAAAAGAGTAAATATTGTCAAAATTGTAAGTGCAATAAATAACATAACATCAAGAGAGTGATATTGAAACCAGGAAAGATCTCTTGCTGCTGATCTAAGATGTGGAGCTCCTTTGTGACGAATAATGTATTCAATCCAAAATATCGCTCTGTCTAATGGAGTTTCCGGTTGATCTCTGAAAACCTGAGATAGTAGAGTTGCTCTTTCTTGGTAACTGGAATGTAATGCAAAAATAATATTATTAAAACTCAGGAATTAAAGAACAGGAGTGATAAAACGTTATTAAGACACTTCTTAATGGATCATCACAGTAAAAATAGTATTTTAACAAACTTACGATGAATTTGTCAACATTTGATGGACAGCCAGTTCTAAATCTTCTTCTTTTAAGTTGTAAATGTCCAACTTCAACGCGTAGCCGTTTTTCACAGCTTGTTTGACATTTGGATATTGATCAAAGTAAATCGGAAGACCAATAACAGGAACTCCATTGTAAATTGTTTCCTGAGTACTGAACAGACCTCCATGAGAAATGAAAAACCGGATATTCGGATGACCTGTATCATTAGTACACGTTTTAATTAAGCTTCTAAAGTAGATTTAAGAATCATAATTACATACAAAAATAAATTGAATGACGTAAAGAATATTGTTAAAGAAATTCTACTGGGATAAAAATATTAGAAAAAAATTACATTGTGTAAATGAAAATTGTCAGAGAATAGGAAGAATCACTTGAATGCAATTAAATGCAAAATTAGGAGAAAAGCACTTACCAAGAATATCCCTTTGGGAGAACCATTTTGACACCATTACATTGGGAGGACGTCCCGGCAAATCTTCATCTGACTCCCATTTCCACAAAACCCGTTGCTTTAATTTTGAAAAGACGTTGATAAATACATTCCTCGTTTTTTCTGGTAATTGGTTCCCTTTGTTCATGGATCCCAAACTGAAATAAATGAAACCTTCTGGTGCTTCCGACACAAATTTCTCCAAATCGGGAGCCAAGGGCAGTTTTGCAGGTTGACAATGAAGCCCACCAGCTTCAATTACATCTGGAAGGAGAGGACGGAGGAAATTCGTCAAAAAATTACTGTTTATAATGAATAGACTAACATTTTTGCGTATTTCTTTAAGTCCCGGGTAATTTTCGCCTCCCGCTAAATTCTCTCGGTATCTCCTTTCAAATGTTTGCGTATAAGAGAATTCGTTTAAAACGCTTACGGATACATCCGCTAGAAAATTGTATACTCTTTCATGGAAGGTCATAATGTCAGTTAAAGGGAGTGTCGGGTAAGGAATAAAAGAATGCGGGAAATACGTTCCCATACTATTTACTAAATAATTTTCAGGAGGGAATGAACTGAGTAGGATTAAACTTGCATTATTTTTATACGCCAGAGGATAGAAACATTCATGCATTAAAGCGTTTGACAAAACCAAATCGAATTTCTGGTTCATCACTTTTTCTTTGAATTCTTGATTCTGATAAACTTTGTCACAGAAACTGGCGAAATATTCCATATCGAAGAACAGAAAAGATGAATCTTCGTTGTTCTCTTTCATTTCGAAGGCATTTATGTCCCCAAACACTTCTGTGGGCAACACAGGTTCAATCTGGGTCACCGTTGCTGGAAGTCTTGTCGATCGTTTGGAAGTCACATACGTCACTTCGTGACCATTCTTCACCAAACCTTCGATAATTGGAATGTAAAAGTTGTGCTCGCTTCCAACACACAATGCTGCCATCACAAGAATTGTGGCACAATGAATTTCTACTATTTGAAAACATAACAGAATTATTACTAAAATATTTATCTTCATTTTCTCTCAGGAATTGTAAATTGTGAACTCGAAAAACGGAAATCTATTTGTGTTAAATAAATATTAACCCTTCATGGACTACTGCACTTTCATCACTGCAGGTTTGGCTTTTAAAAATGACGTAGTCTGTCACACGATTAATAAAATCCCTACCTAGGTTCCCATTGCATAATAAAAAACAATTCATGCGTTATCAGAGACCGTGCATTTTTTGTTTGTTTGCTTTGGTTTTTTTTGTAACTTGTAATTAACATAAGTGTCATTGTTTTATTGTTTATCGATAATCTTCAAGTTCTATTGCATGATATGCACATGAGAGTAATTATTTAGGTTTAATGCCGATAGGCTAAAGGCAGTTAGCCAGTTTGAGTCGATTTTAATTGTTATGTTCAAAAACTATGCATATATTCAATATCCTATGTAAAATCAATCTATATACTATAGCACAGTTGACCGCGCCCCGTGGCGTTTATAATTGGGTTGATTGGCTGGATTGCATTTTGCTCCTCCCCCTGTTGCTAAGAATTCAACTCTGCAGCAACAATTGACTTGAGTTGAGTTAACAATCAGAGTTGAGTTGCCTTGGATATTGTACTACATTGCTGGCTTCCCTTCCTATCCTTTTCTATCTATCTCTGTGGGTACACACTACAATACAAATCCCATGTGCTTTTTCCAGTCAGCTCTATCAGTGATCTCTTGACAGTGACACTTTTAAGAGAGCACTGACGCATGTGACTGGAACTGGAGGGCACTGGGAAGAGAGCACTGATAGAGCTGACTGGAGGGCACTTGGAAGAGAGAACTGATAGAGCTGACTGTAGGGCACCGGAAAGAGAGCACTGATAGAGCTGACTGTAGGGCACCGGAAAGAGAGCACTGATAGAGCTGACTGTAGGGCACCGGAAAGAGAGCACTGATAGAGCTGACTGTAGGGCACCGGAAAGAGAGCACTGATAGAGCTGACTGTAGGGCACCGGAGAGAGAGAAGAGAGCCGGAGATAGAGCTGAATGGAGGGCTTGGGGGAAGACCACTGATAAAGCTGACTGGAGGGCACCGGCAACGAAGAATGATAGGGATGACTAGAAAGCATTGGGGGATGGAAAACCTGTGGTGTATAGACAGTGCATTCCAGTCATCAGCCATCACCACTATAGCCGACACTCGGCTACGACATAGCCGACATTAGGCTACGACATAGCCGACATTAGGCTACGACATAGCCGACATTAGGCTACGACATAGCCGACATTAGGCTACGACATAGCCGACATTAGGCTACGACATACCCGACACTTGGCTACGACATAGCCAACACTAAGCTACGACATAGCCAACACTAAGCTACGACATACCCGACACTTGGCTACGATATTCCCTATGATTCCAATTATATTTTCTGACTCCATTTGTTCTATCAGAATCTGACTCCACCTGAGATAGATATCAGGTGGAATCAGATGGAATCGGGTGGAATCAGATGGCATCGGGTGGAATCAGATGGAATCAGATGGAATCGGGTGGAATCAGATGGAATCGGGTGGAATCAGATGGAATCGGGTGGAATGGGAATCAGATGGAATCGGGTGGAATCAGATGGAATCGGGTGGAATCAGTTGGAATCGGGTGGAATCAGATGGAATCGGGTGGAATCAGTTGGAATCGGGTGGAATCAGATGGAATCGGGTGGAATCGGGTGGAATCAGATGGAATCGGGTGGAATCAGATGGAATCGGGTGGAATCAGATGGAATCGGGTGGAATCAGATGGAATCGGGTGGAATCAGATGGAATCGGGTGGAATCAGATGGAATCGGGTGGAATCAGTTGGAATCGGTGGAATCAGATGGAATCGGGTGGAATCAGATGGAATCGGGTGGAATCAGATGGAATCGGGTGGAATCAGATGGAATCGGGTGGAATCAGATGGAATCGGGTGGAATCAGATGGAATCGGGTGGAATCAGATGGAATCGGGTGGAATCAGATGGAATCGGGTGGAATCAGATGGAATCGGGTGGAATCAGATGGAATCGGGTGGAATCAGATGGAATCGGGTGGAATCAGATGGAATCGGGTGGAATCAGATGGAATCGGGTGGAATCAGATGGAATCGGGTGGAATCAGATGGAATCGGGTGGAATCAGATGGAATCGGGTGGAATCAGATGGAATCGGGTGGAATCAGATGGAATCGGGTGGAATCAGATGGAATCGGGTGGAATCAGATGGAATCGGGTGGAATCAGATGGAATCGGGTGGAATCAGATGGAATCGGGTGGAATCAGATGGAATCGGGTGGAATCAGATGGAATCGGGTGGAATCAGATGGAATCGGGTGGAATCGGGTGGAATCAGATGGAATCGGGTGGAATCAGATGGAATCGGGTGGAATCAGATGGAATCGGGTGGAATCAGATGGAATCGGGTGGAATCAGATGGAATCGGGTGGAATCAGATGGAATCGGGTGGAATCAGATGGAATCGGGTGGAATCAGATGGAATCGGGTGGAATCAGATGGAATCGGGTGGAATCAGATGGAATCGGGTGGAATCAGATGGAATCGGGTGGAATCAGATGGAATCGGGTGGAATCAGATGGAATCAGATGGAATCAGATGGAATCAGATGGAATCGGGTGGAATCAGATGGAATCAAGTGGAATATCTAAATACTTAAGTCACAAGTCAAATTCTGTCCGATTTTGCAATTCATTCCTTAAATTGGAGTAATTACAAAATGAATGTGTCGTTTTACTCCCAGGGTTATCCACAAAATTTATTATTACTAAATATAGTTATTTTAATTTTTTTGATTGCTAATTATGATTTTTATATCTTTTTCGGATGGCTAATTTACTGTTATTTTCCCGTTCGTAGAACGGGCAACCTACTAGTAATCATTTACAACAGACTTTGTCTACAGAGCTTCATTATATCCAGCTTCTTTGAAATACACTTTTACGCCAATCATACAACGTTAGGAATAATGAATCCTAAGTTTTTGTATTCAAAGGAAACAAACTCATTCATACGCTAATAATCGTGCAAAACAAGATTTATCATTGCAGATATGAATTCTTCTTCAATTAATTAAAGCTTTGTTTCTGTTATCGATTTGCATTTAAATAAAAAGCTTTCCAACCAGGGTTCGCCTATGTCGCATTTCGGGCATATTTTACTCGAGCTGAATCGCAAAACACGAAAAGCTGATAAAATGCGAAAAATACATTTTTCGCAAAAATAGCACAAAATTTTCCCAAAAAATTACAAAAATACAAATTTTGATGTAGTCTCAACTTTGCGTTAATTTTCATGTCTCGTCATGTTCCTAATGCGAAGCACTAATTTTACGTGCTTTTTATCATTGAATTGCGTAATGCGAACATTCCAAAGCGGCACTCGCAATTGTTTTGTTATTTACAAATATGAGTTTATGATATGTATTTGAAAACCTTGGCATTGGATAAGTTTTTGCAAAGGTCTCATGACTTGCGTCCAACATTTTAAGTGAGAAATCAACGTTCTTTACTATTAATGATGAATTCGAACGTTTTGTATTTATTATTGATATTCCCATAAAAATCTTTTATTTTTTAAGAGTAGACTAGAGTAACATTTTGGCTTCCGTTTCTTGGCTCTGCGAATTCAAGTTAATTTTGCATATCCATAGCTTCATGTTTCTATTTTATATTCGCATCTAATAGTCACTACTTCCTTTTTCTGTCTATGTCCATTTTCTTGGAGGAAAAGCATCGTATAAAAATGAATCTTAAAATTGCGATGAAAAAAGTAAGTATTGTCAAAATTGTAATTGCAATACAAAATATAACATCAAGGGAGTGATACTGAACCCAGGACAGGTCCCTTGCTGCTGATCTTAGATGTGGAGCCCCTTTATGACGAATAATGTATTCAATCCAAAAGAGTGCTCTGTCTAATGGTGTTTCTGGTTGATCTTTGAAAACCTGAGATAGTAGAGTTGCTCTTTCTTGGTACCTGAGATGTAATGCAAAAATAATTCCATTAAAATCGAAGAACTGAAGGAAAAGAAGTAATAAAACGTTATTAGTTTATTAGGATGATTTTAGTAAACATTTTCATTAACTTACGATGAATTTGTCAACATTTGATTGACAGCCCATTCCAAATCCTCTTCTTTTAAATTGCAAAGGTCCAACTCCAAAGCGTAACCAATTTTCACAGCCTGTTGGACATTCGGATTTTGGTCAAAGAAAACAGGAAGACCGATAATAGGAACTCCGTTGTAAAGGGATTCTTGTGTACTGAACAGACCTCCATGAGAAATGAAGAATCGGATATTCGGATGACCTGAAAAATTATATTGCATTTTTATTATATTTCTAAAGAAAATTGTATTGTGTAAAAATAGTTATAGAATTTTCAAAGAATGAATTGACGAATTGTTTTAATTTTACTCTCTTACTCCACAAAGGAAAATATTATTAAAGTAAGAAACATTTGAATTGTGGAAAAAACTGCTTGAAAGTCAAACCAAGAATATCCTTTTGGGAGAACCATTTTGAAACCATTACGTTTGGGGGACGTCCCGGCATTTCTTCATCTGATTCCCACTTCCACAAAACCCGTTGTTTTAATTTTGAAAATACGCTAATGAAAACATTCCTTGTTTTCTCTGGTAACTGGGGTCCTTGGAGAGTAGATCCCAAACTGAAGTAAATGAAACCTTCTGGTGCTTCTGATACAAATTTCTCCAAATCAGATTCCAAGGGTAGTTTTGCAGGTTGACAATGAAGCCCACCAACTTCAATTACATCCGGAAGGAGAGGACGATGGAAATTCGTCAAGAAATGACTATTAGTAATGAATAGACTAATAGTTTTGCGAATTTCTTTAAGTCCTGGGTAATTTTCTCCTCCAGGTAAATTCTTGCGGTATCTCCATTCAAATGTTTGTGTATAAGAGAATTCGTTCAGAATATTTACAGCACCATCAATTACGAAGTTGTACACTCTTTCTGGAAAGGTCATAATGTCAGTTAAAGGAAGTGAAGGGTGAGGAAGAAAAGAAGGTGGAAAATAAGTTCCCATTCTATTTATTAAATAATTTTGCGGAGGATATGTACTGAGTAGGATTAAACTAGCATTATTTTTGTAAGCAAGAGGATAGAAACATTCGTGAAGTAATGCGTTGGATAGAACCAAGTCGAATTTCTGTTTCATCACTTTATCCTGGAATTCTTGGTTCTGGTAAACCTTATCACAAAATCTGGAGTGGTATTCCCTATCATAAAACAGAAAATATACGTCTTCATTATTCTGTTTCATTTCTAAAAGATTTACGTTCCCAAACATTTCTTTGTAAGGCACAGGTTCAATCTGGATCACCGATGCTGGGACTCTTTTTGACCGTTTGGAAGTCACAGAAGTCACTTCGTGACCATTCTTGACTAAACCTTCAATAATTGGAGCGTAAAAGTTTTCCTCACTTGCAACACAAATTGCTGTCATCACAAGAATTTTGACACAAAGTGTTCCTCCGGTCTGAAAACATAACAGAAATATTATTGAAATGGTTATCTTCATTTTGTACTCAAGAATTGCTTTCCCCCAATGGAAATAAATGCACAAATTAAATAAATAAATATTAACACTAAATGAACCACGGTAATTTTTCTTCTGCATGTGTAACTTTTAAAAATGACACACTCTGTCACGAGACAAAGAATCTTTCCCATTACACCCCAATGTTAATTCTCATGTTAGATTACCCATTATCATCGACAGACTGCCAAATGCTAATCGTGTATGTATTTGGCATTTATGTCAGTTTTCCCTATCCATGTAAGTGTTTAATATTATTTTGGACACTCTTTGGGTAAATAATTCTTTATAAGTAAATTGAACTGCTGTAAAAAGGTTTTACGAGAGTCTTGGGGGTCAAAAATGATCTTCGAAAAATTGTCTTCGTAGGCTATGTACGATCCCAATTCCTTTATCTGTAAGTTACTTAGTTTTGTGTTTACGTCAAATTTTGTTTGTTAGCCTCCGAATAATTCCATTCAATGACAGAATGAAGTTTAAGAAACTTAAAACAACTTCTGGGAAATTTTTCCACATCCCAGGTCATTCAATTTGTAGTAAACCCATAAGGTTTAAGCCATTTAAGGTCATAAGCGGGTTTAGTCTGCTTCGGGCCTTGGATTTATGTAGCAACCTGGTAACCTCGTTACCGAGATGGGCAGGTACCTGCCCGGTAACAGGTTACCAGGCTGGGCAGTTCCTGCCCATTGGGCAGTGGGCAGCGAAGCTGCCCACGGAAACCTCGCTAATGAAAGCTCAACGAAGCTGCCCACAGAAAAAAATTGGCTTGAAAAAAATTTGAGGGTGTACCGTTACCAAAGATTACCAGCTTGGGCAGCGAAGCTGCCCAAGCTGCCCACGGTTACCAGTGGGCAGGGCTTTTTTTAGGCTGCCCAGATACTGGGCAGCTTTTCAGAAATCCAAGGCCCGGTCTGCTTGTCGCTGCGGCCTCGAAAGTCATTAATTTGTGTTTAACCTTTTCTATTTTGTTTTGGCCTACTATGCCACCTATTGTATTTTTCCTTGAATCAATTGTGTGAATGTACGAAATGTAAATTTTCACCAGGAAGCGTCTAGAAGTAAGGCGTGCAATTAATCAATAAGAAGTGTGTGTGTCGCGGAAACCATTGCTATAAATTCTTCTAAACTACCCCACGAATTGTCATCTGCTCTGCTTCAAAATGTAAAAGACGGTGCTAACATTATGGGAGCTGGCTTTCAATAAATGTCAGCTCGACGACGCATAGAACTGAAGCCGTATATCGAACAAGAATTGGCATCCATATGCACAGTAAATCAACCCCTCAGTGAATTTCTTTTTGGAGAAAATTTAGACGAAGCTCTAAAAAGTCTAAGGCAACATTTTCAGTTGTAAAGAAATTGAACAGAGATCGCCAATTTAGAGCCAAGCCCTATGAAAGACCAACTCAGGCTTTAAACTTCCATCGCCCGTCTCAGAGCTCATTCTTCACAGGCGGGCGCTTTCGGGGTCAAATGAATCGAGCCAATCGCCGAGGATTTCGAAGTCGGGGACGTCTACTCTGAAAAATGAGGTAAAATCAGCAGGCATTTTAAAAAATTACTATGACCATTGGTGTACACTTACTAATGATCAATATATACTGAACGCCATAAATGAATTTAAATTACCATTTACAAGTGTTCCAATTCAATTATGTGAACCAAAATATCCCCCTATGTCTCATTCAGAAATTGAAAAAGTTACCAATTCTCTTATCCCACTGTTGGCTAAGGGTGTCATATTAAAAGCAATAGATTGTGAAAATCAGTTTTTATCAACAGTCTTTACTGTTCCAAAACCCGATGGTACTAATAGGTTTGTTATAAACTTAAAATACTTAAAAATTATATAGAATGTCCCCATTTTAAAATGGAGGACTATAGAGCAGCATGCAGTCTTTTATCCGAAAATTGCTTCATGGCATCTATTGACTTAAAAGATGCATATCATTTAGTTCCCATAGCCAAGGAACACACCAAATATTTGCGCTTTAAATGGCAAGAACAACTTTATGAAGTTTTTTTTATTTATTTATTTAATTGACGGTCCCTGCGAGCTTTCGCCCATGGACCCAAAACATACATGCGTACATACAAACAAAATTGTCAAATTTTGCCCCCCTGAATCGCAGTTCAGGAAAGGACTTTACTCTAATACAAAGTTTTTCTCCTACCTGTGTTTCCTTCTAGCCGGGTGGTCCACACCACCCTAAGCTAAAAGTCCTAATTGCTAATTGCACCACATCAGATTTGCCATATAAAAATGTATATTCATTAACCTACATATTAAAGCAAATATTCCAATTCTTTGTTGTCCATCGTTTCATTTGTTTCACTTTTGCAGTCCTGTCAGCTTTACTGGAATTGTGTGCTCCAGTTATTACAGCATTCTCATTGATTTGCTTAGTTGTGGAATTCTCATTGAAGTCAACTCTTTCATTTCTTTACACTGCTGATCGACTGGCACATTCCATCCATTCCAATTCTTTCCTGTCTCCTTTACGTCTAAACTTTATGAATTTGTATGTTTGCCATTCGGTTTAAATGTAGCTCCCTATTTATTCACTAAAATAACACGACCGGTAATGGCACACCTTAGGAAGAAAGGCTTTTTATCTGTAGCATACTTAGACGATACATTGTTGATAGGCTCTTCAGAGGATGCATGCAAGAGAAATGTTATTGAAACTTTAAAATTATTTAAGTTCTTAGGTTTTTTGGTAAACGAAAAGAAATCTATTTTAGATCCAATACAGAATATCAAATTTTTGGGTTTTATACTCGATTCAAAGGAAATGACAATTACGTTACCCATTGTCAAGAAGGAGCGCGTACTAAAACTATGTACTTCATTGAGTAATTCCAAAGCCATCGCAATAGAAGATTTGGCTAGATTAATTGGCACACTAGTATCGGCTATTCCTGCCGTTCCGTACTCACAAATGTACACAAGAGCATTAGAGATCGATAAAATCAAAGCACTTCAAAGCAATGGTGGTAGTTACAAGGCTTTTGTAAAGTTATCACCTGAGAGTATCGAAGACGTGAATTGGTGGATTCACCATATTTCTACCTCAGAAGCTAAAATACATAAGGAGAATTATGACTTAATTATATATACTGATGCATCACGATCAGGTTGGGGAGCATCCTGTGGTAATAGAAAAGGTAAAGGGTCATGGACAACAGAAGAACACAGATTACATATAAACGAACTCGAATTAATTGCTGTGTTTAATGGTTTGAAAACCTTTGCAAACTTAGCTATTAATAAGGAAATACTTTTGCGTGTGGACAACGCCACGGCTATTGCATATATTAATAGGTATGGTGGTTGTAGATCATCTGGATGTCAGAGAATCGCAAAAATAATATGACAATGGTGCGAATGCAAATCAATATCAATATTTGCAAGTTATATTAATACCAAAGACAATTGTATAGCAGACAGTTTATCACGTCAATCAATCATAGATATTGACTTTGCTCTGAGTTAAGATTTATTTTCTGTAATTGTTAAGGAATTCGGAACTCCTAATATAGATTTGTTTGCAACCAGTGTGAGCAAGAAATGCCAGTCTTATGTATCATGGTTTCCTGACGTAGACTGTATCGCTGTAGACGCTTTTACATTGCGATGGAAAAATGGATTTTATGCTTTTCCACTCTTTGGCATATTAAGTAGAATACTAAAAAAGATTAGAAATGATGGTGTTTATGGCATTGTTGTTGCACCTAATTGGCCAACACAACCTTGGTATCCAATTTTCCAACAATTGGCAAAATAAAAAATTTTGCATTTTCATAAATCCAAAGCTAATATATTTTGTCCGTATAATAACAGACCATCTCCAATCGGCCTTCAAGTGCCCCTACTGGCAGCAATTATATCCGGGGAACAATAATGAACAAAACATTACCAATAGAAGCTATCAAAATATTGGAAGCGGCCTGTGCAACAGGAACGTAGAAACAGTATGAATCTCAGTTAACAAAATGGTTTGCCTTTTGTCAAGATAAATCCGTGGAATCGTAATGTTAATGAAGTAATTTGCTTCTTAACTTATTTATTTGGCAAAGGATTGGGTTATTCAACAATTAATACAGCAAGGTCAGCACTTTCAACTATAATAGGTTCTATTGATAATGTTTCCATTGGTGAAAATCCACTAATATGTAGACTGATGAAGGGAGTAAGCAAACTTAGGCCTCCTGTTCCCCGCTATGATGTTACATGGGATGCAGACAAGGTTCTGCAGATTTTCGATAATTGGCCAGATAATCAAAAGTTATCACTAAGCAGTTATCTTTAAAATTAGCTGCTCTTTTGGCTTTTGTTACAGCACAGCGTAGTCAAACTTTAACATCCATTGAGGTAAACAATATCATTTGGGATGATCCCGTTCAGATAATTATTTCTAATCAACTTAAATGTACAACAAGAAGGAATCTCAATGTTACTTTAATTGTTCCGTTATTTAATTTGAATCCTAAACTTTGTGCAGTCGCTTGCTTAAAATGGTATATAGAAAGAACAAAATCTGTTAGGAAAACTAAAATGCTATTTATATCGTACACTAAGCCTTTCAAGGAAGTAACGTCGCAGACATTTAGTCGTTGGTTAGTGGATGTTCTTAATTTGGCACATATAGATATTTCTGTTTATAAAGGACATAGTTTCCGTCATGCGTCCACCTCTAAGGCACATGCAATAGGTGTTCACGTTGACACGATCTTTCAAAGAGTTGGTTGGTCAGAAAACTCTAAAGTTTTTGCTAAGTACTATAAAAAAAATAGGAAACTCGGAGACTTCGAACCTCTTGGGTTATGTCTCATGTGAGTAAGGAAGGTATAAGGTAGGCTTTTTTCCACAACTACTGCACACCAATATGTGTCCACATGAGGCGCCTATCCCCGCAACTATGTAGATATGACAAAGGTCGCCCTGGTCTTTCAATCCCCAGTACACAATTACACTACGATAGACACAGGAGTCTCTTTCATTTGTTATGATCGCACAGTAGAGTGGAGGAATAAACAACTTCTATATGATGCAGAGCAGCCCAACTTACTCTGCATATCTTAGGAACAAATGACGGATTAAGGAAATTGAGAGATTAGGGAAGGCAAAGATAGACAGAAATGTTAAGGTAATACCAATTCTGGCAATCGAGGCACATGGAAAACCCTTACACATTTGTAATGAATGTACTAATGTGCGTAGGAAAAAACCGTGTGCTATACCAATGTTCGCTATATATTGCTAAGTACTATAATAAAACTGTTGACACACGGGGAAATTTTGGGACTATTGTATTAGATTGTAAGAAATAAGTTGTATGTGTATTAAATTATTGCAAGATAATAATTAAATTGCTTTCACTGTTAATTGAAATATTGTAAATATTACTTGGATATTAATAAATCCTTTATTATTATGAATATTGTCTAAAATGACAGAACGTACTTTGAACATCTATCGTATATCTTCACTTATTAAGTGAAGTAGACGGTAGAGGAAGACGAAATGTAATTCAAGATTATTCTAGCCAGGCCGAAGGCCTGGTGAAGAATAATCATAATTATATGAGTCTTCCGAATACCGGAAGACTTCACTTCCCACCCTCAACCACCCAAATTAGTATCCGTCATTTTAGATTACTTTGCTTTAAAAACAATGGCCCTCGCAACCCATGGATGGCTGGCGTAATACTTTTTATTTTTAATTTACTTTAAAACTCACGCCCTATAGTGTCTAGGACGACTATCTATCGTATATCTTCACTTATTAAGTGAAGTCTTCCGGTATGCGGAAGACTCATATAATTATGATTATTCTTCACCAGGCCTTCGGCCTGGCTAGAATAATCTTGAATTTTAAGTATGCTACTTTAATTTCATTCAAGAAACTACGGAAATAGAAAGCTTGATGTAGATTAATAGTTGTATTGTTTGATTTTTGCTCTTGGTCCATGGTTTCGGTAAATTAATTCAAAATAAAAAACTTGTGGGAAATGAATATGCCAAACGAAATAGAAACCTTTTGGCTTTATTGTCAACGAAATTGTACACATTTATCTGGACTAATTTGGACATTATCAGGATTAATCTGGACATTATCTGGATTTATCTGAACATTATCTGGATTAATCTGGACATTATCTGGATTAATCTGGACATTATCTGGATTAATCTGGACATATCTGGATTAATCTGGACATTATCTGGATTAATCTGGACATTATCTGGATTAATCTGGACATTATCTGGTTTAATCTGGACATTATCTGGATTAATCTCGACATTACCTGGATTAATCTGGACATTATCTGGATTAATCTCGACATTACCTGGATTAATCTGGACATTATCTGGATTAATCTCGACATTACCTGGATTAATCTGGACATTATCTGGATTAATCTGGACATTATCTGGATTAATCTCGACATTACCTGGATTAATCTGGACATTATCTGGATTAATCTGGACATTACCTGGATTAATCTGGACATTATCTGGATTAATCTGGACATTATCTGGATTAATCTGGACATTATCTGGATTAATCTCGACATTACCAGGATTAATCTGGACATTATCTGGATTAATCTCGACATTACCTGGATTAATCTGGACATTATCTGGATTAATCTGGACATTATCTGGATTAATCTCGACATTACCTGGATTAATCTGGACATTATCTGGATTAATCTCGACATTACCTGGATTAATCTGGACATTATCTGGATTAATCTGGACATTATCTGGATTAATCTCGACATTACCTGGATTAATCTGGACATTATCTGGATTAATCTCGACATTACCTGGATTAATCTAGACATTATCTGGATTAATCTCGACATTATCTGGATTCATCTCGAAATTATCTGGCTTCATCTGGATTAATCTGGACATTATCTGAATTTATCTGTATTAATCTGGACATTATCTGGATTAATCTGGACATTATCTGGATTAATCTGGACATTATCTGGATTAATCTGGACATTATCTGGATTAATCTGGACATTATCTGGATTAATCTGGACATTATCTGGATTAATCTCGACATTATCTGGATTAATCTCGACATTACCTGGATTAATCTGGACATTATCTGGATTAATCTCGACATTACCTGGATTAATCTGGACATTATCTGGATTAATCTCGACATTACCTGGATTAATCTGGACATTATCTGGATTAATCTGGACATTATCTGGATTAATCTCGACATTACCTGGATTAATCTGGACATTATCTGGATTAATCTCGACATTACCTGGATTAATCTGGACATTATCTGGATTAATCTCGACATTATCTGGATTCATCTCGAAATTATCTGGCTTCATCTGGATTAATCTGGACATTATCTGAATTTATCTGTATTAATCTGGACATTAATCTGGATTTAAATACATTTATTCTTAAAACATAATGAAATCTCTTGGACTTCGTAATATAAATTTATCTTTCAGTTACGTAGTTTTGTGTTTAGGTTGAGTTTTATTTGTTAGCCTCCGATTATTATTTCCATTCATAGTGAATAATGAAACTATATAAGGAAAAAGCAATTTATAATTTAAAAAATTCTGGAAATCCGTACTCCAGGTTATTTCGTTTATAAATAAAAAGGTAGTCTACATATCATTATTAATATTGATAATACACTTGTAACATACAAGAGAGTTTAGTGTGCTTCACGTGCATGTAGCTAACAAAATATCTCCTATCCCGCCGCGGCGAAGTTTATTCCAATCTAGTTTTCTTTGATTAATTGCTTGAAAACTTGTTCTGAATGTTGCAAATGGGAAAGAGTTGTGCAAGTGCAAAGTATGCATTTAACTATAGCTTGGCTTTGTAGAGAGAGAAGAAAAGAGTGTGCAATAAATTGCCAAATACAGCAGTAGAAGCGTCCCACGGGAAATTAGTGCATGACTAATAGGAATTTATCTTTGAGAATTTAAACCTTTGCCAATTCAAGTTTCGACTGCGGACTATGAATATTTCCAATTCTTCAGTTCCGTTTTAATACTTGTCCATTAAGGGTTGTATAGGAGCGACAAGGAATGGCTTGCAGTGGAACTTCTTTTGTCCCATTTATCTTATGGTTTTCGCTCCTCCTTCTTCTATTCGTATTGATAAAATGGATATATACACCACGAAAAGGTAACAATCATTTCAAATTGCCACAAGAAAAGTAATACTATAGCTACTGCTTTTCCTAAGACTATAATCTCATTATAAGACTGTGCGAAATTGTCTTTGTATGTCACTAATAATCAAGGGTGGCCAAAATACTTTGTCGGAATACAAAATACAAAATACTATTTCTATATTGTATTTTCTGAAAGTTCGAGAGGAGTATTTTGTATTTTGTATTTTGACTAATTTGTCAAAAGTATTTTGTATTTTGTATTTTGTATTTTGTATTTTCACTAATTTTGGAAATTATTTTGTATTTTGTATTTTGAATAAATAAGTGTCTGCTCCGAATAGTGAAAATACTTGAGGAAATACAAAATACTTTGTCTGCAGGAAAACGTGCATGCGCACGCTTTGCGTTTGGATATCGTTCCAGAGTGTATTCTTACTAAGACAAGGGCAACTTTAGTCTCAACTACCAAGCAGAGATATCTGAAATTTGAATACTCTTCCACTACTTTATACTGAAATTTCCTTTAGTCGTAAACTCAGTGACCCAAATTTTGAGAAATTGACTCTTCTGAAAATCAATAACTACTAATGTATTGCTAGAAATTCGTTGATGCGGCTTTTAAACTCGAGTTATTAAATTAAGTAGCTAATATTAACTTAAATTGTAATATTAAATTAAATTGTAGTATTACATTAAATTATGATTGTAAATCGGCAGTTAAAGTGGAAATGAAGAATTGAAAAAATTGCAGTGTTTTGTATTTTATCAAGTATTTTGATTAAATACTTTGTATTTTCTGAAAGTTCGAGCAAAGTATTTTGTATTTTGTATTTTGACTAATTTGTCAAAGTATTTTGTATTTTGTATTTTGACTAATTTGTCTAAGTATTTTGTATTTTGTATTTTGACTAAATTTGTCAAAAGTATTTTGTATTTTGTATTTTGACTAATTTGTCAAAAGTATTTTGTATTTTGTATTTTGTATTTTCACAAATTTTGAAAAGTATTTTGTATTTTGTATTTTGTATTTTCACTAATTTTGAAAAGTATTTTGTATTTTGTATTTTGTATTTTCGAATTGAAGTATTTTGGCCAACCCTGCTAATAATAGAACTCGAATATCTGAGGGGTCCAAAATTATGATTGTGGACTTAAAATTCGTAGAATTTTACCTGTAGTTGCGTTAAGTCTGATTTCATATCCATAACTCACTTCCTTCCTTCATTGATTAAAATATAAAGTAGCAACCGAAATACTATCTATTAAGCGTAGGACTTCACCTTAATGAGACTTGAGACTAAACCAAAGAAATCAATTACCAAAAACAAAATGCTGTATTCAAATCCTAAACCTTTAGTCACACTCCAATTATGGACACCACGGTGTATCTCCTAAGGTTGTCTCAAGCGAAAAATGTTAATCCAAGATTTCTGTTTTTCCAAACGATTTATTTCCGATTTCTATAGCTTACATACATACATAGAGAAAGATAAAACAAAAGCATAACGTAGACTTCTTCCACTAATAAGCAAACGAGATAGCTTAATAAAATAAAGTCGCAACTCAGACAATAAAACATACATTTGGAACGTCATTATTAATTGATATTTTTAATTTGCCATTATTAAATATCGTCAGATACTTTGTGGAAATGCATGGACTGTCTGTCCGTCTGTCTGATCAGTCTGATGTATAACTTGAGAATGGATAGACACAGTGGCTTTTAACTTGGAGCACATTAGGAGCACACTATTAAGGTCCAGTGTGAAGTCAAGTTCGAAAATTAAATCAATCGGTCAAGCGGTTCCAGAAATAGAGTTGTAAACATGTAGCCTATAGATCCATGCTACAGAGAGAACCAATAGGAGCAAGCCATGGCACCAACAGTGTAGTATAAGGAAGTGCATGTGTATTTAAATTGCCCGTGTTTGGCGTCATTCGGGAAATGAAAGCCAAAACTTACATACATACCTTGATATTTCTTTACACACTGTAAGTGCAAGGGTAGCCCCTGTAGGTCCGCACTGTATTAATAGAAATGTTACGTATATAGGTTTCGAAACATATTCAACGTGCATGAGTCATAACTCTGTTGCAACATATTCTCAAAGTATGTTACAAAAGTTTACCATAATAGTATAACGCTTATGCCACCTAATCAGCTGAATTAAATATTTCCCTGGACTACATGTACAGTTCCCATACATCTTTTGACCTCTGGCTTTGCCAGAAATATATTAACCAATAATACATTCCAACTTCCAGCGTAGAAAGAGTCAGTAAGAAGGACAATGAGGAGTAGATTTTTGTGTCCGATTTCTTTACCGGGGAAAGTTTTGGTTGGATTGTGAATCTACCTGATGATCGACCTAGAACACGTACGATTGGTTTTCAAAAATTGTGGAATGGCGTTCGCACACTTTATACATACGACGGGCGGACGACGGGCGGGCATACAAAATAGAGTACTTTTGCATAGACCTTTGAGAGTCTCTTAATAGCATATTATTACATAGTCTCTGAACTTCCAGCAAACTGATACATTATAAGTTTCTTTCGTTTATTTTTCGGATCTCACAATGGAATTCTACCATTATATCAATATTTAAGTTGCGTTCCTAATTTAGCGGTACCAAGTTCTGTGACTGTTTCAGGTACTTGGCTGTACAATTTGCACATTCAGAGCATTTTCCCACTTATATTTCGGCATAGAAAAATCTTGGATTAATAGTATATACGATAATTGCTTGAAAACTTGTTCTGAATGTTGCAAATGGGAAAGAGTTGTGCAAGTGCAAAGTATTCCTTTAACTATAGCTTGGCTTTGTAGAGAGAGAAGAAAAGAGTGATGCAATATATTGCCAAATACTTTAGTAGAAGGTTCATTGGTATTCCTGTCATGGGAAATTAGTTCATGACCCCTAGGAATTCATCTTTGAGAATTTAAACCTCTTCTCATTCAAGTTTCGACTGCGGACTATGAATATTTCCAATTCTGCAGTTCCGTTTTAATACTTGTCCATTAAGGGACGACAAGAAATGGCTTACATTGGAATTTCGTTTGTCCAATTTATCTTGTGGTTTTCATTATTCCTTCTACTTTGTGCATTGATAAAAGGGTGACCGATTTCCATTCCTACAGTGAGAGTATTCCAACCGGACACCATTCCTACTAGACTGATCACTCCTACGAAGCGCTTTACTCCTACAGCGCGCAACAGACCTACGAAGGAGCTTATTCCTACCAAAGGGTTATTCCTACAACCATCATATTGCAGGGCGTTGCATGCAGTTTACAACTTTAAGTTACCCAGATAACAAAAACCAATGCTAAGCACTACCAATGATCTTTATAGTAATCTACCGACAACCAAAAAAAGAAAATCTAAATAAATTTTTTAAAATATGGAATACACTATTAAGCAATTTTGATCCAACAAAACATAAAATTATTGTACTGGGAGACATTAATGTAGATCTCCTCAAAAAAGACAATGATAGTCTCACACTATTAGACATTGGAAGAGAAGGTGGTCTTTACCAAATTGTGAAAAAGGCAACCCGAATAACTGAAAAAACTAAAAGTCTATTAGACCATATATATGTCTCAAATAAAAGCCTTGTCTCACAACATGATGTAATATCAACAGGATTATCTGACCATGGACTTGTTTATTGCGTACTAGGGAAAACCAAAGTTAAATGCCCACCCAAATTCATAAATGTACATAATTATAAAAATACAAACTGGACAGAGTTAAAAGACGAAATTGAGGATTACAAACTCCCAGATTTAGACACTATCGGGTCGGGCGAAAATGTAATTAATATTTACCACAATAAACTGTCCGAAATGATTAAAAAACATGCCCCAATAATTAGACGAAAAGTAAAAGGAAACACACTACCCTGGATAACAGGAGAAATCAAACGCCTTATTCACAAACGTGACTGTATAAAATCCAAAGCTGAAAGATCACAAAGCCCAGATTTGTTCAAAGAATACAAAAAATTAAAAAATTATCTAACACTACGGATAAGGCGATCAAAAATTGATTTCTACCACGGAAAGTTTACAACAGATATTGAATCGAAACCCATGTGGGAAAATTTAAATAACTTGTATGGGGGCCCTCCTAAAACCCACAAATTATCAAGATTAGAATATGAAAATAAGAGCTATGAAAATAGCAATGATATGTCCAACGTACTCAGTAAAGTTTTCACAGAAGAAAACAAAAAATTAAAAGTAGAACTAGACTCTTTTTATAATATAGTAGATAATGAATGTAATATAGTTTTAAATAAAGTAGTAATAAGTAGCGAAAGCAACATAAATGATAGCAATATAAATTGTAATACAAAATATTGTAATGTATCAAATATGCAAGTTGAAGTAACAACTAATGATGTATTAACAGCAATTAAGAGCATAGACAAAGAATCAGCAAATGATGTAATACCACTTAAAATTATGAAACAATGCTGTGAAGCGATCGCCCCTAAATTAGCGGTGATATTTACCTATCTATTATTAATTGGTCAATTCCCGTTGCAATTTAAAACAGCTAATATAAAACCCATTTATAAAGGAAAAGGTAGTAGATGTGACCCATTAAATTATAGACCGATATCTCAATGCTCAATAGAAAGTAAAATTTTTGAAAAAATTTTACAAAAACGAATTCAAACAGTTTCACAAGTAAAACATTAGTAGACGAGCAACATGGATTCCGCACAGGCAGATCTACTTTCAAAGCAATAAAGGTATTCTTAAATTATGTATTTTCGAAGCTCGACAAAACATGCGGACACACAGTAGCAGTGTTTATTGACTACCGCAAGGCTTACGATATGGCAATCCAGTCTGTGCTTTTAAAAAAGCTTAAAGAGGAGTATAAACTCCACCCGTACCTCCTAAGGATCATATGCGACTATTTTAGAAATAGAATTTATAGTATAACGATAAACAATGAGAATTCTATGTGTTTCCAATTAACCCGTGGCTTACCACAATGCTCTGTACTGTCAACCCTTTTTAGCGAGCCAGAGGCTTACTTATGGAACCGTGTTGTCTGTCCGTATGTACGTATGTGAACACCATAACTCTTGAAGGCATTGACCGATTTGGATAAAACCTCGGATTTGGACTCATCTCGGCCTAGTTAGGAACCCTATTTAAAATGGGCGTGGTCACCCCACCCCTTTCGGAGATAACGCGCGCTCACTTTATAAGCAATAAGATATGAAAATGGGGTTTTGGGTACTAAAATATCTTACACCGCTTCTAGTAGTTTGTTAGCGGGATAGTAAAAAATATTTTACACCGCTTCCACTTTATATTGAATAAGATACTCAAATAGGGCTTTTAGGTGTAAAATATGGTTTTTGGGTGTGACCACTTTTGAGAAGCGGTATACACACTTTTTGGGTGTCTTTTATCATACGAAGCGGTAAGCTAACTTTTTGGGTATTTTCCATTATATGAAGCTATAAGCTAACATTTTTGGTGTTTCTCACTTTATGAAGCGCTAAGCTAGCTTTTTTGGTGTTTCCCACCTTATGAAGCGGTAAGCTAACTTCTTTGGTGTTTCCCACCTTATGAAGCGGTAAGCTAACTTTTTGGGTGTTTCCCAATTTATGAAGCGCTAAGCTAACTTTTTGGGTGTTTCTACTTGTGGGACGCGGTAAGCTAACTTTTTGGGTGTTTCTACTTGTGGGAAGCGGTAAGCTAACTTTTTGGGTGTTTCTACTTGTGGGAAGCGGTAAGCTAACTTTTTGGGTGTTTCTACTTGTGGGAAGCGGTAAGCTAACTTTTTGGGTGTTTCTACTTGTGGGAAGCGGTAAGCTAACTTTTTGGGTGTTTCTACTTGTGGGAAGCGGTAAGCTAACTTTTTGGGTGTTTCTGCTTGTGGGAAGCGCCAAATTAATTATTGGTTGCTTCTACTTATAGCTTTCAGTTACCAGTGCAAAATTAAATACATTTCAATTTTTTAAAAATTTTAATCCATTTGCGTTGCCATGGCAAAATTTAATATTTTTGAGTTTCCATGAAGAATTATGTTTTCCATTGCTCTGAGAAAAGTATTAATTTAAGATTATCAAATTATAAATGAAACAAATAATTTTATCTTCTGGCTCGCTTTATGTTACGGCTTGGCGATGTTTTTTTCCTTCTGTTATTCTGTTATTTGAAGTTTCTGGGACATTCTCTTGTGCATGGTGAAAAACGCTTGCATTCACTACTAAATAGTAAATACTGTCCAGAAATAACTTCCTTTGTCATAAATGTAGTTTTAACTAACATTTAATTAACCGTTTTCCAGTGCTGTTGATCATTTAATTTACATTGCTTTGGCAAATTAGAAATGCATTTGTCATTTAGTTGTGTTAATATCAGTAGTAATAGAGAACTTAAAACTTATCGTTCTACGACTCCGTTAAGAGAAAAGTCCTAAGTCACGCCCTATTTTTTCATATCTGCGGCGCGCGAAGTACTTTCACTTAAAGTTAACGGCACCGTACCGCTAACTCCGACGTTAAATTGGCTCGTTTAGCGTTGAATATTAGTTAGCGTTTTTCTCGTAATTCCAGTTAGTGAGACCAAATTAAGTTGCTTATATCTTTTTGAAAAACACTTAGGTATACTGCTAACCTAAGGAGGTATAATTTTAGGGTTCAACTGCCCGTCAAATTAGTCTAATATCCTGTCAAAAATAGACATCAAAAATACTAGAGCTACCTCGTTCTCGTGTGTCTTTTACGAGGTAAAACAGTTTTGTAAAATTTGTGGACTAAAAAACCACTCAAGTTTACATTAGTAGTGACACTAACCGCATTAATCAGTGCATCATTAAAAATGGCACCGAAAAGATTTGCATTCAAATCAAATGTAGAATTTGACATTGCATTGCTAACTGAAGTTGAATCACTGAATCCTTTTGCAAGTAAAACTCAAAAGCCTATTTGGGACGAAATTGCAAATACATTGAAGAATTCAGAGTGGCGCATGCAAGTGACTGGTAGAAGCTGCAAAGACCGTACGGAATTACTCTTGAAAGATTTCGAAAAAGAGGAAGCACTGAGCAAGCGATTGTAAGTAAATCATGCATTGATTTGACTGAAATGAAATTGGCTCAAAATTAATGAAAAAATTTACATGTATGCCGATAATGACAGAAATTATTTGAAAATGAGCAGATAATTTTATTTCTGTTTAGTTCTGGAGTCGCTGAAGAAAGCATAAACAAAGTGAAGTATTTGCTTACTAGTTTATCAAAGTTGAAACTGGAGTCTACAACTCTTTCTGCAATTTATTCAAAAAATGAAAGAAAAATTGCTGAGAAGACCCGAGAGGCAGTTTTGTTAGATTTAGAACAAAACATTTCAAGTGACGATGACGAGCCTGTAATTCAAGTCAATGACGGAGAAACAGTTAAATCCCGCAATATCCCTTCAACTGCAAAACAGGATACCATTCCCCGGCCACCCAAACCAGACGCAGACGACAAAACTGATGAAGTCGGAGGACCTAAAAAGCGATCACGAAAGAATGAAGTCATTTCGTTTTTGACAGCTAATTCTGAGGTTTTCTAATTTTTCTAATAAATAACACGTAATACTCTCAAACCAATTCATTGAATTAATTACCTTCTATTTATTCAGAGAAAATTTGACTTAAAAAGAGAGGAGCTTAAAATCAAATCTCAAGAGATTGAAAATCGGAAGCAAGAATTACTCCAGGAAAAGGAAAAATTGCAAATTGAGGCTGAACTCAAGAGAAATGAATTGGCGTTGCGAAAGGAAAAGCAGGATGCCGAAATAGATGAAAAAAATCAGTTGATAAATGTATTATTTACTTTTATTCAAAAAATGTAATTTATTATGCTTTCAAAGGTATGAATTAATAAAATTATATTACATACTCTTCCAGAAGTGGTGGTATGCAATCGAAATATTCTGCAACCTGAGAGCCATATAGGCACGTGTGACAATTAGTTAAAATTGTTCCAACTTTATAGTACTGCCAGACAGGCTGCATGCCTATTTTTAAATTCTTTTTGTAGTCAAGAAATGCAAATAATTGAATGACTTTGGCAAAGCCCCACTCAACAGACTCTCTGACTCTGCTCATCCGCTTATTGCATCTTCTTTTAATCATAGATACATTGCTTCCTTTAAAGGGAACCATTACGCAATTCCTTAATGGATAAGCTGGGTCTCCATATACGTAGTATTGAGTTCCTTCTTCATTTTTAAAATTTTGCATTTCTTGGATTAGGCCACTCTCATGCAAAATGTAAGCATCATGTCTTCTTCCCGAAACAGGGCCATGCATATTACCGATCAATCCATTTGGAAACATGACGGATTGGCATTTTAAGGCATGCACTCTTCGATGTCCATTGTAAAACTGGAATTGTACAAAATCACATTTTACTTCAAAATTCTTTATAAACGAACATGAATTGGAACAAAAATATGTATAAGACAACAATTTTAGTACCTACCTCTTTTTGATTCCGTTGGGGGCGACAAATTGGTCTTACAGTTCCATCTAGGAATCCAATACACATTTGGTATGGGGACCCTTTATCATAAATAGATTCTGAAAAACCCTTAATAGTGTCGTCATTCAAGTAGGGCTGCCTCAAATTAGTAATTAGGTGGCCATGCTTAGTGTCGATGAAGTTAATCATATGCTTAAAAATGTATGACAATTGGCAGACACTCCGGGGGAAAGTTTTCATCAGGTCAACAAACCTATTTAAAATATATAATTGCAATTACTAAATAGAAAATGAATCTAGTTTCAGTGAATATTTGTAAGTTGAATGACTCACCTAATTGGGTATGCTAATCTCTTCAGCAAAATGCACAATGCTTCCAAACCAGGCACCTTTACTCCAGTATCAGTTACAATTGTGTATGGAATTTTTAAAGACGATTTTAGTCTCAAAATATCGTCTTTAAGAAAACGAAAGTTATATTTACAAAAGTCATCACTGAAAGAATTGAAATCAAAAGATTCAGCTTTAGGCAACAATAGAGTTGACGTTTTGTCAATATTAGTAGAAAATAGTAATATTGTATCTTCATCACTGTCACTGTCACTGTCAAATAAAACTGGTAGAATTTCAAGTAATTTTGCCATGTTTGCAAACATAACCCCATATAACTCACAGGATTAAATCTCGCGGACAATCTTAGGTTGCGAAAAGACTCGGTAAATATTAAACGAAAATTTTGAGTCTTTACGCAAACGCTAACGCTAAGTTGAATTTAGCGTTACGGTCACGCAAACGATAAATTTTAAGTTCCCTAATGTAGCTTCTAAGTAATGGTCAAATAATTAGGCTAAAATAAACTCCAAATGTCGTTTGTAAATATCCTGTGTAGATATTTATACACAATTTAGATGAATAAATGGTATCTTAATGGGAGTAGAAATCTCGCTTTCAATTTCGTGCACGCCATGCATGCACGAAATGAATAATGCATTGTGCATTATTCATTTTATGCATGCACTGCGCATTTCTTGCAGTGTATTATTACGTGCATGGCAGTACACCAAGGAAATCAATAACGAAAGACAAAATGCTGCAAGGCCACAGAGATAGACATACGGACAGAAAAAGCAAAATCACAGGTCTAGTGTGAGGTCAAGTTCGAAGATGATGTCAATCGGTCAACCGGTTCCAGAAATACCTATAGAGTCGGAAACATAGAGCGTAGAGGTTCATGTACAGTGCGGACCAACAGGGTCGTGCCATGGCAGTTATAAGCAATTACTTATGTATTTAAATTGACGGCGTTTGCGTTTGGCTTCCCTCGGGAAGTCAAAACCATCATACCTATGTGTTTTAGTCTTTGAGAGGACTCAGTCATTGAGGTTACGCGGTGCATATTTACAGGTCAATAACTTTTTTCTATTATACTTAGAAATCTGTAGAACATAAATCACTGTTGATGTAATAAATACTTTCAGTAAATTTCATCCACCTAGCTGTCTCAGAAAAAATGCTATTTGTGTTTAAGTTCAAAATTTGTTCACTTTACTAACTTTTTGACCTTAAATACAAATAACATTTTTTGTGACCGCTAGGGGGATGAAATACACCGCGTAACCTCAATGACTGAATCCTCTCAAAGACTAAGACATATATACCATGATATTTCCTTTACACTAGAATTCCCATGGTAAGCCTCCGTTGGTCCGCACTGTATTATTAAACGTGTTGCTTATGCAGTTTTCGAAACATGTACAAAATGGATGCGCCAGATTTCTGTCACAACATGTTCTCAAAGTATGTTACAAAAGCCTTAGCAAAATCCTTATTTCCCACGATCATGTACAGCTCCCAACCATCCTTTGATCTCTGGCTTTGCCAGAAATATTATTTAACCAATATGTTCCAACTTCCAACAAACTGATACGCTATAACACTCTCTTTCATTTTATGTTTTGGTTCTCACAATGGAATCTTACCATTATATCAACATTTGAGTTCTCTAATGTAGCGGTACCAAGTTCAGTGACTCTCTTATGTGCACTTATTTGTACATTCAAATCATTTTCCCACTTTTACTTCGGACGGTACTTTAGATTCTGTTAGTTAACTTCTGTTCTGTAACTTATGTTCGATGTGTGGATATTGATATGTTATTAAATACGCGGGCTAAGAAAAAGACAAGCTCAGTTCACGTTCTAAAACTCAACTGCCAACTCGGGCTCCAAAATCAATCAGACTAATTAATATACATTACTTATTGCATTCGTACATTCTAGAAATTTGTGTGTTGAAATACAAAGATACGTCGAAACTGTCATATTGTCACATGTAAAATATTTTTCATTGTTTTGTTCATGTTTTTAATAATCATGTCGTCAATCTTGGATTCGAAGGTGGGGAAATTGCAAAATTACTGGATTTACTGAAAGGATTGCATTGGGCCGTTTATGCGAAGCGAAAATCAGTATTAGGACAAAAGGAGCCCTTGTACAGAAAAATGTATTACAAGTACTGTTCTTCAAAGTCCTTATCTAAAAGAGTTCCAAATGTGATCAATCTGTTTGGAAAACCATTCGGTGAAATATCTAAATATACGTATTTCTTAAAAATATTTCCGTATAGTACTACTTTTTTGGCTTCATTCGCCGTGTTTTAAATAAATGCTTAATAATCACCAGCATTTAACTGTAGCAGCTTTTATTTTCTGATTTCAACTACTAGTTTTCAGCAAATGTATGTTGCATTTTACATTTAATCGCCTTATTGTCACTTGTTTTTTACTTTCATACTAAACACTATTTTAATTTACAGGGTGCTTCATTTACGACTACGACAACATTATAAAAGTACTTAAAAGTGATACATTTTACAATAGGGGACCTCATAATTTTGTGGAATTTTTTTCTGGAGGAAAATATGGTGGTAAGTTGTTTAAAAAACAAGAATTGGTCAATTATGTTCTTAAACACAAATTTTGTTTAATTTTTCATTTCTGGTAGGAAATTTTAATTCCTTAGTCTTGTACATAAGGAAAACGCAATAAAATAATGCAAATGAAACTTAACTGTTAGCTTAATTGCAGGTATTTTAATAAATAATGGCAAAACACCTAAAGAATTGATGAAGTACACGGTGAAAAAACTAATTCAATTGGGTTTTGGAAAACATAATGTAATGACTTCGATTCTGGGTGACCAGTTACCCGATTTACTGCTTCACTTAGATATAATGAAGAAGCGGACGAATAACAAAATACAAGTTGAGAATCTGTTTAATCTTGCGGCTATCAACATTATTTGGTGTATTGTTGGTGGAAAGAAATTTTCAAGTGATGACGAAGACCTCAAGTGCTTTATAACTGCGGTGAGCAATTTAACCCATGTTTCTTTGTGGAGACTAATTTTTGTGTTGCTTTTATGCAAACGAAAGAGAGCTCGCAAAATTTTTGGATACACCGAATTGAACAGCAATGTTTTGAAAGCTAGGAGCATTTTAAAGGTTAAATATTTACTTTACAGTACTATTTAAATATTTTTAATTTATACTAATAATTTAATTCGTAAAGTTATAGTTTGCATTTGAACATTGGTAAACATTATTCCCAATCACAGGTTAAAATCATTCTTCCCAGATATCACAAGGAATTAAATACATTATGTTACAAGGTAAATAATGTGAATTCAATTACTTGCAGAAAATAGTAGACGAAAGGCGGTCCCTGGGATTGTACAAAGATAACCCCGAGTGCTTTTCTGACTATTTTCTTCAAAAGATTGACGAATGTGAGAAAGATGAGAAAATGAAACGCGTTTTTTGTGATCACCAACTCATTAGTGTAATACAAGATATGATGGCAGCTGGAATGGAAACAACGAGCAAATTCTTTGAATCTGTACTTTTCTTCATGGTATTGCATCCCGAAGTTCAATCTAAAGTACAACAAGAAATCGATTCTGTGGTCGGAACCTGTAGCTTGCCTCTTTACCATGATTATAAAGCAAGGTAAATTCCTTTCCTATTTCTTATTTACAAGTGTATGTATAAGTGCAAAGTTATTACAAAAATTTCAGACATAATATATAAGACTTGAGAAGGGGATTTTGTAATTTGTGAAAAATAATAAATTAATACTCCCAGAAGTTTTTGTCTTATTTTTGCGCAATGCGTTGTGCAAGCAGTTTTTGCAAAATACATTGTTCAATTAATATTTTTGTTTACAGAATGCCGTACACAATTGCGACATTGAATGAAATACACAGAATGGCCAATGTTTTCCCAATGTTACCAAGACTATGCTCCCAAGACCAATATATTGATGGACAACATATACAAAAGGTCTGGACTCAATACTTGTATTCAATTCCAATTTAAATACTACTTTCATGTATATTTTTGATCTTTCATTGAGAAAATCAGTGTTTAAGTAATACTATAATTTGCAATGTAATTTCTATTTTATTCATGTTAATTAATGACATTCTTATGCGCCAACTGGGGACACAATGTAACTCAGATCGCTACAGAGTGTAATTTACAAAAAGGGGTATTGCGAATTTTTGAAAAATTGTCCATATCTTTGGACTAGGACTTTGTACTTTACAAATAAAAGTTGTGAGAAATGCATGTGGCCTCCTAGAACTTTCATGGAAGACTTTGGAGCAAAATTACAAAAAAACAACCGCACCAAATTCTGAAAATTAAATGCACGCCGTCGAAAAATCGCCAAATTTCTGTACAAATTCTGCTGTAAAATTTTTCGTGAAAGTCATAGAAGGCTGAGTAATACTTCTTTCGATAGCTAGATACATTTCCCACAACTTTCTTGTTTCTATTTGTAAAGTACACGGTCACAGTCAAAAATTATGCACAGTTTTCCTAAAAGTCTCGGGTCAGTCGCCCAATTCAGCAAAATATCTCAGAGCGTCAACACCTTTAGTTGCATATGGTTTTGCAGGGAACAGGGGTAGCTATTGTTGTAGCTGTTACCCGGTTTGATGATGCGTATTGGGAGAATTCAGAATTGTTTCGCCCGGAAAGGTTTCTGGATGATGACAACCAAATAATTCAAGAAAGAATAGATCGCATGCTTATATTTGGCTTAGGTAAGTACAGTAAGATTCAAAAGTCACGCAACATAGGCACGTGGTGCTAAAACTTGCGATATGCTCCTAATGCATGTATATGAGCCGGGAAATACATGCGTATGAATTAGAATATGTCGCAAACTTTAGCAACTATGTTGCGTGACCTTAGAATCTCTCTGTATTTCAATTCAAAAGTTTTAAGAAATAAGACAACAGAACGTGCCAACAGAATTCGTTTATATTTTAGGTAGCAGAACTTGTCCAGCCGCATCTGTTTCCCGCTCAACTGCATTCACATATTTTGTGGGAATGCTTCGGAAGTATACAATACGTAAAGCAGACGAGTCAGAAATATGGGGATTCAGAGATGACTTCGGTCTAGTCAACGGACCTGAACCATTTCACGTCAGTCTTTTTGAACGAAGTAGTAGTGCGGAAATATAGTAATATGGAGAATAGCCATTTATTCTAAAGTAGGAGACCATGATAATTGAATAACATTTAAAAATAATTTTGTTTACCAATTACTGCAAGTATGTAATAGCTTTGCGATGTATTCCAAATACAAATAAATAACAAGTGAATTTAAAGCCTTTTAAATTTAATTATAATTTTATTATAAATATCCATGAAGGTTCATTTTGTAGATGGCATCAGTTGCAATATTTTCTTCTCGAATGGAGAATTCTATAAGCTTTTAAGTGGACATTAGCATTTGGAGATTAGACAATTTAATATTGTCGGAATTTCACATAACTCTACCTATTTTTGATTCGACTTGAATGACACTATTTTCTAATTCTGATTCAAAAAAGCAAAGTGAATCTGGAGAGGCTTTGAGAATCCATGGTTCTAAACCTCACCCGGGATCCCCATTGTTAACCGAGATCATGAAGATTGTGTACTTTCTTGTAAGTTTTAAAGTATATCTCAGTGATCATTTTTGAGCAGCAACTTTTTTCAAAAATGTCAATAGTGTCGGTCCTGCACGAACTGAGTCCTCCACGTTATAAGCCAGTTCAGTTTGGTTTTCATGCACAATTTTAAGAAATTTCCAATGCAGGTGTGTAAATAATGTAGATTACATGAATATATGTGGTCATCTTCACTTAATCGTTAGTGAACTTTTTTTCAATGTTGAAATTGAAAAGTGATTCGGAACTTGTGTTTTTTGTGTCATTTGGTTGTATAGCAATAAAGTAATGAAGAGGCGAGGTGCTTTAATGGCAACTTGTGGGAAATGAATATTCCAAATGAAATAGAACCTTTACTACTTTTCCTCCCAAGGGAATTGTACAAGGTATCCATATGATTAATCTGGATGTAAATACATTTATTCTTCAAGTTTAACGAATCCTGCTCGGTTTCGTAATTCAAATTTTCTCAAAGTAACGTAGCTGTATGTAGATTTCAGTAGTTTTGTTTGTTAACCTCCAGATATACAGGGTGTCCGCCCAATTGTGATCCACGCTTAGGACCAATTATCAGACGAACCAGTTGACCTACGATGTTGAAACTAGTTTCATTCGATTCCTGACAAAATTTCCCTTCTGTTATCTGCCCATAACGCATTTACGTTAAGTGTTTTGGTTAATAGAGCAGGTATCCGAAAAACATTAATTTTCGCATATTAAAGAATTATAAAATCAGTTCTAAATTTATTTCTTTACCAAAGCCAATGAAAATACTGCATTATGAACGACAATAGACGACGATAAACTTTAATTAGTACAGTTGGTTATCTGTGCTTCTCCTTCTATCATGCATAAATCCAATCTTTTGGTAACTGACTTGCATGCATTTACAGTGTTCTATTGGAATATCTTGAATGACGTGTACCACATCGGCTTTCAGTTCTATCAGTTCCAATCAGATGCTACACTCATCGGTCCATAAAACTTTGTTCGCGATATCAATGTTTTCGTTTTCCTTTATTTCTTCTGAAAAAGAATACCTCTTTTCAATATCACCTTCCAAAAGTCCTTGCATCGTACGATGCTTGTAGGGAGTCATTTTTGTTGTCTTTAATATTCTACGCGCACTTTCTTTATGAATTCCTAGTTTATCTTATGCTTTTCTTAATGACTTTTTAGGGCTAGCTTAGAAAGCGTTTAGCACAACTGCTGTGGTGGCCGGAGTACAGACGCTCGGTTTTGTAGAGTTTGTTTCTAAAAACGCTTCCATTTTCGGTAAAAGTCTTTACGGTTCTGGAAACAGTTACTGGAGATGGCTTAAATTTAAATCTTTGATTGAACTGTCTTACTACCTCGCGATTTGAGATTTGAGTAACCACTCCAATGCTGTTTTAGTATGAATATTTTCTGTTCGTGTGCAAGAGCCATTTTTGTAATACTAGTGGTAGTTAATTCATATTTTCTGCATTCAAAAATTCATTGACAACAATTTTTCTGAAATAAAGCCCTCATGTGACAAAATAATAATAATTTGTAGATTGGTATTAGACGCGAAATTTTGTTAGGAATCGAATGAAACTAGTTTCAACATCGTAGGTTAACTGGTTCGTCTGATAATTGGTCCTAAGCGTGGATCACAATTGGGCGGACACCCTGTATTTTCCATCTATAGGGGTTAATGAAAGTAAGGAAGAAACTTACGAAACATAGAATTAAAAAAAATCTGGATTCCCCATACAAGTTCACTTCATTTATAAACCCAAAAGGTAGTTTACACTTATATTGAATTTGTGATTAATAATGATAGTAGAAGTATAACAAACACGACGAGTTTAGTCTGTTTTCCAAGTATATATTATATTTAGAGTTACGAAATCTCTCCCCCGTCGAGAAAATATTTTGTTTTAGATGACTAAATCCACTCTTCTTCAATTAATTGCTTGCAAACTTGTTTTGAATGTTGCAAATGGGAAAGTGTTGTGCAAGTGCAAAGTATAGCTTGGCAATGCAGAGAGGTAAGAGAAGTGTTACAATAAGTTCCCAAATACAATACTTACGTCATTTACTTGCTCATTAAGAATTTTAACCTTTGCTCATTTGGCAATCACTCCGATTGTGCGGCCTGAGCCCTGGACACTTTCTTTCATAGAATGTTGTTAATCTCTTACAACTGAACAGAACCTTTGCTCATTTCAGTTTCGTCTGCAGTCTATGAATATTCACGATTCTCCAGTTTTGTTTTAATACATGTCCATTAAAGGTTCGTGCAGGTCGTAGAGGAACGAGAAGGGATGGCATATTTTGGAATTCCGTTTGTCCCATTTATCTTATGGGTTTCATTACTCCTTCTTCTATTCGTATTGATAAAATGGAAATATACACCACGAAAAGGTAAAAATCATTTAATGTTTCTGTAATTGAATATTCTATCTGTAAATGATTTTTTAAAAGAAATAGCTGTACCCGCAATCATTACCTTCGATAGAAATGTGTCATAACTAACGGATGCTATCGATTGAGCATACAGGCCTAACTAGATAAAGGGGGACAGCAAAGGTCACCTAGATAATCGGACCCTTAGTTAACCAGATATGCTTCTTTAAGTACACTCGATCGAACTCATTTAGGATCAGTTTTTATGATTTTTATTATCTTTGCTCATTAAAATAAATTAGAATAAATAACAGTTCAATAATTTTAGGGTAAAATGAATCGTAAGTGAAATAAGTAAGAAATTTAAGTGACTTACTAACACAATGAGAAATGTTTAATATCAAAATATTGTGCTAACTACAGTAAAGGTAAGTTAGAATTACACTTTTTTAATTACTAAGGGTGTTCAAACAAGTAATCGATCTGTCTGACGTGTGTTCGATCTGTTCAGCTTTGATAGAGGCAGTGGAAATTCAACTTTTAACGTTTTTTTGAGAATATTTTGATACCTACCTCCCTGTGCTTTCATTTCATTAACTCTTAAGGTGGGGTAGTTTACATAAGTAGAGATTATAATGTGTGACACAAATTTTTAAATTTTGGTGTATTGAATTCTGTTTTTTGCAGTATTTACAAAAAATTTATATGTAAAATCGAATTTTCCAAATTCCAAGACTTTGAAAGAGCTGTTCTAAATGAAATTTGCTAGATTCATTTCTGCAAATCTTAGATTTGCTTTGAGGGCTAGATTTTAAGGAACGCTCATTGGGAGTGGCCGCCTTGTATGATAATGATATGATAATCTCCAATCAGGTTCAGTGTGCATGTACACGTTCCGTGTGCATGTACACGTTCCGTGTGCATGTGCACGTTCCGTGTGCATGTGCACGTTATGCACCCTACAATGTTCAGTTATCATAAACATCCATTACGTGGAAGACGGCACATTAATTCCCAAGTTAAATCATAAGACGAAAAATTCATCTGACGAAATATTCAACCGAAAATGACGAAAAGTTCAATTCTTAAGACGAACGATTAACTCCCACCTTAAAAATATCAAGACATCCCTGAAAATATTCCCTACCGACTAAGAAAGCACTTTTTTGAGTTTTTATTCTCTAAACATTTAATAAAAATGGAAAAGCATTTCTCCAATGTATTTCTCCTACTTTAAATAATATCAAATTTTGGCCTTAAATGTTTTTTAAATCGAGGTTTCATAGTTGATAGGAAAATATGAGTAGAATTCAAAAATGAAAACCTTATATTACTCCGCGTTACAACGTTCTCCTGAAATCAAGAATCTCTGAACCGTCAAACCATCCTTAATGCATGGTCAAAATTCATTCAAAATTGCATATTCAGAGGCAAAGCTACTTGCCAACAATTTGCATGTGCCATAAAAATAATATTCCATGTTGTACTGTGTCATATTGGATCGAGATCGAGGTCGACTACTTGTTTGAACACCCTTAGTAATTAAAAGAGTGTAATTCCAACTTACATTCTCTGTAGTTATAATATTTTGAAAATGAACATTTCTAAATTTATTATTAAATAATTTACATTTCTTAATTACATCATTTACGATTCATTTTATGCAAAATTATAGAACTATTATTTCTAATTTATTATACTGAGCAAAGATAATGAAAGTCATTAAAACTAATCCTAAATAAGTTCGAGTGTACTTGAAGAAGCGTATCTGGTTAACTAAGGGCCCTGTTCCGGTTACGTTTGCCATCTCCCTTTATGTAGTTGGGCATGTATGTGCCTAACCGATTGAATCCGTTAGGTACGACATATACATGTATATTGAAATGATGTTTGGGGCGATACCAACCCATAAATATTTAAAAAGTCTATATTTAATTTAGAGACGATGCAAATAAAAACACCTGGTATCGTAGAAATGTGCAAAATTATTTACATGCTATTTGAGAAGACCAAAGTCGTTGGAAATCGAAAGGAATCGAGATATCAAAAGTTGTGCAAAATATTTCTATATTCCAATTCTCTTTATTCTAAAGAACCAATGTTGTGGAAAGCATTCGGGAAAACAATTGGCAAGTTATGATTTCATGTTGATTTGACAGATAAATTAATAGTTAGTGTAAAAAAATATTTCTGAAAAGTTAACTTCTAAAGAAAAATGCAGTCTTACTAATTTTTGAACAGCACTGACTGCTTTCGACTACGATACTGTAAATGAGATAAACACAAACGATACATTCAATGATAGAGCCCCTGAAACGTTTTTGAAATTGTATTCCGGCAGTGACTCTAAAGGTAAGTTTTTGTTTATTCCTGGAAATTTCTGAGTTTTTAATCTAGTAGAAAAGTACGCAAAAATCTTTAACCATGGCCGATCATTGTTCGTTTAAAAAATGATCGAAAAAAAGTGTATAAGAGTTTTTAAGATACGGTTGTTGTGCTTCGCTATGCCTTGCATTAGTTTTTCAGGAAACAATCCAAAATGTGAACAATGTAGGAAATTTGGTTAGCCGAATATTTTTGCTTTGTGAGGTTCAAGAAATGTGGACTAAACACAAATCAGCAAACGAAAAACGAAATAAAGGAAATATTTTTACAACAACGGTTTCATATTGCAGCTATTCTGATGAACAATTGCAACAGTCAGTGGAAAGAAGTGAAAAAGTTCACGATGACGCAACTTGGGAAATTGGGTTTTAGGAAAAGAGCGGAAATGAATTCGATGTTGGAGGAGCTGCTCCTGGGGTTTTTGGATCGTATCGAAAGTATCCGCACAACAACGAACAAAGTCCAAGTCAAAGGATTATTTACATCCGCAGTGTTCAATACCATCACAACAACCATTTTAGGAAAAACGTTTTGTGAAGATGACCCTGTATTTATTGAAGCATGTAGTCTTATAACAGAAATCACAGACTATCATCTCTTCAAGCTGTTTTGCATTCTCACTTTCGGAAAGATTTGGGGATTGCGAGAAGTCTTTGGTTATAATCGTCTTTGCTATCTTAGAGAGCGATCATACCAACTAATTCGGGTTAGCATTATTAATTACTATTCGTAAGCCAAAGTCGGTATACTTATTTTTGCACGAAATATTTGCCAAAACTGCCAAAACATAAGTAATACAATTGTCAACACTAATCGGAATTATGTTTATATATAATGTATTTTTGTAATAATTTTTCCCATAATTTTTCTTATAAATTTTCCCATAATTGTTCTTATAAATTTCCCAAAATTTTTCATATAAATTTTCCCATAAATTTTCATATAAATTTTCCTATAAATTTTCTTATAAATTTTCCGATAATTTTCAAAGAACACTGTCGATGAACGGGAATCGTTGGGATTTTACAAAGATAACCCAGAAGTTTTAGTGGACTTTTTTCTCCAGAAAATGGATACTTTTAAAAACGATGAAAAGTTCAAAAATGTCTACTGCATTGAACAATTAATACCTCTCATTCAAGACTTTTATGTAGCTGGAGTTGACACTACAAGCAAATATTTGGAGAGCTTTGTTTTCTTTATGGTTTTGTATCCGGATGTCCAATTTAAAGTTCAGCAAGAAATTGATGAAGTTATTGGATTTACTGCTCTCCCTGCTTATTTTCAACAGAAGTCAAGGTTAGACAATATTCTACTAACTGTCCAAGCATTAGACAACACCAAAATATATCTGAATGCCAAATTCAAAATTTTTACTAATGTGGATGGACTTCGTTGAACGGGGGATTTTTAAACCATCCGCAGTGTTCAATACCATCACAACAACCATTTTAGGAAAAACGTTTTGTGAAGATGACCCTGTATTTATTGAAGCATGTAGTCTTATAACAGAAATCACAGACTATCATCTCTTCAAGCTGTTTTGCATTCTCACTTTCGGAAAGATTTGGGGATTGCGAGAAGTCTTTGGTTATAATCGTCTTTGCTATCTTAGAGAGCGATCATACCAACTAATTCGGGTTAGCATTATTAATTACTATTCGTAAGCCAAAGTCGGTATACTTATTTTTGCACGAAATATTTGCCAAAACTGCCAAAACATAAGTAATACAATTGTCAACACTAATCGGAATTATGTTTATATATAATGTATTTTTGTAATAATTTTTCCCATAATTTTTCTTATAAATTTTCCCATAATTGTTCTTATAAATTTCCCCATAATTTTTCATATAAATTTTCCCATAAATTTTCATATAAATTTTCCTATAAATTTTCTTATAAATTTTCCGATAATTTTCAAAGAACACTGTCGATGAACGGGAATCGTTGGGATTTTACAAAGATAACCCAGAAGTTTTAGTGGACTTTTTTCTCCAGAAAATGGATACTTTTAAAAACGATGAAAAGTTCAAAAATGTCTACTGCATTGAACAATTAATACCTCTCATTCAAGACTTTTATGTAGCTGGAGTTGACACTACAAGCAAATATTTGGAGAGCTTTGTTTTCTTTATGGTTTTGTATCCGGATGTCCAATTTAAAGTTCAGCAAGAAATTGATGAAGTTATTGGATTTACTGCTCTCCCTGCTTATTTTCAACAGAAGTCAAGGTTAGACAATATTCTACTAACTGTCCAAGCATTAGACAACACCAAAATATATCTGAATGCCAAATTCAAAATTTTTACTAATGTGGATGGACTTCGTTGAACGGGGGATTTTTAAACGTCTGCGCCCATTTTGCTCTAAGCCAATGAGCATACGAGCGATTGTGCCGTGATGACTCATTAGCGCACAGAAGATATTAGGCACAAAGAAGACTATATATTAGGCGCACAAAAGACAAAGAAACACAGTCCCTTCAATTAGCTATAAAAGGAGTTATGGCATGACACGATATCATTCCTTAAGGCTGAGTCTATACCTAGAGAGCGTATTCTAAATTCTGTGATGAAGAAATGACCTTGAATGAAAGATAATCATAAAGGGTGTGTCTACCACAATTGAAAAAATAGTAAACAAAAAGCAGCTGTGTATGCTTTATTTATTTACTCATTTCATTCCACCATATTCTGTACAAATAAGACTTATTTCAGGTTTCCCCGAAATCCCAAAGTCATTGAGTAATAATCCTCATTGGCTTCGATTTTCCATGTAATTTTCAAAAATCCATGTTTAAGGATTTTTTGAACCTTTGGAGGATCATGACTTACAAATTCGAAAAGAGGACAAAAATATGTAGGGACCACAGCCTTTGTTTTTTGAAAATATATCTTCAATTACAGTAACTACCATGTTTTATCTGTCTCACCATGTTATAAGGATAGGAACAAATTTTTGTGATTTCAACTTTTCAAATTGGAATAAAATTTATATTTTAAGGTAGTTTAAATTTTGAAGCCCTATGGTCCCTCGGTAAGGAGTTGGAAAATTTCAAAGTAGCCACACCTAATTCAAATTCGGTCAAATATTTGAGTTATATGGAATTTAGATTTGCAATGTAAATGTGTAGACTCAGCCTTAATATTTAACAACCTCCGGTAGTTCTAACCAACTTCGATACCTAACCGTTCAAACGATACCATTCAAAATATTTGATTCAAAAAGGTTTAATTTGGTTTGAATTTATTTGAATTTATTTGAATTTATTTTAAAAAGTTTGCATTTATTTGAATTTATTCAAAAAAGTTTGCATTTATTTGAATTTATTCAAAAAAGTTTGCATTTATTTGAATTTATTCAAAAAAGTTTGCATTTATTTGAATTTATTCAAAAAAGTTTGCATTTATTTGAATTTATTCAAAAAGGTTTGCCTTTATTTGAATTTATTCAAAAAGGTTTGCCTTCATTTGAATTTATTCAAAAAGGTTTGCCTTCATTTGAATTTATTCAAAAAGGTTTGCCTTTATTTGAATTTATTCAAAAAGGTTTGCCTTCATTTGAATTTATTCAAAAAGGTTTGCCTTCATTTGAATTTATTCAAAAAGGTTTGCCTTCATTTGAATTTATTCAAAAAGGTTTGCCGTTATTTAAATTTATTTGAATTTATTCAAAAAGGTTTACCTTTATTTGAATTTATTTGAATTTATTCAAAAAGGTTTGCCTTTATTTGAATTTATTTGAATTTATTTAAAAAGGTTTGCCTTTATTTGAATTTATTTGAATTTATTCAAAAAGGTTTGCCTTTAAAAAGGTTTGCCTTTATTTGAATTTATTTGAATTTATTCAAAAAAGTTTTAATTTATTTGAATTTATTTGAATTTATTCAAAAAAGTTTGAATTTATTTGAATTTATTCAAAAAAGTTTGAATTTATTTGAATTTATTCAAAAAAGTTTGAATTTATTTGAATTTATTCAAAAAAGTTTGAATTTATTTGAATTTATTCAAAAAAGTTTGAATTTATTTGAATTTATTCAAAAAAGTTTGACTTTATTTGAATTCATTCAAAAAAAGTTTGCATTGATTTAGTTTTTTCAAAAAGTTTGCATTACTAGTCACCAGTTCGGACTACGACATATAGTGGGTATTCTGGGTGCTGCATAGTGCATAGTGACCATTGTGTGCCATGATATGACCCATTTGGCTACACAGAAGACAAAATTGGGCGCAAGGAAGCAAATAAACGTAGTCCCTTCACTTATAAGGAGCAATTGCGTATTAAGCGAGTAATTGTATAACCAAGAAATAACATTTCCCACATTATAACTTTGCTTTCAGGATGAATTACACGTTGGCCACGGTTTACGAAATTCATAGAATGGCGAATATTGTTCCAGTAATGCCGAGAATGACAAAAAGGGATATCGAGATAGCAGGTCAGCGTTTTAAGAAGGTAAATTTATTCTACACAGAGTACAAGAAACACAATGCTAATAAGAATAATTAGTAATTAATCACATTAATCCATTGAACGTATTAAAAATGTTTAGAATCCAAAGCACTAAATATGATGCATAATTTGCAGATGTTCCATGCAATTATAGCTGGAAAAGACTTTAAAACATTTCTTAATATTCTTAGTGGAAACACAGACACTGATACATTAATTTGAATATCATGTTCTAATTCACAAAATAACTAATTCACATTCATAAAATTAATACAGGGCACTATTGTTGGGAATTTTATGTTTGTGATGCGACTTGACGACACTTGTTGGGAAAATTCTTCGCTTTTCAACCCAGATAGATTCTTGGATGCTAATGGTCAAATTTGTCAAGATAAAGTAGACCGTATGCTGACATTTGGGAAAGGTAGCAAGTTTTCAATTTTGGAAACGCTTTCCTTCTTAAATCCTAACTTCATTAAAAATGAAAATAATATATAATTTAGTTTGGCAATCTTCTTAACTCTGTTTGCATATATTTCTTACCTATATATATTTTAGTATTATTATTATTATTATTTATTATCATTATATTATTTTTATTTTTATTATATTTATTATTTTACCTATATACCTATGCCTACACATATGTTTTACCTATAGGTGCCAGGGTCTGTCCAGGACAGGATATTGCACCCGTTATAATTTTCTCACTTGCCATCGGATTTCTGCAAAAGTATTCTGTGAAACAACACGACGATTCTGAAATTTTGGGAATGAAAGAAGACTGCGGAGTAGTTACTGGACCAGATCCATTTCATATCAGTGTTTTTGAACGATAAAATTTTAAATTTTAAGCTACTGTACCGTAAAACTGCTTTAAACTGAAATATGTTATAATAAAATATTAAAAAACTAAAAATGCTTTAAGTTCATATAACATACTACGCTGTCTACACAGTACAGACGTCCAGTGTTATTTTTTTAGTTAAATGAAAGAAAATGATAATGATGTGTGAAAATTTGACTAGATACTTCCTATTATGGTTACATTAACATTCATGCTGCGTAAGGATGACTGATGGCATTAAAAAGTTTAATTATATAAGGAAAATTATAATAAACACTCTGGGAAAATATTGCACATCACTTCACTTATTTTATAAAGCAAAAGGTTACCTGCATCAATATTCCACTTGCCATTAATATCGATAACGTAATTACGAAATTGAACCTTGTTTTATGGTTTTACACCTACAGTAAAAAGAAATCTTGCAAGCAGCAACAAAAATAATTTAATTTATGTTGTCCTTTAATAATAATTTATGTTGTTTTTTCAATCAATCACTTGCAAACTTGTTTTGAATATGAGATATATGGAAAACAGTGATGCCCAACTATTGTTTTATGTAAAATTTGGTTTATATAGCGATGCGTGTTAAATTAAGGATAAGCTGGTTTAATAATAATTTGTTTGTAATAAAAATGTGAAATAAAATAGAAGCGTCATTGGTTTTCCTCTGACGGGAAATTTGTTCACAAGATTTTATTTTACCTGGATTTTAATTATATTAATTCTTTTAACTTAAATCCTGCTTGGAGTTTTGTAATCCGAAGATACTTTAAAAATTTAAATCGATGGTATCGCACATTGTTCTTCCAAGTTACAACTACAACCTTAATTAGAATACATTCCCCAGTCTTCAGTTCGATTTTAATATTTGAGCATTAAGGATTGCTATTTGTCTTAATAGGATCGAGAATATGGCCTACATTATAATTCCGTTTGTCCCATTTATCTTATGGGTTCTACTACTCATTCTTTTATGGGTATTGATAAAATGGAAATATACACCATACAAAAAAGGTAAAAATCATTTTAAGTCTTAATAAGCAAATAGGAAAAACAACAATAACAAATGTGATTCCTTTTTTCTCCAAAAGTTTTAATCAGCTTAGAGTAACGGATTAGTTCTGACTGTTTTCTATCTGCAAATAATTTTTGTAAATAAACAACGAAACACACTCAATAACTTTGATAGCAATATACATGTCTTTAATTTTAGAGACGATGCAACTGAGGACACCTGGGATCGTAGAAATGTGCAAAATTGCGTATATGCTATTTGAGAAGACTAAAGTCGTTGGAAATCGAAAGGAATCTAGATATCGAAAGTTGTGCAACAGATTTCTATATTCCAATTCTTTTTATTCTAAAGAACCAATGCTGTGGAAAGCATTCGGGAAAACAATTGACAAGTTTTTGTTTCATGTTGAATTGACAGATAAAATTAATAATTTGTCCAAAAAAATGATTTCTGAAAAGTTAACTTTTAAATTAAAATGCATTCTTACTAATTTTTGAACAGCACTTTTTGTGTTGGATTATGATACTGTAAATGAGATAAACACAAACGATGCATTCAATGTGTTGCCGCCAGAAATGCATGTGGGCTGGGTGAGCCAGCAAAAAGTGTGCGGATGAGAGAGCGGCAGGAGACTCGCCAGAAAGTGACAGTTGGAAGTTAGAGAGATCGAACAACGGACGCCTAATTCGGGACGCTGCTCGAGATTGATAAGTTTTCAGTTATTTTTGAATAAAATTTGTTTTTGTTTCTATTCCTGGAGCCAGTCTTAGCCCAGTGAATTTATTGTATTGTTTTTGATTGATTGGAGGTATAATAAATAGCATTAAAAATACCCCTTTCTTGACCGTCAGTAAACAGTGCACTGATTGAGTAGGAACATTGAATTTGGACATATACCCAACTCACTGTCATTTTTCACCTATCGAGGAGAAATAAATATTTGTTAACTAGTTTGTGACATGGTCCTTCGAGCCGGATAGAACCGCACTTTGGAAATCAGTGCTACAGTGTGAAAAGATTGATAGTGAAATCGTGAACGAACAGTGACAATTAACGGAATAGTATTCGTTGACCGTTAAAAAATTGGAACTTGATTTGTGATTATGGATACACCTACTGGATCAACTGGAGTGGGACCGGAAGGAGCAACTCGAAAGAGTACATGGGACAATTTTGGAATTCCGCCGGAGAGAATGGGAGCTGTGGAGTACGGGAGAAGAGCTAAGAATAGTCAACCCAAGCAACTCGCACACAACCCGGATCCGGGGTTTACAAGCCCAAGGGACTTCTTGAGAGGTGAAAGCACCGGGAACCAGAATACACGGACTGTAAGTGATAGCCAGGCAGGTACGTCTGCACCACCGAGGTCTACCCGAACGAGCCGCACTCATCAAACCACTTCCAGTGCAGCCCGAAGGCTAAGAACTGAAGCAGAGTTGGAGGCGATGAATGAATTGCTCAGAATTGATGCCGAAGAAATCAACCGAACAATTGAATTAAAGGCAAAAGAATCACAACTTGCCCAACAAAAGTTTGAGCAAGAACTCCACGCAAAAATGGCAGAAAATAAAAGGAAATTAGTGGAGAAGAAACTGCAAGCCGCAAAAGCAATTATTGCGGATGAGCTGGACCGTGACGATAGTGACAATGAGTTGAATGATCCACGCGACGCCGAACTCTTGGAAATGCTCGGCGACAAAGGGAGTCATAAAAGTGAGCAAGTTAAAGACTGGGCAGAGAAAGCTCGAGTGACTGTGCCATCACCCGTGCCCAGTGAAAATAGTGAGAAATCGATAGTTAACGTACCAGTGACTTCAAAAGACAGTAAACACGTTGACCCGAAAGTTGGTGCTGTCTCCGATCCGAGTGCACCACCACCCATCGGCAGAGAAGATAAACTGGAGAAGTTCCTAGCAAGGCAGACGACTTCGAGGGACCTCCCGCAGTTCTCTGGAAATCCGATTGAGTGGCCCAACTTTATTAGTGAGTTTAAGAACACCAGTGACATTTGTGAATATTCGAAAGTGGAAAATATGACCAGACTACGTAAGTGCCTCAAAGGAAGAGCTCGAGACGCAGTGCTGGCCATGATGGTGGTGCCTGAAAACGTTGACAAGATCATCAAGGTGCTGGAGAGAAATTTTGGACGTTCCGATGTAATTGTGGAGAACCTGATAGACATTGTGCACAAATTTCCAAATACAAAGGAAGACAAACCAGAAACTTTTGTTGATTTGTCCAACGCAGTGCTAAACTTGACGACAACTATTGGTACGCTGGATGAACAGGCGTACCTAATGAACCCTCAGTTGATTAAGGGGATCATTGGAAAACTACCACCGAGCTACAGAATGCAGTGGATTGACTACTCATTTGATGCAAAAGGAGCAGATCTTAATCTTCTGTGTGAGTGGCTGGAGCAAATTGCTGACAAAGCTAGCAGACTAGTGTCATACAAGGACTTTGAACAGAAAAGTCAAGATGACAGACATCAGAAAGGACATCGAAACAGAGAAAAGATTTTTGCTGTAGCAGAGGATGCCGAATATGAAAACGACATGAAAAGGTGTTTGTTTTGTGATAAGTCAAGTCACATTACTTCTCTGTGTAATGAACTTGAAAACGAGGATATTGAAAAGCGTTGGACCTGGGCCAAAGAAATGAAGATTTGTTTCCAGTGCTTGCAGACTACCAACCACCGGGCTCCTGATTGTAAGGAGCAAAAGGAATGCGGGAAAGATGGATGCAGATTAAATCATCATTTCCTGTTGCACAAGACCAAGGTGCGCCGAAATAGTGAAAGTAGCAGCGAAGCTACAATGACAATTAACTCATCATTTCCTCATTACAGTTTTAATAGTCAAACGTTGTTGAAAGTGTTACCTATTACTCTGTGGGGTCCAGCTGGAAAACTGGAGACGTACGCGTTGCTTGATGAATGCTCAACAGTAACTTTAGTTCACCCGTCTGTGGCAGAAAAGCTCGGAGCCGAGGGAAAGAAAGTTAATCTGAAGATTAAATGGATGGACTCGACTCATCAACAGAATACTGAGTCTCGATTCGTGAATCTGCAAATCAACGGTGGTCACAAAAGTGTTGGTCAGAGATTTGATTTGTTTGCCTACACGAAAAATTATTTGGACTTGCCTTCCCAGTCTGTGAACGCAAAAGGATTAAAGAAAATGTGGAAGCATCTGAGAAAAGCTGATTTCCCGGATCTACACAATGCAAAGCCCACCATACTAATTGGGCAAAATCATGGACACCTGATAAGCTCTCGAGAATTACTAGAAGGCCCCGAGAAAGCTCCACTTGCTTCCAGAACGAAGTTAGGATGGGCAGTGCATGGACCCTCCACTGAAGGTAGTGTTGGAGAATACAGCTGTCACATTTATAAAGATATCGGGGACGAAGAATTGTACCGTTTAGAGGAAAAGGATTTCCAAACGAACAAACTGTCGATGGAACATTGGCCAGTTGAAAATGAAACTCGTCTGTCACAGGATGAGTTAGGAGACATTGAAATGAAACCGGATCCGGTAAACTTTTGCGCAGCTGTGAAAGATGAAGAAGTTCCGGAGAATACTGACGAATCAGATGACTATGGGAATCGAGTGCTACCAAAGATTCACCAAAATGGAACGGAGATAAAGCGTCATACAGACGAAACTGTAAGAATTTTGCTGAAGGAGACCGAACATACAGTGAACTGCCTCCCACTCAGTTATGTGAGTTCGGATCGTATGGACGAAAAGTGTCGAAGGAATTGCTGTTCTAAAGGAGCAGTGACAGCAATTTACCCCGGAAAGGACGGAACCGTGCGAGTCGTTGATGGGTGCACAATTGGAGGAACATTCCGAAGACCGATGACGAAGGCATGCATTCTGGACGTTTTGCCAAGAGTAAAGGTCAACACTTCCCTTTACGAGGAGGGGGATGTTGCCGCCAGAAATGCATGTGGGCTGGGTGAGCCAGCAAAAAGTGTGCGGATGAGAGAGCGGCAGGAGACTCGCCAGAAAGTGACAGTTGGAAGTTAGAGAGATCGAACAACGGACGCCTAATTCGGGACGCTGCTCGAGATTGATAAGTTTTCAGTTATTTTTGAATAAAATTTGTTTTTGTTTCTATTCCTGGAGCCAGTCTTAGCCCAGTGAATTTATTGTATTGTTTTTGATTGATTGGAGGTATAATAAATAGCAGTAAAAATACCCCTTTCTTGACCGTCAGTAAACAGTGCACTGATTGAGTAGGAACATTGAATTTGGACATATACCCAACTCACTGTCATTTTTCACCTATCGAGGAGAAATAAATATTTGTTAACTAGTTTGTGACACAATGATAGAGCCCCTGAAACGTTTTTGAAATTGTATTCCGGCAGTGAGCCTGGAGGTAAGCATTTAAATATTTCTGGAGATTTTTAATTTTTTAAATCGGATGTAAAAGTTTGCAATTTTCATTTTTGACTTTGGCCAAATTATTAAATGATGGTTTTAAAAAATGATCGAACAAAAAATTTCTAAGAGCTTTTAAAACATTGTTGTTTGTTATAATTCGCTGCGCCCCACATTATATTTTCAGGAAACAAGGAAAAATGTGGGAAATATAGAAAAGGTTAGCAGTTAGCTCAAGAAATACAAAATGGAACTAGACCCCAAGTGAGGAAATGAAAAGTGAAAAAATATGTTTTACAATAATAGTTTCACATTGCAGCTATTCTGATGAACAATTGCAACAGTCAGTGGAAAGAAGTGAAAAAGTTCACAATGACGCAACTTGGGAAATCGGGCTTTAAGAAAAGAGTTGGAATGAATTCGATTTTGGGTGAACTGTTCCTGGAGTTATTGGATCGTATCGAAAGTATCCGCGGAGAGACCGGGAACAAAATCCAAGTCAAAGGATTATTTACACCCGCAGTGTTCAATTTCATCTTAACAACCCTTTTGGGGAAAAAGTTTTCCGAGGAAGATTCGCAATTCATTGAATTGTGTAGTCTTATAACAGAAGCCACAGACTATCATCTCTTCAAGCTGCTTTGCATTCTCACTTTCGGAAACATTTGGGGATTGCGAGACGTCTTTGGTTATAACCGTCTTTGCTATCTTAGAAAGCGGTCAACCAAACTATTTCGGGTAATTTTTATTTATTACTATTGTTAAACCAACATTCTTTTGTCTGTGAACTGTAAAAAGTTCACCATCCCTTGTTTTCTGAGAACTTGAAGAATCTGATTAGGTCTGGACATCCCTGTCGCCTTAACGTCTTGTTTTAATCGCAATTATGTTTATAAATTATGTATAATATTTTCTTATAATAAATACGTACCTATATTTTCCCATAAATTTCAAAGGACTTTGTCAACGAACGCCAATCATTGGGATTTTGCAAAGATAACCCAGAAGTTTTAGTCGACTATTTTCTCCAGAAAATAGAGACTTGTAAAAACGATGACAAGTTCAAAAGTGTCTACTGCATGGAACAGTTACTCCCTCTCATTCAAGATTTGCTTTTAGCTGGAATTGACACCACAAGTAATATTTGGAGAGCTTTGTTATGTTTATGGTTTTGTATTCGGAAGTCCAATGCAAAGTTCAGCAAGAAATTGATGAAGTTATTGGGATGATTGCTCTCCCTTCTTATTTTGAACACAAGTCAAGGTTAAATAAGTAAAAATGAAATTTCAAATAAAGTAAATATGTAAATTTTGTAATGACAGTAATGAGTAACTTTTCTTGCAGGATGAATTATACGTTGGCCACGATTTACGAAATTCATAGAATTGCGAATATTGTTCCAGTAATACCGAGAATGACAACAAAGGATACCGAAATAGGAGGTCAGCGTTTTAAGAAGGTAAAATTGTACAAAGAGCATGACACAAAACTGATAAGAGTAATTAATCGCATTAATTCATTGAAGTGTAAAAGTAAAACATTTTTTAATACTCTTAGTGGAAACACAAACACTGAGATGTTAATTTAACTATTATGTTCTAATTTACAAATAAAATTAATACAGGGCACATTTGTTGCGAATTTCATGTTTGTGTTGCGACTTGACGACACTTGTTGGGAAAATTCGTCACTTTTCTGCCCAGATAGATTCTTAGACGTTAATGGTCAAATCTGTCAAGATAAGGTAGACCGTTTGCTGATATTTGGAAAAGGTACCTTTCAAATTTGAACAAAACTTCCTTCTTAAAGTTTGTTTTCATTAAATATGAAAATAACATGTATTTTAATTAGATAATCCTCTCAAAGCCTGTAATATGTATATACCTATAGGTTCCAGGGTTTGTCCAGGACAGGATATTGCACCAGCTATAATTTTCACACTTGCCACCGGATTTTTGCAAAAGTATTCCGTGAAGAACCACGACGATTCTGAAATATTAGGAATGAAAGAAGACTGCGGAGCAGTTAGTGGACCAAATCCATTTCATATTAGTGTTTTTGATCGATAAGTTTAAGAAAAAATTCTGTGAACCACAAATAAGAAAATTAAAAATGTCATTTTGTGTTGAAAATATGCCATACATTTTCCGCATTTCATTTAATGGAAATGCTGATAAATATCTTTACAAACCGGAGATTTTAGTTTTAAAAAATTTCCATTGTGGTTTTTAAACACTAATCAGTGGAAGTAAAAATCTGTCGCTTTTTCAGTAAAAATGCTGCACTGCACGCAAATTTGTGCCGAATAATCTGAAAAGTTTATCCAAGCATCTCTGGGAACATATCTTGACTGTGATATATTTTGCATATTTTGCTTTGTCCAGAATTTAAACTTTGTAAATCATTTCGCGACGCCATGTACAGTACCTTACTAGATATGAATCCTCAAAGTTAAATCGCATTGGGAAACAGCACTCAGGATTTATTATAAATGAATAAAGTAATTAAAAGCCAGATAATGTGCACAAATTTGCCATAATAGCCAACTAATTAGTACCTCTGGAAAGGAACTCATTGTATCTATGTTATTTGGCATTTTTAGTTCGCACACATTGTTATTGAAAAATATTTGCCTTCAATTCAGCACTATGACCTTATCACAATATCGCTCATCGCCAAACAAAACAAGAACATACGTTACGCATTACTCTTTTCCAGCTATCATTGCAACATTAAAAACAAGTTTACAAGGGATTAATTGTAGAAATATAGATTTAATCATGAATTATTTATGTGGCTACGTGGGAGATTTCTCAACTTCTACTGTACGTGCAAAACAAACGTAATACAGACTTCTTGTGCTTGTAGGATACATGGTCTTGGTGTGGAATGTTTTCCCAGCGTGGGATTCGGATAAAATATTCTTAATCAAAGAATTTCAACAACGTAGTACAATTATAATTAATTCCAGCTTATTCATTACGACAATGACAACTTTTTTCATTGTTTCTTCAACTTTTTATTTTTCTTCCCATATTTTATTTGTATTTGCAAATTCTTCAAAATTGACCAGGTAAATATTATAATTGGTTTTTGTTTAAATGAAAAGTTTTTAAATACATATTGTTAAGAAGCGCGACTGAATTTAAAATAGTTCATTTTTGTTTTTCATTTTGAATAATAAGATTTAAATTCGTTTTAGATAGCTCTCCAGTAAAAATCGCCTTAATATTTTTCCAGAGGCAGCTTTAAGAATTTCTTGGACAAATTCGATTCCTCCTTTGAGTTGTTTGTACGGGGCGAGTTTCTTGTTCATGAAATCATTCACTTCTTTTTCGGAGATTGGACTATGGCTAATTTCTTTTCTGACGATGAAAGCCCGAGGAAGTTGTTCAGAATATTCATTCGGAATTCCCACAATAGCTGCATCGGCAATTTTGGGATGACTCGTGAGATGTTCCTCCAATTACGAAGGAGAAACCTTCAGAAAACAAAAACATTAGGAAAACAATGTCATTTTGTTTATATTTACATAGCTAAAGTGTTACCAGTAATAAAAACTTTGGTAGATATTCACAATACCTGAAATCCTTCAACTTTTATAATATCTTTAACTCGGTCGACGATATAAATGCATCCTTCCTCATCGTAATATCCAACATCTCCTGTTTTGACCCAATTGTCAGGTGTTATTGTTTCCCTTGTTGCTTCATCATCATTTAAGTAACCTTTAAAGGTCTATCATAGAAGGATAATACAAAATTTACAACAATTCCAGGGTAAAAATTAGGAATATTTGAATATTAATACTTTTTTTTCAAGTAATATTCACCTGTTTTCCTTGAACATAAATTTCTCCGGTTTGAAAAGATGGCAGTATCCTCCCGGAATGTAAATCAACAATTTTTGCTTTTGTACTTGGTAAGAGATTTCCCACTGATTTGATTTTGCTATTATTTGTTGTTGTTTTGTCTCCCTTTCCCACTATAACACTAGTGCAGTGCCCAATTTCCGTCATTATATACATAACAATTTTGGACATGAAAACTTTTTTTTGACCTTTCCATTAGTTTATTAATATCAATTAAGTTAATAGTTGTGGCAGCAGAGATAATTGTGTGGAGAGAATCCAAATCTGGGGGACCAATCGATTTTTCAGTTGATAAACGTTGGATTATTTGGGGCACTAGATGAAGAACTGTGGGCTAGATTCAAAAATTCATTTTAACAGTATTTTTAGGTATTATTTTCCAAATAAGTCGCAAAAATGAATATTTATTACCTTATGTTTTCTGATTGCTTGAAGAAATGAACTGAAATCGTATTTAGGTAAACATAATGTGTGGTCAAGTCAAGTCCTGCATCCCAAATTCCAAAAAGCGCCACCGCATATTCAGGAATGTTCGGTACATCGATAGCCACAACGTCTCCTTTTCGATGACCTAATTTTAGAAGACCTCCAGCAAAACGACGACTTTTCATTAGAATATCATTGTAACTGTATTTTCTTCCAGTAAACGCACATTCCTAAAATTAAGATACTTTTCACTTAAAATTCTAAGACTGACTTTTTTAAACTACCAGTGGTTTTTGAATGGGCTTAAAAACTCTCAATATTTTTTAGTATTCAAATGTTTTTAAGTTGTAAGGTTATATATAGTTAGAAATATTTGAACTTACAAAGACAGATTTGTTGTCATTGTTGAGACCGGATCTCGATCTCAATATTTCTGGAATTGTGCATCCGACTTTTTGTTCTACAGGAACATGAGGGGAGTATATGATGTGAGAATTCTTTCTTGTGGTTTTCGGTGGATTTGAAAAGCTCCTCAAAATTGGTAATTTCAAATAATTTAGAAAATACGTTTTTCGCGTAGCAAATATGACAGTATTCATTATGCTTCGATGTTTCCAGCGCTCCAATTCGTTTGCTAATGAGCTATAATTAGCAAATCTATGATACCGTTTTTCCAGTCTCAAAGTCCCTATTCTCTCATTTAAGAAATATTATATAGAAATTGGAATTCCCCAGAAAACTGACCTGATTCCTATTTTAGAAAACCAAAGTACCGCACCGTAGTAATAATATTAACTTCTACATTATGCATTCTTCAGCAAGGGTTCACGAAAAATCACGAGTCTTCTAATTTTCTGTATAAAATCTATCTTGGGCCTATGGACAAAAATATATGTGGACAAATTTTGTGGACAAAAATTCTGTGGACAAAAGTAACCGTATTGAATACCCTTTTGTGGTGCCGAAGGGTTGTATGCATTTATTTCTGTACTTGGTATTTCCCATTCCCTGGAAAACCCAACTCAAATACTGTGTAAGCAAAGAAACATATCTTTAAAGGTTATCTGTGTAAATTGGCTATGCATATATATAGCCACTATTGATAAATTAAGAAACTATAGTATTAACAGTCTAGTGGGAACGATATTTGAATGATAATTTCTAAAATGGAATTATGTATATGTATCTAATATTTACAAATGATAAAAGTATATTTATAAGTGCATTAAGTAATTATGGGGCGTACACGTTATTGCCATTATCAAAAGAGTCTTTATGACCTTCTACTACTATACTATTTAACCAGATTGCGATTGCTCAAACGAGTAGTAACTGTATTTAACTTTTAGTATAACAGAAAACTGCACCTTTCAGTTCTTTTTAAGCTGCTCAGAAATATTACTTTTCTTTCGGATTGCTTTTAGTGTACCTATTAATTACTATTCACCTCTTTTGTGCTTGTTTTTCGCTGAAAAGCTGAAAATTCGTGTTTTTTTCACCAAAGCAAATAAATTTGCAAATAAATTAAGAGGAAAAGTATATTGCAATGTATTTGCCGATTTCTCTGAGTTCAAAACGAGTTTTTGTGACAGGAGCTGGTCGAGGTTTAGGCAAAGAAATTGTTAAAGCTTTAGTGGAAAGCCAAGCAACAGTTTTCGCTTTGTCAAAAACGCAATCGAAATTGGAAGAACTGAAAAAAGAGTTACCACAAGTGACAACTTTACAGGCAGACCTTCAAAATTGGGAGCAGACGAGGGAAATTGTCAAGGGCATTGGAACTGTCGATCATCTTATTAACAATGCCGCGGTCAGTGTAGGACTGTAGGAGGACCATTCCTCAAAATATCACCAGAAGCTTTTGACAAGTAATTACAATTAATTAATATTTTAGTGTTATATCAATAAATGTTTAGGAGTGTAGAATACTTATCTTTATATCATACAGTGCAGTGCTACTTCTTATCTTTGTGCTAGCAAGCAATTGCTTATCTTTAATGCATTAGGCATACTAGTATAAGGTACATAAAGGAATGTAATAGTTTTTTACTAATTATAGTATTCAAATTCGATTATCACTGTTTCATGCAGCATGCATTATCTTACTAGTGTTTTACCTGATTACCTTTATGTTTTAGTATAGCATGACACTAACTTACCTTTTAAATATAATTTGACTGAAACTAAAACTTTATGTAAGTTAGGATAATATGAAATTATATCTGTTTGTTTGGCCATAAGAGCCCATGTATAAGACATTTGTTATTTTCTACTTTAGAAATAGCATATTAATAACTACTTTGAATGTGTTTTAATATTTGTCAAATGAACGAACTGAAATCCTATAAAAGGAGAAACTGAACCTCGACTCCTTGTCATTCAGTGCTAGCCTGTTTTCGGTGAACACTGCTCTTTGACCACCAGCCTGTTTATGGTTGCACCTTTACCACCATCAGCTTGTTAATGGTTGATCTACAACAACTTGTTTAAGGTTGCACCGCATGCAGTTGCCGATAGTGCACTGCATTGTATAAGTCAAAATTATATGTTCATTTCAAATTACTATTATCTGGTCCATTTTCATTATTCAATAAATTATTCAAGGACTTAATCATGAACCTATTTATGTATATGCTTTTATTTACTGAAAATTCATGAAGAACTCCATCAGAAGACCCATACCGAAATAATTCAATGCATCCAACACGATTCTACGTACAGCCCAAAACAATAAATGATAATTTGGAATTTTGAAACTAAGAGGAAATTGCTTTATGTTATTTCTTTGGCATTTTCAGAACAGTGTATTCAAATATATACGTTCAACAATTAACGTTAGCCAAATCGTGATGGAAGATATGGTCAAAAGAGGTGAAGGTGGCTCCGTTGTTACGATATCGTCCGTGGTAAATCCATTAAATTGTATTTTAGTAACACAATTTATGTTACACAATAGAAATTCAAATTAATATATCTTTTATAGTTTTGTATTTCTCGTTAATGTTACTCTGAATTTTTTGACTTTTAATTTTCAAACTATAAATTTGATATATACTTTTGATTTTCCAACTAAAAATCGGACTTTTGAATTTCGAACTAAACATCGGACTTTTGATTTTCCAACTAAAAGTCGGACTTTCGATTTTCAAACTAAACATCGGACTTTTGATTTTCAAACTAAAAATCGGACTTTTGAATTTCGAACTAAAAATTGGACTTTTAATTTTTACACTAAAAATCGGATCAACATTAACCCATGAATTGACTTGACAAATTGATTCTAAAATATAGGCGGCAAAAATTCCATCAAGTAACTTAAGTTTGTATGCGGCTTCGAAAACTGCTCTGGTTCTACTGAATCAAACAATGTCCATGGAAATGGGGAAACACAATATCCGGGTGAATACGGTGAATCCCGGGTTGTTTGACTCTGACATGTCGAAACCCGTCATTGAAAATCCAACAGGCCATTTCTACACAACTAATATGGAGAGACAACATTTGAAGAGACTCATCACCAAAAAAGAAATCGCAAATACAGTATTGTTCCTCCTTAGTACTATCTTTGGCGCGCTTTATGCGCAGCCCATCCTATCTATTAAGCTCTTCATAATTTTACTTTCATAAATTAAATTGACAAAGTTACAATGTAACTAGCTGTTTGACTTAATGTAGTTTAAATTCTTTACCATTTCAAGTAACCAGATTCAATCGAAAATTGCATTTCAACTCAGCAAATTGTCATTGAATTCAATAAATTACAATCGCCTCCTACAAAATAAATCATATGGTTGAGTGAACTGTGTCCAATACGAGTATTGGATAAAGAATGGTGGTTGGATTTTTCACCAGACGCTGTCACTCAACCTTGGACGACCAAAAACCAATTAAGGCAAGTACAACAATTGTATTATGATTAATTCAAATAAGACAAGAATAAAGTCGCCTTCCAAAAAAAAATCCTAATAAATGAAATTAACTTACTCGAGGGATGAGCTTTGGAGCCTGAGGGGTAACGAGAAACAACCAAAGGACAAGAAAATTTTCAAGTACAGAGGAACCCGGGCCGGCAGAATTAATCAACTTAAGAAATTTTACAAATGGGCACATCGGGAAATTGCAAATTCTGACAGGCAACCGTGCTACATTCAAGTAAAACTAACAAATGAAAATTACTATGACTTTCCAAATATTTTTTTAAGCAACGCCACATCTCTGAATAACAAGAAAAATGAACTTGAACTACAATTTATTAAAAGTCGAATAGAAGTTGCAGTCATAACCGAAACATGGGAAAACGACAATTCAAATTTAAATATGGATAGTTATCTTCGTTATGAAAACAGAAGAAAAAACAGAACAGGTGGTGGAGTGTCAATCTACGTCAATGATAAAATAGCGAGCAAAGTATTGAGTGACATAGTGGTTCCAGAAAATATTGAAGCTGTGTGGATTTATCTAAGACCTCAACGATTACCTAAAAATGTTTCCGGAGTAGCAATCTGTGGTATTTATTATCCGACGCCACCAGCGAAGAAAAACTCGAAGTTCAGAAACAATGACAACGACAGAGCAACTTTCACAGAATTAAGGGAGTTTCTATATTATTCCATAGATCAGGTACGTATAAGAAACCCAAATACAGGAATTATCCTAGCAGGAGATTTTAACGACTTTGACACAAAGATTGTATGCAAGAATGGTAATTTAACACAGATAGTTAATTTTCCGACTTTTTATAAAAATGATGGCTCCATGTCTGCCCTAGATAAAATATTAACAAATATACCTAATATTTACTGTGATGTCAAGTCGTTACCTCCGTTAGGAAATTCTAAACACGTGTCAATATTATGTAAACCTAAGCCAATTAACTGTAATCCAACCAAGGTAATAAATAACATTATTCTAAGACCATTAAAAGAATCTGGGAAAGAGAATTTCTCTAATTGTTTGCAAATCGAAACATGGGAAGATGTTTTAAATGCAAACTCCGTACATGAAAAAGCCACAATTTTCTCTGAAAAACTGTATACCTACTTTGATGAAAGTTTTCCAACAATTACAAAACGAGAAAATAGTTGTAGCAAACCTTGGATGACAAACAGAATTATGAGGCTTATGGTTAAGAAAAATAGACTATATAGAAAGAAAGATAAAAAGTGGTTAACACTCCGTAATCTAATTAAAAATGAAATAATCATTGCGAAACAAAACATTAGAAGTAAGAATTCAGAAAGAATAATTATTCACAGTAATTCATGGTATAAATTAGTAACGAATTTATGTAATGTAAGAAACTCACCAAAATCTTTATTTAACACTGTTGCGCTGCTAGCTAACGAAAATAATCCTCCAATCTTAAGGGAGACTTTACATTCTTTAAACATGCGTTTTACTAAAACTGCAAATTCTTTCCCAGGATTAAAAGATTTTTTACCAAAGATAAGAATAGAGTCTAGTGGCCCGTTAAATGTATCAGAATTTTCTGTTTATCAAATGTTATCTAAGTTAGAGCCGGGTAAATCTGTGCCCGTAAATACAGTACCTATAAAAATTATGAAGGAGTTCGCGATAGAACTGTGTTACATTGTGTCCCACATCATGAACACAAGTTTTGAATTGTGCATTATGCCAAATATATGGAAAGAAGCTACAATTACTGCGCTACCAAAAGTAAAGGTATTAAAAACTTTGAATGATTTACGACCCTTATCCATTACAAGTCCTTTTGCTCATGTAATGGAAGCAGTAATGTATAAACAATTAAATAATAAGATATTACCACACATAAGTAATAATCAATATGGGTGTCAGAAAGGTTGCAGTACAGTCCACTATTTAATAAAATTAGTAGATTTTGTACTTTCAGCTTTAGAAAAAGCAGGTACGATCGTAATTATGTATTTATTCGACATATCTAAAGCTTTTGAATTAGTTGACCATAATTTACTAATAAATTACCTATATTCAGACTGTAAAGTTGATTTATTCACTACAATGTGGCTGGTAAGCTTTCTGAGTAATAGAACCCAAAAAGTAAAGTGTGAAACGCAAGTTTCTACAGCTTTAACCTGTAGTTGTGGTACTGCTCAGGGTACAAAAACAGGAGGATTGTGCTTTTTAGCGCACATAAATCCTGTTTTACGTAAATTTGAAAGCAAATATGGCAACGAGAATTTTTCAATCTACGGATTTGTAGATGACACTACTGTAGCGGAAATTGTAACAAATAAATTGCCAAAGGGTCAAGAAGTACTTAATGATATGACGGTTTGGGTAAAAGAAAGGAAAATGTCATTTAACCCCAAAAAGTGTGGATATATGGTGCTAGACTTTTCCAAAGATAGATCTGTAAGTGACAGTTGGAGTTTTGAAATAGAAGGAGAACCTATTAAAAGATTAGAAAAAACAGATCTGCTGGGGGTAACTATAACAAAAGATCTCAAATGGGATAATCATGTAACTAAAATAATTAAGAAAGCAAATTCCAAATTGCACATGTTAGTAAACTTAAAACGATCTGGTTTTAATGAGAGTGAACTTCTACACACTTATAAATGTTATATAAGACCCACATTAGAATATGCCTGTGTAGTATGGGGACCTGGACTAACATTAGATCTTAAGGAATCATTAGAAAGTATACAAAGAAGATCCTTGTCAATCGTAAAGTGTGTTAAGATAACTAAAAATGATTATAACGATGTGTGTGCAAAATTGGACATGGAAACTCTTGACGAAAGACGACTTAACTTACTTAAGCGATTCTCCTTACAACTACTTAATTCTGAACGGTTTAGAAATTTCTTGCCCCCCTTTAATGTAAAACATGAAGTAGGCACCAGACAAAATAAGCAGAATCTATTAAGACCATTCAATGCCAAAATTAAAAAAAGGTATGAAAAGTCAGCAATACCTCAAATTGTAACCCTAATAAATTTTATGTATAATAACGGTGAAATAGATAAGAACTAGTTAAGGTAATTATTAAGTAATTAGGAAATCTAAAGTGCTCTTTATATCTTTAAACATTTTTGTATTTCCTGGTTGTTAAATTCCAGTCCCTGGACTGCCTTCGACCTTTCTAAGAAATAAATTCTAATTCTAATTCTAATTCTTAGTGATTTCAGCAGTGGAATTACAGGGCAATCGATTTATGTTTGTGGAGGCTACTCCAGTTCATAAAATCTTTTTGTTCAGTTTATGTATTTGTGTCTTTTATGGGGAGAATAAATGTTTGTTGAGCGAATGTGTACATTAAAGTTATTAAAATTGAGATTGCAATGTAACTTTGACTTGAATCTTTTTGAATTAATAAAAAATTGTAAAAAGATTCTAATTTCAGTTTCAGTGTGTTTATTTCGAATTAAGGGGACCACCAAGATCACATTAATAATAAGATAACCAATTATATTTCCTTAAAACAAGCAAAATAACATTTACAGTTGCAGTTGCAATCTGGCATTTTATACACCAAAGAAAATTAAATACCTATTTATAACGTTTTTGGTAAGGTTAAAATTGGATAAGATACCTGTATTTCTCAAAATCGTTCCCATTTCATATTATTGTCTTTGGAGTCGCATGCTTTGTATGTACCAACTAGACTTCCGATATTGTTATTTTCAGGTTTAGCGCACTTTTTGGTAGAAATGTGTTTCAGGAGAAATTGGTTAGTTTTTCCAATATTTTCCAACTGCCACCCAAATTTTAGATTATTAGCATCACATTTGTCTGCCGTGATTGTGTCGCCGTCTGCATTTCCTGTATAGCCACATTTTTCGCCAAATTCCCTTCCCATTATAAATGGAGACGCCAACATTGATCCCGATTTTCCTTGCATAACAAGAAGTTTGTCCAGAGGTGTACCAGGTCTGTAAAATAATTTTTAACTCGATTCAACTACTATCAGGACAATTTTTCTTAATTTAATTTTTGAGTAACTCAAAATAAAACTCAAAATATGGATTATAACTTACGAGGGGCATTCCACCATCAAGAAAGGTGCCGTAATGTTAAGAGAATTAGAAGGTTGTATACATAATCCACTACCAACGCTTTTGAAGAATTGTCCTGGTTGACGGCAAGAGCCTCGGAAACATCTCTGCCATTACGAAAAGCAAAAATATAAAATAACACATGTTAATTAATTAACCAAAATTAAATTAACTATTAATTCACTTACGCCTCCGTCATTAGAACACCCACTGTTGTCAACAGGTGTAAAATAGTATTGTTCTTGGGTTAAACCTGGTTGAAACATGCAGAATGTTCCTTTGCAAAAGTCTCCCTATACCACAAATTGAAAAATCGCTAATTTTTGAAACGCATAATGAATTATAGATGTAGATAAAATGTTTACTTTTATTAAAAATGCTGACTTACATCATCTGCGGGGAAAACCTCAGCCTTTGGATTTTTTGCGATTGTTTTGCAAAACTCTTCTACGGATGGAGCTTTTGGATTGTCAAAGAATAGATCCAAAATAGGCTTACTTGAAGACAATGTTTTTAAACAGGACGCCGCTTTAGACCTGTTGAAATCAAAATCCGTTAACTATCAAACACTAAACACAAATAAAATTTTAAAAAATCTAGCCAAATAACAAGTTTTCTTAAATAGATTGAATCTACATATTTTTACCTTAAGAAATCGCTAATTGATCTATCACTGCAAGGTGAGAAGAAATATCTGAGCGACGCATCTGCCGTGTTTGTCATTAGATAACCGTGTTCAGTGCAATTGAAATCTTTTACTTCTTCATCATGATAAGCGCCAAGACTAAACACAATCATTGATGCACAATTTAAACCATTTTATAAAAAAAATCTTGAAATTGGTTTTCCCAGACCGCAATCTTTATCATTTTAGTTTATTAAATTATTAAATCTTACTTGTGACCCATTTCATGGGCTGCACCTTCCATATACTGGAATTTCCCATTTTCTAGGATAATTGGAGCCCCATTAAATACTTTTGTTTCGTGGTTCGTGAAACAAGCCGACCCCAAGGCAGCTAATCCTGCTATATTACCCTTAAGTTTTGTGTTAGTGAACATAGGAGCCATATCGAAATGGGGAAGTTTTCCTATTTGTGTATACAACCAGGCTGAGTACAAATCCAGCATTTTATACCAATCAGCCGAACCATCGGATTCACGGGTATTTTCAATAAATGGCTGCGCTTTCGTACTCTAAATAAATTATTTTTCCACTTAATGTCAAAATTTTAAATATTTTTTACAAAAAAGACTTTGTTTTTACAAATAAAGTAAAAAAAGTCCTTTTTATAAAAAAGAGCATTTTACAAAAAAGGGCTATATTTTTTTTACAAGACTTACATTTAGGACTACCAGCCCATTAACTCGAAAAGAAATATCACTGCTGGGCAAGGTCTTGTATCTCATGCTGACGTCCCACATGTATGGCACAAAGAAATTTAAAATGCTTTGGTAATTATGGTTAAACCCATCACTGAATTCTTTGTCGCAAACAATTACGAGTTCAACCACAGCTTTCACAGGAGCTGAACTTCGGCATTTCTTCGCTTTCGGGACGTTTCTTTCTGAGGGAACTGTTTAACAAAACTTCTAATTACTAACTAATATGAGAAAGTATTTAACTAGCCACAAAAATCCGTATTTTCCATAAGAATAGTCACTTAAAGAAATAATATTACTTTACCATAAGAAAATAAGAATCTTAACCCAGCACAAGAGTAATCATGTTTCCATAAATAATTAGGTCTCCTTTTCTTAATACTTAAATTTTAACTCTTATTGGTTATAAAAATTTATATGTACAGAATATCATGAGATCAATTTAATTATTTAATTATAAAAATTTAAATACATTAAGATTATGATTCTCCAATCAAAAACAATCAAACTTACCATAATCGTTATTGTATTCAATTTTCTGTCGAAATGTGGCACCGACCTCTCCTACCTATGCGTAATTCATAATGAAAGTTTAAAAATTAGTAAATATAGCTTGTAATAATAAGAAATGTCTAAAGATGACTAGTTTAAGTGTATGACATAATAATTACATTGTTTTCTCGTCCGTTTATTTGAAATGTGGCCATTGATTCAGCCTGTTCAATGTCTGAAGCAGATGGTATCCAACGTTGGTAAATGATCTTGCCGTCATCATCCATGTCCAAAATTGTTACTTGTACATTTTCATTAAGGATGGATTGTTCTAAAAGAGAACAATTAAATGTACATATTTAACATTCGATATTTTATTTCAAAATTTATTTAATATTTAAGTTATTTTATTTAAAATACTTAATTAAAAAATGTTTATGTTTATGAAATGTAAATATGTGAATCAATGTATTACGGATATAGACTGGGAAGATTTTTTAGCTTACCTGAGTCTACACAGAGAAAAACTGTCAAAGACAAAATGAATGTTGCGAATTTCTTATGCATTTCTGAGAAAAGTTTAAGCAGAACTATTTAGATATTGGCTTATTGGAATTTTTCATTTCCAGCACTCAAGTACTGAGTTACAGAATTAGTAGTGTTATTTTCCTTTTCTTTCTGTCTTTTTATATAGAAATCTCAAACTGACTTACAGCAGGTGTATTGTTATTGTCATAATGTATACAATAACGGATCAATGATCTGATGATTGAAATATTAAGTTCAGGCCAGGTCGTGTTCCAAAAATTAAGATACAATGAAGAATATTATTTTCAAACCAATAAATTAAATTATTGTGCAAAATAAAACAGTGTGTTAATCTCAAAAAGATATTCTCACAGTTGTACTTGTACTGTTAAGCAAAACAATTTGACATGTTGGCATTTGGCAATACTAATTTATCCAGCTGTGCAGAAAACTCATATATAAGACTCGGGCAGTAAAATCAGCTAAAACGTGAGAGGAATATCGCAGAATTATTTGGGTTAACAAAAATGGAAAGTGATAGACATGGTAGATAATACATTATTATGAATCAAAATATATTGATGCAATGCAATGGGAAAGACGTTTTCAGGCTATGCAAACAATGCAACGGCACGGCAGACCTTACTGCAATGAGTCCCAGTACAAACGTTACATCGGCCAACTCATGTATATGTAAAAACATTAGTATTTAAATTGCCCCCTTTTTGACTCGAGGCAAGTAAAGTCAAAAATAAATTAGATAGTTCGTTGTACATGAGTTGGCCTATGTAACGTTTGTACTGGGACTCACTGTATATTAAGAATGTAAAGACTTGTGCTCTATTTCAAGAACAACAAGAACAATACAGAATAAAGTTTTCGACGGTAGTAGAGCAAGAACTCATTCATAGACGAATAAAACTAATGAACAATTCACTCATCGGTTTTCATTCAATAATTTCTTACAATTGAATTAAAATACTGATTTTTTAAATAATTCGGTAATGAATTAAATTATAATTTATTTACCGATTTATCTGATTAAAAGCTCAAAGTGAATGTCCCCAAAATATTACCTGAATGCTTTGCCAAGTAATCGCAACTAATTATTCTAGTGATGGCAGAAATATTGCAGATACTTAAAATGCAATTAAACTAGAATGCGATTGAATACTCTTGAGTAGAATTACGTAGGCAAGTAATTTATTTGGAGTATTTCGATTAACCTACCTCTGAAGTTTGACTACGAAAGTAAGAATGCAACCATGTAGAAAGACGGATAAAATTAAGTTCGTAAGTAATTATGATAAACGTCTGGCGAAAAGAAAATCTTAATTTATAAAACATTCAGTAAGTTGTAATTCTTTGAAAAATCTATTATAAAGATTACTACTATTTAAAAATTATTATGTAATGCTTTCATGTTTGGATAAATATTTCTAATACTATTGTCTACAATATTTTCCCTTAGCAATAAATCGTCCTAATTTTGACAATAAATTGTCGAGTAAAACAAAGATACGTCCATTTTACATAGTAAAATACAATTGAGCTTTGATGGTGTTACTACATACTATTATGAAAAATGTTTCGGTCTAAACAAAGTACAGACTAGACAAGCAAAATCAAAATCGCTTCATTTATCCACGGGACATTTCTACAAGCCAACATGGTCAAGTTTTATGTAACATTGTACAGCTAATATGGTGCGTCATCGCAAACCGTAATCGCTTCTGTTGGAATTTAATTTATGTATAATCTTCTTAGTGATAAAGGATTCAGATATTAGTGGATACCCTGTACCTGCCAATTTGCCTTACTCAGCATAAAGAGTCAAATGCAGGTTATAAGCAGTGTACTATGATGTGTTGAATAGCTGAATCCCAGCAAAAAATACACTTTTTACCTTACACTAATTTAAAGCATGCAAGCATATATTTAATTAGTCTAGTGTAATAAGTCGTCATCAATTAGTGACATTTTAGTTTGCTTAATTTATTTTTTGAAAAGTTTTTTCCAATACATTCAATTAACACAATTTTCTATTACATTTCATTATTATAACAATAACAAGTTTCGTATCCGTGTTTCCAGAGACGCCTGCAGCAAACACTATTGCACCTTTGTACCATAGAATCTCTGTGGCAGGTCTTTAGGGTCGATTAACGAAAAAACATGCTTTTTGGCCTGTTCAATTTCGTCTTCTTTGTAAAAAGTCATAGCTCTTCCAGTGTATGCCAAATAAGGTCGTAAATTTTGCATCAAATTATGGAAATCATTATTACCTAAAAAGTATAAAAATATTAGTTATTTACTAATAGTTACTTTGTGAAGCATTTAAAATAACATTTTACTGATTTTACTGTCTCACAATTAAGAAAAATCATTTGCTTGTACATATTTTGGTAGTACGTTTCCAAAGTTATCGACGACTGGATCGCACCGTTCAGAGCTAAATGTAAACGAACATTTAATAGGTTTACTAAATTTAGCACATGCATTTTATTATTCTGCCAATTTTAAGGAAATAATGGGTGTACTCAAATATACTGTAAAAGTATAGCGAAAGAATTCGTTACAAATATTTAAATAAGTTTACCATTCGATTCGGCAACTTGTGCCATCGTAAAATTCCTGACATCGTAGACTATGATTCCATAGTCTAACTGTGGGCGAGTGGTAACCAAATTCTTTAAAGCCCGACGTCCTTTCTCTAATATTTGAGTGGTATGTTTCCGGAATGCATGGATAGCGTCACGAACAAATTCTTTGCTGAGCATAAATTCGTCAATATGCCAATCCCCAAAGTACATCAGGGTAACTGTATTTTAAAAGCCAACTTTATTTAACTAAACTGTGGATTTATTAATATTTCATTGGTTTTTACCTGGACAACCGTCTCTGGTGTATGTATCAACCGAATAAGGAAACCATTCCAATAATTCTTTATTCTGCTCAGATTCCCCTAACTCGTCTATTTTATTTGTAGCACGCCACTGCAGCACCTAAGATTTAATTCACAAAATTTTATTACTCATTCCTTTTAATTACAATTAAAATCAAAAACTGTAGAGTCAATGTAATGTTTAAAAACGTTAAGACCTTACCCTTTTAAGTTGTTTTGCTGCGTCTTCTTTGTTCCACTTCTTTACTGAAATGTTAATAAAAATAATTAATAAACTTTTTGTGCTAGAAATGACAATTTATTGTAAGCTACTCTATTTATAGTATCCTTAGGTAGTTTTATGATATAAATAAAGTGAATTATAATTGACTTACTCCTGAGAGCGCCGACAATGTGACTTTTCGAACGCAAATAATCATCCGTTAGAATTGCACTGTTCTCATTTCTAAACTAAATCACAAAATTTTATTATATAATTAACTGATATGCTACGAAAGACCACTGCCATACTTCATGCTGTACTTACTTCTACGACAAGCTTTTCTTGTTCGGATGTGAGTGCTGTATCACGGTCTTCATCGGCGGCTGTGTTGTTGGCTAAATAAAAGAAATTTAATAATTAGGAATTCTCAATTCTGCAAGTAATTAAACATTTATTTATTATGTAGAATATTATCGCCATTTAAATATTACTGTATTCTCCGATCGTTGCAGCATCAATAAGACGCCCCCCCCGAATACAATTAGAAAAATTGACGTAGTGGTGACTAAATTCATTTTCAGGATGAATTTTCAGGAATTTTTCTTTGTCTTTCCCAATAGGTGCTCTCTTTAGTTGCTGTATTTAGAAGATGCTGAAGCAATGCAGAACCAATGAACCAACTTTTACAAACCCCGTTTATATACGGTTTGAGAATGAAAAAACCTAACAAAAGTAGATCTTGTGACGTGCACTTCTGTATGCATCCATAGAGAGGTCAAGTTCTAAGACATAATCATGAACAATGCAATATTGTGACTCTATAATAATAAACTTGTTTTTTCTGCCGTTCTGCTTATAAATGAAACTGCCCAGCCTTGATTTATATCAGGATTACGAAGAAATCGAACCGATTATCGCGTAACGTAAATGAACTTGAACTTAAAACTTGTATATTTGCATATGAATGCTAGGAAGAGCAGGAATGCAATGCAAAGACTATTGAACATGAGTTACTTCATGTATTTTTTAAAAATCATGCAGAATATTTAGAAGCACATTGCCAATGCCAATGGCTACTAAAACTTGTAACACGAAGCAAGTATTATTAGTGTTACGATAATCTTACCATTACATAAACAAACTATTGCTCCTAGCCATCTACAAATATTCTTTTTTGTGTTCATTTCTGCCAAGAAGAACTACATATACGTGCCTAATCGACAAAGAATTTAAAATCCCTGTATTTGTATGTCACAGTAAAATCCAACATCATATGGGGTATTGAAAAATCCTGTTGCTATATCCAACGTCAGTCTCTCTCACTCTAAAGGACATTGGGCAAAAAGTATATTATAACCTGCAGAAATCAAAACTTTTTCACATATACGAAATATGTGCATTTTTCACCTGTACTGATTTTATAAATTCACAGATGAATTTTTCTGGTAAATTTCTTTTTGTACTTTCGAAGACCCTTATTTGGAGAAAATGTCACCAAATATCACATATAGCGCAACTAGGTAATTTTGTGTGCAAATTTGTTCTATAACCGGAAATCGAGCTTACTCCGATTGATATGGTTAGAATGTTTCTCATGTAAATTTTTATTAAAACCGCTGTAGCGCTCATTTATATTGTTTGTCTACAGATGGAAATGAGCGATTCTAGAAACTATACAAACTAAGAAAATACAATTATTTTACCAAAACAATTGTCACTTCCTATAAAAGTATTCATTATTCTAGACTTCTTGGAGGAAAGGCAACGACCGTCGCCTAACTTCTGTTGACTTTCAACCATAATGCCCAAGAATAGTTATGTCGGCACCCAGCATCGCTTCGAATAGTTCACTACCTAATTTGTCAAAAAATCAATGAAAATATCGTTTTTGTATTTAATTTGCTATAAAAATTGGATTTTAAATTAAGTTTACCATGAAAATTACACTTCGAAATAAATTCGCCATGAAAATTGGATTTTAAATTAAATTCATCATAAAAATTACAATTTGAATTAAATTCGCCATGAAAAATGAATAGAAAATTCCCATGAAAAAGTAAATATTGCAAGATAATTTTATACTCACCGACATTATAATGTGCTTCTGCCATTTCAATAGACATTTTGGAAGAGGACTTATAGAACAATTCGAATTATAGATATAGATAGTCCAAAAAGGCTTTGTATTTGAATGCTGGATTTGACAAAAGTCAAGTAAACTGCTATTGGCTGTAAGTATGTAAAACTGGGGATCGTTTACAGTGATCAAATCTTCATTTACCCTATCAAGGCAATAAAACTGCCTGACTTTAGTTTTCACTTTCTATTTTAGAATTACTGTAATTATTATTTTTTCTGTAGCTAACCAAATGTGAATGACTTTGATAGCCAAAAGACATAAATTCTATTTTACAGTAGACAGTTCAATTAATTTTTATTAATTTTTGTTGATTTTGAAATAGTAGTGCTACTCTGTTAATAGGACTTTATTCTATACGTTGCCACCTGTTTGTGTGTTTTCGCAAAAGAATTTTAAAGAACTTATATGCAATTTGCAACCGCTTTGGATATCCCGAGTTTTATCTTTCTTGGTATTTTAGATAATACTGATGAAGTTGTTTTGCATCTTCGGTAACAAAATTCCTTGATTTGTAATACATGGAAAAAACCTGCCTAAGAACGTTTATAACTGAATTCGCACTATATCATCTATTTACAAGCATATACTAAGAACTGCACCGGTATAACTACGTGGAGATAATGGCAATTCGAGGAAAACATGAAAACCCACTAAACAAACCTATTTATTTGGCTTTAACAAACGTTTTACGTTCTACTAAAACACTGAACAGTACTTATGTATTCTTACAAACAGCACAGTCAGCCTTGTTAAGTCTTAGCTTCTCCATTCTTCTCGTCTCTAGCAAAAATGATTTTATTACCACTCGATTGTGGTAAACAGCTTTGTAGGAAGCTACCTCAATGTTATATAATGAGCTCAACTATTTTCACGAGATCCGACTCTTATTGTTCTTTTCCTATGGAGGAATTATTTATTTATACAAATGTGAATAGTTGTGTTACGTACTACAATTAACTTTTTTTCAGAGAAATCAATGAAGTAATAAGTTGAGAATAAAGTAATAATAATAAAGCACAATAAGTTACTACATCATTTTTTTTCTTGGTCATTGATTTTTGATGGATTCCTTATGGAAAATAAGTAAAACTAAAGTTAACGGAATTTTACCAAAACGAGTTGATCATTATTTCTAAAAAGTTCTAAAAGCACTTTTGATCATATTTAGCATAGGGAATAATAAAAAATTTGTAAGGTAATCAAGAATGACATGAAAATTATCACTCTTAAAATCAGAGAAGTGGTTTGAAAACAACAGTAGACGTATTCTGTTCAGTTAAAAAAAGCAGCTTCCAAAAAGTCATCTGCATAGGCATCATACACCGTAAATTCACGTATTAAGATTCATTAATGAAGTGCGCACTTATAAGCTCAAGATTTAAGGAGGCCATAAAAATGGAATAGCATGAAAACAAATAAAAGTTCACTTACTTTTCCTCGAATCAGACGAAACAATGACGTCTCAAAAGACGTGTGATGTTTCAGAAGAAAATTATTGCAGCATCTGACGACTGAAGTTCAAATATTTACAAAAACGAATAAAAGACCGACTTTAAGTTTCCTCAAAATTTTCCTTCATTATTTGACTCTAAAATTAAAGAGCTTTATACCTCTTAAACATTTATCTTCTGCTGCATGGTATTACAATAATTAAAAAGTTATTAAAATAGGGGCTTTCGAAAATCATGGAAATTAAAAGACCAATTTTAAATGTTCTCCCAAGGAAATGCAGATGTTAATATTATTGTGCATTGCAAAATGCAAATCATTAAAAATATATTTAAACACTTCTTTGGAAACACGTGGAAATTAAAAGAAAATCATCCTGAAATTCCTGAAAGTTTCCTGAAATTGTGCTTTACTAATTTGATTATTACGAATAAAATATCATCGTGTCTTTGTTCCCATTACTACAATTATTATGAGTTTTTTCGAAACACGTGGGCAATATTTAATCTTTGACGTGTATAACTACATGATATAAGTAATTCTTCTTTATACAATGTGAAAAGCATCAATGCATTTATGTTCAATTCAATAAAAATTAGTTATGCATTGTTAAACTTCATTTTTGAGGTTATTTTTGAGGAAAACTTCATTTGACCTCTCTGAAAGATTAATTTTTGTGGGACCCAAATTAAAAACTACCGAGTTTCACGAAGTTCAGCATTTTCCGAGAACAGCCATCGCCAACAATATATCATCACACCACGCCACACCGGGGTCCGTGAAGTTAGGCGACGCCGACGCGAAATTAGGCGACGGGCGACGCGAAGTTAGCCGACGGCAACCGCGAAGTTAGGCGACGGCCGACGAGAAGTTAGGAGACGGCCGACGCGAAGTTAGGCGATTATTTACCCTAGAAGTTAGGCGACAGCGCCGCCCTTAGAATTGTGAGGCCCTGGCAAAATGGCGCAAAATATACAAAAACTGTAAATATTATCTGCGCGAAGCGCAAAATTTTTGTCAATTTTAACAAATTGTCCTTGATTTTGAACACTACTTCAGCAAAATGGCACACAATATAGACAAATTCATAAATTTGAATTGCGCGAAGCGCAGTTTTTTTAATTTTTAACAAATTTTAGTTCATTTTCCTTGATTTGAGCACTAGTTTGGTAAAATATTAAATTATACACCAAATCAAAAAAAAATTTGCGCGAAGCGCAAAAGAATTTTTGATTTTAACAAATTTTCTTTAAATTTTTTTGATTTTGAACACTAGTTTGGTAAAATAGAGCACATATAATTTGCGCAAAGAGCAAAATATTTTCAATTTTAAGAAATTTTACTTAAATTGTTTTGATTTTGAACTCCAGTTTGGTAAAATGGAGGACAATATATATCAAATCATAAAAATACTTTGCGCGAAGCGCAAAAATTTTTTCGATTTTAACAAATATTCCTTAAATTTTTTTGAATTTGAACACTAGTTTTTGGATTTTGCGAGTTTGAGGCCCCTAAAATTTTATGAGGCCCGGCAAAAGCCGGAATTGCCCCCCCTTAAGGGCGGCCATGTTAGGCGACGGGAGGCGCAAAGTTAGGCGACGTACACCACGAAGTTAGGCGACGGCGACGAGAAGTTAGGCGACGGCTGACGCGAAGTTAGCAGACAGCCGCCGCGAAGTTAGACGACAGGCGACGAGAAGTTGGGCGACAGTAGCTAAACATGGAGTGTGGCTTTTTTTCTGTTGAGCGATTGGCATCATCTTCGAATTTGAATTTCTATTGCATCTTAGCTAGATGTGCTCCACATTTGAAGTAATTCTGCGTACATTTTCCAGAGTTAGACGACTTACACCATAACTCTTGAAAGCATTGACCGATTTGGATTAAAACTCGGATTTGGACTTATCTCGACCTAGTTAGGAACCCTATTTAAAATGAGCGTGGCCACCTCCCGCCTTTCGGAGATAACTCGCGCTCACTTTATAAGCAATAAAATATGTAAAGGGGGTTTTGGGTACTAAAATATCTTACACCGGTTCTAGTAGTTTGTTAGCATGATAGTAAAAAATATTTTACACCACTTCCACTTTATATTGAATAAGACAGTCAAATAAGGTTTTTAGGTGTAAAATATAATTTGTGGGTGTGTCCATTTTTGGGAAACGGTACATTCACAATTTTGGATGCCTTTTATTTTATGAAGCGGTAATAAGCTAACTTTTTGTGTGTTTCCCAATTTATGAAGCGGTAAGCTAACTCTTTTGTTGTTTCCCACTTTATGAAGCGGTAAGCTAACTTTTTGGGTGTTTCCCACTTTATGAAGCGGTAAGCTAACTTTTTGGGTGTTTCCCATATGAAGCGGTGAGCTAACTTTTTGGGTGGTATTGGAAGCATCCATTATTTATACGACAGCCATTTCATTTAGACCCAGTTTTTGTAAAGAGATAATTAATTCCTTTTAACCCTCTGGCTCGCTTTCTGTAACGGCTTGGCAATGCTTTTAATCGTTTTTATAAAATCCACGGTAATTAATCAAATTCTAACTTTTAATCAAAATCCGAGTGAAAACGTATATTCGTAAACGTAATTATAAAAGTTATAAAACGTAATTTATAACGTATGGTAAATTCTATGCATTGGCTCTTAAACTAATGCATAGAATTTACCAAGATTTTTGGTTTTTCTAATGGCGTAAAACAAAAGTGACAGTATTACTAAGGTAAAAGTCAGACAAAATTAATAATGTTTTGACATAGAGGCATAGAAACCGTTCGATGATCAGCAAAATTTTAGTAACTAAGAAGCGGACATTCGTCATCAACAATGCCGACCTATGTCTTCTCATAATAAAAATAATACTGAACAGTAGGGACCCTAGCTGAACAGTAGGGACCCTAACTGAACAATAAGGACCGTAACTGAATCCTAACTGAACCTTAAGTACCCTAACTGAATCCTAACTGAACCCTAAGTACCCTAACTGAATCCTAACTGAACCCTAAGCACCCTAACTGAATCCTAACTGAACCCTAAGTACCCTAACTGAATCCTAACTGAACCCTAAGTACCCTAACTGAATCCTAACTGAACCCTAAGTACCCTAACTAAATCCTAACTGAACCCTAAGTACCCTAACTGAATCCTAACTGAACCCTAAGTACCCTAACTGAATCCTAACTGAACCCTAAGTACCCTAACTGAACCTTAAGTACCCTAACTGAATCTTAACTGAACCCTAAAAAGTATAACTGAACCTCAAATTCTATGTGGTTGCCCTAGTGTGGTGTGTTTTAAATGTGTAGTGTTTGCACCTCGTATATTTGTTTACTTTTTGCTGCCGGGACACACAATATGTAGGTTTCGTAATATTAATACATAGTTCTGTAGGCACTGCAGGCTCTATATTTATTTTTGAGGCTCTATTTTAGGGACCTCATCTTCGAACTGGACCTCACATTGGACCTTAGCTAGATGTGTTCCAAGTTTGAGATCATTGTGTCAAACCGTTCTCGAGTTATCCATCCAACGGATGGACGGGCTGACGGCCAGGTCATTTCCATAAAGTATCTGACGATACTTAATAAAAATCACTTGGAGTCGCCTAACTTCGCGTCGCCCGTCGTCTAACTTCGCGTCGCCCGTCGCCTAACTTCACGGACCCGCCACACCGTTGCACAATTCAAGACTCATTACAATACTCTTAACCTCAAGACTTAAAAAACATACAAAACTACAAGTTGAACAACTAGATTTTGAATCAGTTTTCCTCAAATCGAAATCAAACGTCAGAAGTCCAAAGAAACAATGATATAAGATTGGCACCTGTGGTTTCACACAAAAAATATTTTGTAATATCTCATTATAATAAATTAAGAGAACAAGTCAAAGGTTCCCACAAATATTCCTTAATTCTTTTACTACGAAAAAAGCTATTAATTCGGAGCATAAATTTATGGCTCTATCTTATCATAACTTGTTCCCATTATTATCATAATTCTTCAGATATTCCGATGGCGCACTATCAATTATTAAGAAGTATTAAAATAGATTTTTTCAAAACACGTGTAAACGGAGCAATTACTTAAGCATTTACATGGTATAAATGGTAGGGACAATGCTGATGGCTGAACAGTTGGCCTTCGTTGCTTTACATTGACACAACTAGTACCACATAACCTTAAGACTGAAGTCAGAAGGGGTTTCAACTCTATTTTCATCATTTATAGCAAAGTGACAGAAACACATTCGCGTTGAATTTCTTTTTCTCGCCGTTCCCAGTGCGGTCTCTTCTTTAAAGTACTCCAGCAGTTCTCTGTAAAATTTCACCACTAAATCATTCCGTCGACGATTCTCGTAAGTACACTTCCTTTTTATTGCTGATAGTGTAAGAATTATTTAAGCTAGAATTTAAGCTTAATAACTGCAAATTTTTGGTGCAACTTCGAATGCGTACATCTGATTAGAGATTTTCTTTCAATACTATGGCTGATGTATTTATGGCCAGCCATGTATTTTAAACTTATTTTATATTTCGCAATTTTGTATATTGAGATTTTCAAAAAAAACGACCGAAGGTGGGGCTAACGATACTGCTTGGTCGGAGTTTTTGTTAATTATAGGACATGGTCATTTGCATAACAATTATCGTCTTATTCTGTCCATTTTTTGCAGTAACTTAAGGTGTACAATAATTTCAGTTATATGAAAACATAACTTATTGTAGAGTATTTGTTTCTTTAAAAATGACTTTGAAATTGAAAACATTAATAATATTGCTCCCTTTAATTTCATAGAAAATACTTCATTTTGAAAATACCGTATTTTATTTTGGACCACAAAAATGTATTTTAAATACAGTATTTTGTATTTTGGGAACATTCCGAAAATATTTTGTATTCAAGGTATTTTCAAAACACTTTTGATGCATTTTACTCAACTATGTGTGTAATTTACTGTGGGTGGGCTTTGAAATATTTAGTAGTACTAGGTATGTGCTGTAGGTAGGCACTCTTTAAATGCCAAAGCATATTATAGTGTTTTGTGTACTTTGCAATGTATAACTGTCTTTACCTATATATTAGAGTAAGTATAAATAGGAGGTTTTGCCTTTGTACAATTCTACGAATGTATTTATCTGTCGACTTTAGCTTATTGCTGTGCTATATTTTTCTTTTACACAGACACACGGTTAGCAGTCTGAACCGAACGGAAAGGCCAAGCAATACATCGGGAACTTAACTAAGGAAAAATTAGTGAAAAAAGGAACCCATCGAATGTTCACTATATAGAAAATATTTAGACTAGAAATTGGCTCAGCCATAAATCGATACAACAATTCCACCAGCTAAGAACCAACCACCCGTGCTTAATCTATCCATTCCCGAAGAAAAAGATCTGAAGTGATGGAAATGCAGAACGCTATAAAAAACACTTACGGATACATATGGAGCGATTGGTTGTATCATCATGACAAAGACTGTTTCATGATAGATGTCTACAACGACTGCAAACGTATAGACGAATGCGTTGACACGACCGAAAAAGCGGCTTGGCTAAACCTGCTTAGAGATAAAGTGCAACACAGTAATAAACCTTGGGTTGAGGGCATCATTGATTTTATAGATTTTGAAAGCTCATTTATCTCCTCTGGTAAAGTACCGTTGGACATCCTAGGAGACAAAGAAGATTACCAGGTATTGGCCATTCTTGACGGTGCTTACCGCCATGGGGCGTTCCGCGGATTATGCCGCATGGCCAGTGGGGCGGAATGGATAGGTTTCATGGGAGAATGGTGCGCGGCTGCTTTGCACCAAGGATTGAAATGGATGCGTTTAAAAAAACCGGTGTCAGAATGGGAATTGCCTAGTCTGGGGGAAGCCTGGTGCAAAGGCACTTCCATTTGGTCTTTGATTTGCCTGTATATAATAATCGACCAGGCAGGTGACAATCCGGATAATGACCAGATTATCGCGCGCATACACACAGTTATAGCGGCTCATCATATGGCAGCAGTAAGTTGGCTAGAATATAGAGGAGAGCACCCGCACCGATGGTTTGATTCTAGTATCCGTGGTTTTGCTCCATGCCAACAAGCAATTCACCGATTCGGAGCAAAACACGATTATCCCGATATTATGATTGATATTATGTGTCGAGCAGCAGCCCACGTGAATCAATGGATTAATCCACCCTTTAATTATATTCATCAGCCGCGGACTCGCGGGCTTGTCATTGGGAATCATACGCCCCGCCTTAAGGCGCGACTGGATAAGGTATGTCATGAACTGGTAAAAGTCGCGGGTGACATGATTGCATCTGAAGTAAAAGAATTTCAGTGGCGCTCTAATAATTGGATGTGCACTTATTCTACTCAATGGAGAGGACGTGGTGACTCTAAGGATGCCGTGCTGGAAATTTGTTTGCTTGGTGGCTTGATGGCTGTACTGAGGGAAAATAGAGGAAGCGTACCACAGGAATTGGTTGATCGAGTAATCGATTGGAGTGGACAGCGGATTTTACATTTACCCCGTGAGCAACAAGAAACCATCTTGTCTTTGGCGAGAACCACTGCGGAGATACGCGGCCGAGTACCCGGTTCTGTGAAAGGATACAGCAGCACCGGACTCGGAGATACCCGGTTTCTGGACGGCGTATGGACGTTATCTATTTTGACAATGAGAATCGTCTCGCCTGGCGGGTGTCCAGAGTTTTCGCCTAGTCTTGTGCCACTGGCCATTCAATTTTTCAATGAAACGAAAGGCGGCAAACGGATTGAAGGTGTAGATATTCCACCTGGAGGTGATGACGCCTACGACGGGTGTCCCGTATGTCTCCCTAGAGATCTGTTTACTGCAATGGTCGATAATCAACCATCTACAGGGGTTTTGCAGGTCACCATCTGGGGCTCTCTGCTTTACCACAATCTTGGGTTGGGCTTACCTGATGACGTTTCCCTGGGATGTGTTAAACAGTATGACCATAAAATACTTGATTAGATATTTGTATGTGTCAGCAAAATTACTAAATTTGTAATTGTCTTGTAATTGTTTCAGCAAAATTATTAAGAGAAGAATTTCTTCCTTAAGTGCTTATTTTGGTTGTAATATATTTTATTATATAAATAGTTGCGGTTGTGGTTAATAAAATAATATAATTTATACCATGCATACTTTATGATGAAAACTAATTTTATTGTGGCAAATAAACCTTCAGCAGTGCATTACATGACATGCAATATGTTTAGCAAATAACATTTCCTGGAAGTGGAGCGACACGAGAAACACATTATTTACCGTTTCGATATATAAACAATTATTTTTGCAACATTAATTTTGCATTGAAATTGAAACTTAATTTAACTGCCAAAGTACTTCACCATTAAAATTAGTCTATAGTTAAACTTTATTTCTTTTGGATTTAATTTTAGACAACAAATGTAAGAAATGGGAATCTTCATGTAATGCAGCAATGCAGCTTCAAATAATTCATGTATCCATTGTTTGTGTTTACCCATATCTTCAAGAACTAACATTATTGACCGTAATAAAATATCCTTTTCGATTTGATGAACAGCATTTTATTTTAGCGATCTACTTTATTGGAATACTAAGATATTTTAATTTTAAATTAGAACCATTGTTAACTAGAAGGAGAATAATGTCTACTTCCTTTTTCTTTCTGTGTCTATTTTCCTGGAGGAAAAGCAGCGTTTCAAGATACATTTTACAATGGTGATAAAAAGAGCAAAAATTGTCAAAATAGTTATTACAATAAAAAATATAACATCAAGGGAGTGATATTGAAACCAATTAAGGTCTCTTGCTGCCGATCTTAGATGTGGAGCCCCTTTGTGACGAATGACGTATTCAATCCAAAAGAGTGCTCTGTCTAATGGGGGTTGCGGTTGATCTCGGAACACTTTAGATAGTAGAGTTGCTCTTTCTTGATACCTGAGATATAATAAAAATATAATATTTTTAAAACTGAAGAATTGAAAAAAAAGAAATAATAAAAAGGTTACTATATATGGAACTAATGGATGATTTTGTAAACATTTTCGTAAACTTACGATGAATTTGTCAACATTTGATTAACAGCCCATTCTAAATCCTTTTCTTTTAAATTGTAAATGTCCAACTGCAACGCGTATCCATTTTTCACAGCTTGTTGGACATTTGGGTATTGATCAAAGAAAACAGGCATACCAATAACAGGAACTCCATTATAAACGGATTCTTGTGTACTGAACAGACCTCCATGAGAAATGAAAAACCGGATTTTAGGATGACCTGAAACATGACAATTTTACTCCATGCAAAAATTCTTGGCGTAACAGAATAAAATATAAAAAAATAATGTGCATTGTTTTAATTGTTTGCTCTTGCTCCAGAAAATAAATTAGAATCAAATTACATATAATTTCTCCATTCTATAATTAATTTTAAATTTCTTGAAAAAGACAAACCAAGAATATCCTTTTGAGAGAACCATTTCGAAACCATAACATTGGGAGGACGTCCTGGCAAATCTTCATCTGATTCCCACTTCCATAAAACCCGTTGTTTTAATTTTGAGAACACGTTGATGAAAACATTCCTCGTTTTCTCTGGTAACTGGTTTCCTTGGACAGTAGATCCCAAACTGAAATAAATGAAACCTTCTGGTGCTTTCGACACAAATTTCTCTAAATCAGGATCCAAAGGTAATTTTGCAGGTTGACAATGAAGCCCACCAGCTTCAATTACATCCGGAAGGAGAGGACGGTGGAAATTATAGGCAAAGAAACTATTAATAATGAACAGACTAACATTTTTACGAATTTCTTTAAGTCCCGGGTAATTTTCGCCTCCAGGCAAATTCTTGCGATATCTCCTTTCAAAAGTTTGTGTATAAGAGAATTCGTTCAGAACACTTACAGATACATCCGCTAGGAAATTATACACTCTTTCGGGGAAGGTCATAACGTCAGATAAAGGAAGGTTTGGATAAGGAATAGAAGAATGTGGGAAATAGGTCCCCATACCATTTATTAGATAATTTTGAGGAGGAAATGAATTTAGTAGGATTAAACTAGCGTTATTTTTATACGCAAGAGGATAGAAACATTCGTGGAAGAACGCGCTCGACAAAACCAAATCGAATTTCTGGTTCAGCACTTTTTCCTTAAATTCTTGGTTCTGGTAAACGTTGTCGCAGAAAGTGGAATAGAATTCCATATCTAAGAACAGAAAGGAAACATCTTCATTGTTCTCTTTCATTTCGAACATATTGAAGTCCCCCATCAATTCCTTGACAGGCACAGGTTCAATCTGGGTCACGGATGATGGAACTCTTTTCGATCGTTTGGAAGTCACAGAAGTCACATCGTGACCATTTTTCACTAAACCTTCAATAATTGGAGCGAAAAAGTTTTCTTCGCTTCCAACACACAACGCTGTCATCACAAGAATTTTGTCACAAAGCGTTCCTCCGGCTTGAAAACATAACAAAATTGTTACTAGAAAATTTATCTTCATTTTCGCTTGGTAATTGTGCTGAACCACAAGAAATAATTATACGCACTAAATAAATATTAACACAATATGGACCACTATACTTTTACCAATGCAAGTTTAGCTTTTACAAATGACATACTGGACTAACAACATTTCCATTTCATTACTGCTTCGATTGTCATTGCATAATATAACTTTTTATCACCGTACTTTTATATAACACTTCACTTTGTCCATGTTCCCTTGTCTAGCTTACAAGGATAGAAAACAATCCATTGCACTTTAAGCTTTCAAGGTGGCAGTCTCAATAGTTACACTATATATGTCCGTATCTAATTATGTAAAGCCTTTATGACTGCAGATAAAAGCACTTACCTAAAGTAATTTTTTGTTATGGTCTCTTGAGTTGTGTTACATTGCCAGTGTATTCAGTTTTGTAAGGTGGGAAATAAAAGTCCTTAGCTTTGTCATACATAATATATTCAAACATTTTGTTTATACTGTTGATATTATAATACTCAGTCGCAATTGTCAAAGAGAAAAAGAACAGAATATTAATATAGACAGCTAAAAACAGAAAAATTGATATGCGGAGAACAGAGAGGGTCCCCAATTACAATAACAACAAAGTTTAACAACAAAATGTAATATTTCCCGGAAGTCGGGTCGGGAATTATCAGTAGACACAGTAATTCTATAAATGAATTTTCGCACGCGGTAAAAGCATTTTATGTAAGTGGTATTTCGATTTCAGATGATAAAACAGGAAATATTGTGTAATACGCACAGGGAAACTGAATATGGTTTGCACAACCGACTTTCATTTTTAAAATCTACTTTATTGGAATATTTAGATATTTCAATTGAATCATTATTAATTCGAAGGAGAATAATTTCTACTTCCTTTTTCTTTCGATGTCCATTTTCTTGAAGGAAAAGCAGCGTTTAAAAATGTATCTTAAAAGGGCGATGAAAAAAGTAAGCACTGTCAATATTGTTAGTGCAATAAAAAGCATAACATCAAGAGAGTGATATTGAAACCAATTGAGGTCCCTTGCCGCAGATCTTAGATGTGGAGCTCCTTTGTGACGAATGATGTATTCAATCCAAAAGAGTGCTCTGTCTAATGGAGGTTGAGGTTGATCTCGGAACACCTTAGACAGTACAGTCGCTCTTTCTTTGTACCTGCCATATCACGTAAGTATTTTGTGTCAACCAATTATAAGAACAAAATTAGATTTATAAATCAGAAATGATGTATAATAAAATGTAATTAGACGCAAATCGATGATTTAATTAGCATTTTCGTAAACTTACGATGAATTTGTCAACATTTCATTGACAGCCCATTCTAAATCTTCTTCTTTTAAATTGTAAATGTCCAACTGCAACGCGTAACCGTTTTTCACAGCTTGTTGGACATTTGGATGCTGATCAAAGAAAATAGGCATACCAATAACAGGAACTCCATTGTAAATGGATTCTTGTGTACTAAACAGACCTCCATGCGAAATGAAAAATCGGATTTTTGGATGACCTGCAACATTTCATTGCTACTTTTATTATATTTCCAACGCAAAATGTTTGATGTAACAGAATATTGAAAAAAGTTCTAACTGTTATAATTCTCCGCTTATGCTACGCAAAGAAAAATAAGAATCAAATTACATTTATTTTGTAAAACCATTTTATAATAAATTTTTAATTTCTTGAAAAGTACAAACCAAGAATATCCTTTTGGGAGAACCATTTTGAAACCATGACATTGGGAGGACGTCCTGGCATTTCTTCATCTGATTCCCACTTCCATAAAACCCGTTGCTTTAATTTTGAAAATACTTTGATGAAAACATTCCTTGTTTTCTCTGGTAATTGGTTTCCTTTGACAATAGATCCCAAACTGAAATAAATGAAACCTTCTGGTGCTTCTGAAACAAATTTCTCCAAGTCAGGTTCCAAGGGTAGTTTTGCAGGTTGGCAGTGAAGCCCACCAGCTTCAATTACATCCGGAAGGAGAGGACGGTGGAAATTGTAAGCGAAGAAACTGTTAATAATGAACAGACTAACATTTTTGCGAATTTCTTTAAGTCCCGGGTAATTTTCGCCTCCAGGTAAATTCTCTCGGTATCTCCTTTCAAAAGTTTGTGTATAAGAGAACTCGTTGAGAATGTTAAGGGCCCCATCAGCTAGGAAGTTATATAATCTTTCTGGAAAGGTCATAATGTCTGTTAAAGGGAGATGCGGGGAAGGAATAGAAGAATGTGGGAAATAGGTTCCCATACTGTTAACTTGATAATTTTGCGGAGGAAAAGTAGTCATTAGGATTAAGCTCGCGTTATTTTTGTAAGCAAGAGGATAGAAACATTCGTGAATGAATGCGTTGGCCAAAACCAAGTCGAATTTCTGTTTCATCACTTTTTCCTGAAATTCTTGGTGCTGGTAAACGTTATCACAAAATCCGGAGTAGTGTTCCATATCTAAGAACAGCATGGATAAATCTTCATTGTGTTCCTTCATTTCGAACATATTGAAGTCCCCCAGTAAATCTCTGTAATACACGGGTTCTATCTGGATCACCGATGCAGGAACTCTTTTCGATCGTTTGGAAGTCACAAAAGTCACTTCGTGACCATTCTTCACTAAACCTTCAATAATTGGGGCGAAAAACGCTTCTTCACTTCCCACAGACAACGCTGTCATAAAAAGAATTTTGGCACACCGAATTTCTACTATTTGAAAACATACTAGAATTACAAATAAAATATTAATCTTCATTTTGCACCCAGAAATTATTTCAATGGAAATCAATATAAATATTAACACTGCATGGACAACTACACTTTTACCAATGCAAGTTTAACTTTTGTAAATGACATTCTATGCCGAGACTGAGACTGATTTTTTCCAATTGCCTCTCGACCTTGATTCTCATTTCACTTATTATCCCAAGCATGCCATATATATATATACAGATATTATATGTTTAATGCCTATAATCTAAAAGCATTTGGCCTTCTGAGTTTATTTTAACTGTTGTATCCCTACAATGCATCCCTACAAAAAGTATGCATACAGCAATATATGGAATACCTTATGTAACATTATTATACTGAAAAAATACAAACATCAACCTTATTTTATATTCGGAGTGAGCAAATATACTTTTAAAGAACTTTACACACATGTAAATGGTAAACAATTATTTAACAACAAGCTTTATCATTTCTGATATGAATTTTGTTTGATTCTTCTATGGATGCGCTGTTAAATGTCAAGTTTTGAGCTGTCAAAGTATTACGTAGTTATTATCAAAGTTTTTGAAGCCCTTATCTTTGGAGATAAAGCAGAGTAAAGGCCTAAGGTATATTTTGATATTGCATCCAGCAACACTGGAAATCAAAAACAATGTTCTTTGCCATCACTGATGAAGGAAAACATTTTTTATTCGTGGCTACTTGAATTCTCCAAATAATTATTGCGTGTTGCAAATAACAGTTGGCTTTTCGGAATAGTTGGTGAATTCATTAGTGAAAGTGAAAAATACAAATTAAGATAGACACAAGAAAAGTAATTCGCACGCACTTAACCTACTTAACAGAACACTTGACAAACCTTTTGAGGATCCTAATTTACCTGGTACAAAATAACATAATTTCCAATAATGAAAAGGAAGAAATTGTAAGTTGGAAATTTTTTATTGCATTAACTTGGCTATAGCGTACTTTATTTAGTTCGTTTTATAAGAAAGATAAAGTACACATAAAAAGCTATTTATGGTAATTACTGCTCTGCAATGCTAGAAATTATAATTACTTTAAAATAATATCCAATGTTCCCCAATATGGTACACTATCTGTTACCTGTCTTTTAGATGATAGTTTTGTAAAGGCCATTTTGGATTTCGTCATGAATTTAGTCAAAGTTACGTTTTATCTTTAACACAGGAATCAGGAAAAAACACAGAAGAAAGAAACTCAAAATTATTGTGTGTAATAGAAAGGAAGGATATTTCTCTGCAGACGTTTTTAGATATACTCAGAAACACAAAGAATGAACAGTGTGCTGATAGAATAGAAGGAATACCAAATAAACAAAAATGTAAAGGATTTTTCAGAAAAATACTGAAGAATATTTGGTGGCCGGATACCAAACTTTTGATAAAGTCTCTTTACAAAAGGAAAATCGGGAATAAATCGCTAGTTGACGAGCTGCACGAAATAATTACAAAAGATGAGAACAGAATGGTGGTCATTACGGAGTCTGTGAATGCTTCGAAACTGACTGGCATGGGCGGAGTTGGAAAAACATTGACATCAAAATGGTATGCACATGAATACGAAAATGAGTATGATCACGTAGTTTGGATTGATTGTGAGGAAGGAAGTCTCCTCACGTCTTTTCAGAAACTGGCCAGGGATTTAAAAATCGAAGACAGAAATGAATTGATTGATTTGGAGGATTATACCAGAAAATGTTATGAGGAACTGCAAGATATTAAATGTTTGTGGGTGTTTGATAATGCAGAGAATTATCAGGGTGACGAAGGAATTCGAAATATTCTTCCAAAACTAAAAATTAACTTTTACTGCTTGATTACATCCAGGAGTGGCAATTGGGGGACTGAAAATGTCGGATTTGGAAAGATTTCTAGGTTAGAATTGAACATTTTTGGGGACTTGGAAAGTTTGGAATTTTTAAAATTCAATTTGATAATAGAGCACAATGAAGACCAATTAAAAGAATTGTGCCTTCTGCTTGGAAATCTTCCCCTGGCAATGCAGTTAGCTGTAGCTGCTCTAAATAATGGAAAAATTGATTTAAGGAATTACATTCAAAACACTGTAATCGAGGATTTGGAAAACATTGTTGATGCCGAATTTGATGATTATGAAAAAACAATAAACAAAAATGTAAAAATTTCTTTAAATTTAATTGCAATGGAGAAAAACGGAGAATTGGCTAGCAGACTTTTGAGGATTTTTGGATACATCAGGCCAAATGATATCCAATCTAAATTCTTAATGAAAATAATGAAAATAGATATAAATACCTTAGAAGAAGCCATTGCTTTATTGGAGAAGTACTCTTTGGTCAGTAAAACAGGAAGAGTTCAAGAAACTCCTTATGACGACGGAATTTTAGACAAAATACTCGGAAAAAGTAAAGAAAAAGTAGAAATGGATTTATTGAGTATCCACCGTTTATTACAGCAAGTCATCAGACACAATGGAAAAACAACGGAGAAGAAGAGTCTCCGAAGGATTCTTGGGTGCAAGGGGTTTGTAGAGTATAAATTAATTCCTTTTACCAAATATGCAAATGAGGAATTGAGAAAGGAATTCCCAAAAATCAAAACAGAATTACTGGATCAGCAACAACTGAAAAAATTATTAAAAGAAAAAAGATTTGAAGAATGTGTTCAGTTGTCAAGATTCATTGACCAAGAAATAGACACAAAAACAACTAAATTCAATTATGCAATTTGTCTAGAAACAAATGGACAGTTATCTGAAGCAGTAAACTTTCTAAACCAATTATTTACAAAACGCCAAGCAGAAAATGACGTGTTAATCGCCGCAGACATTTTATTTAGATCAAATTAGTCGTAAAATCAGTAGAGTTTGGAAAAATTGTTGACTTAAACGTAGAACCCACTCAGGGTGAAATCGGTCGTTTTCTTTTTCATTTGTATTCCAGGTTAGGCAAAGATGAAGATACTTTAACCACTCTTAAAGAAAATCCTCATGAAATACTAGGAATAGTTTCTTCAAGTGACATTATCCATTACTTAATGCAAAAAAGTTCTTTCCAAGAGTCAGTTAAATTGGCAAAAGCCATTGATCAAGAAGTAAACTCAGTAACAACGAAATTCAACTACGCAGCATGTCTGGAAAGAAATGGACAGGTGGAACTAGCTGTGGAAATCATGGAAAATATAAACTCGAAAATAAGTCAGTACAGAAATAAGTGTTTCAAAGGAGGCGACGCTACAAAACATTTATTGAATTACATAGTACAAAATAATGTGGAAGTACATAACAGAAATATACAAGTCATTAATTTGATTAGTAAACCGACTGAGCAGGAAGTTCAAAAATGTTTGCTCTATTTCCACTCAAAAATAGGGAACATTGATGAAAAATTAATTCAGACTGTTTTTCGGGGCGAAAATGAATTTTCCATTATTTTAATAATTCTGTCATTAAGTGACATTCCAAATTATTATCTAAAGGTGAATGGAAATCATATAAAATTGAGACTAAATGGACAAACAAATAAAGAAATGGAGATAAAAGATTCTGAGTTGGACCTAGAGAGTTGCACGGGCACGGGCCGCCCGTACGGGCAGCTGCCCGGCCCGGCCCGTACGGGCACGGGCGGGCACGGGCACATATTCTATGAACTCTCACGGGCACGGGCGGCCACGGGCACAGCGGTCACGGGCACGGGCGGGCACGGGCAGTACATAATGCTGCCCGCGGGCGCCCGTAAGTGCCCGTAAGTTTATCATGAAATGTAGTTTTCCTACTGCAGAGTGCAGTCAGCAGCCTAGTAGGCTTTGCCGTCGATCTAAACTTCCACAAACTGCACTTTCCTCTTACTAACTCACACTTATACCGGCAGTCTGTGCTATATGCTGTACTGTACAATACACAGTATAGTCTGCGCATATATGCAGTGTGCCGTAAAAGTTGCATTGGCGGTATCTGTCATTTAATTTACACTGATGTACAAACGCTAACTAAAGGATCAAGGAATACATCAAATAGCAATGATTGTTGATATAATTCTGCAATAGCCTAATTCATTTTTCATTTCGTTGCGAGTGAAAGTACAGCAAAAAACGGCACCGATGTCGTATCTTCTTGTGCTTCTGCTGCACCTGATCCAGTGAGATCGAAAAATGAGTGACAACATTACTTTACTACACAATGAAGATAAATGGAGCCGTTAGGAGTTTGGTAACGTTTTCAATTGATATATGGTATTTAAAAGGAGAGTTTTATTTGCTGCTGCAAGCATTATTTACCAGCCTTTTCTTACTTGTCATCAGTAGGAACAAAACTCAACAATTACACATACAACTGCAAAATAACTTAACAAAAGAGTTGAATAAAAAGCAAGCGAAAGACCGCAAATTCAAATATTTTTATTTCCGTGACAATCCCATATGCTTGCGTTCACTTTAGGTTTTAGGCTGCATATTTCAGTCCGCTGGCATCTACACTGACTGCACATGATATAGTATTACGAGTGCCCGCGGGCGCCCGCGGGCGCCCACGGGCAGAATTTTCTAACTCTTTACGGGCACGGGCGGGCACGGGCAGCATGTGGAAAAACTTTACGGGCACGGGCGGGCACGGGCAGGGCGGTCACGGGCACGGGCAGCCACGGGCACCTAAAAAGTCTGCCCGTGCAACTCTCTAGTTGGACCTTACCAATTTGCCCCAATCCCTCCAAAAACTTTCTCTGAAGCAAGTAGACGTATTTGTGAGTTGGGGAATTGATTTACCCGTCTTGAAATACTTGGAATTAGAATCGATGCCTTCTTGTTTACGTCAATTCAAGTTAGTCCACCTAACTCACATTTACTTCTGGGGAATGGAAGTGAATGTGGACATTCTCCCCCAAACTGTAAATAATATCAAAATAAATAATTACTTCTCCACTGCAAGAATAATTGGCGGAAAGAGGGGAATAGACAAACTCATTCTCCGAGACTTCTATTCGGATCAAGTGGAAAAAATATTGAGTTTCTTGTACCCACAACAACTCGTCATTAAGAATGCATGTGAGTATGAACCAAAAGAATTGATTTCGCTAATGAAAAAACACATACATACGGTTGCAATCGGAATAGTTGAGTGGACATGGGAGGATTTCGATGAGTCCATTCTCTCCATACTCTCCAAACACGTCGACAGACAATCAAAATACTATTTGCTGCAAGGAGGAAGGGGTGAGGCAATCGAAGAAAAAGCATTTCTTGAATTATATAAATTGTGAGTATGAAAAGGAAGGCCATTTTCAATTTGTGCGGCAAATTGATTATAGAATGAATAAAAAGTAATTTTTTTAATTTTTCATCATAATATAATATTTTTCATTTCATGATGATGTATATGAGTATTAGCATATTCCTATGCATATTAAAACATTTTTTGGCTTTTATTAAAATGCAGCTTATAATTAAAATGAACCCGAGCATAATGTATGTAACACAGTAGCGAAAGTAAAACAAGGAAGCAGAAGCAGAAAATATTAAACCATCTTTTAGTAAGTAACTTTCAATGTATTAAAAATTATTATTGGTAAATTCAATCTGTTTATTTATATAGTAGTACGGAAAGCTGGCTAACTTTGGCAAAAAACTGTTCTAAACCCAATTCGTTTCCCAATTGTATGCTTAAAACTTGTAATACAGCATTATTAAAAAATCTGCCATGCTTGCAACTGCAACAGAATATTATTTATATTATATTATAGTCCTCATGTGGAAAATGAACATGTTTTGTTGGACACTATTTTAATTGATTTCGTTTTAGTTAATGCAATAAACCATTTAAATGCAAATAATAAAGTGTATATAGGTTATAAATCCTTACTTTAACGCGAGCGCACAGACAGACACAAAAACAAACACATAGATCAGGCATTACTATAATGTAGCTATCCTCGAACGCACAAACAGTTAGACAGATCAGGTATTGTCATAAAGTAGCCACCCACGAACGCACAGACAGACAGATCAGGCATTATCGCAAAGTAGCTACTGCCACTCCATAATCATGCTTTGGTCTCGCTGCTTTCAATTAAATCTCAAAGAAATCAAGGAATACTTTCAAGCGCAGAATTCAATTTCAGAACGAAATTACTTGGATATGAGTCGTATTCAGTCGTAGTCGTAAAGCTGATCAGCGCCGATTGTATTATTTCATCATCATCAATCTTGTGATCTTGTCAATTTACAAAGGATAGAAAATATTGCAGTCTACGCAGTCTTTCAAAGATATTGGTGTCTTATTTACCGAACATATCATTTGTATCAGAAGTAATTCACTTTTCATCTTTGGCTAAAGGTAATTTTTAACTTTTTCTTATTTACAAACTCGATTATCGTCAAATGCAGTTAATAATTTAGTTACAAATGTAACCTTTAGGATAAAACTAATTAAACCTTTGTTTTCGCACATTTAGATAACAATGCCGAGGACCAAAGTGAAGAAGGTGACCTTCGGAGAAGCCAAGGCTGAAGTCCGAAAGCCAAGAAATGTATTGAAGACGAAACAGTCGATTCTTAAAGTTAGAGCAAAGCAATAATTGAATTTTATATTTACATTTTTTGATGTTTTACTAACGTGTGTTAATTAATACTGACTTACTGACAATACCTAGCCAAAAACTAATGGGACCAACATTTTTGTTCATTTAGGTGAGAAAGGCAAGGGCCAAGGCCATTAAAAATGGAATCTTATATGACCGAATACCAATTAAATTATTGAACGGGAAACTGGTGCATCCAAAAATAAAAATAAAGATGAATGAACTGGATTTCGCCACGATTTCGAAATTTCATCAAACTCGTCCTGATTTGCTTAAGATTGTAAAGCTAAAGAGCAAAGTGAAGTACATTGAAATGAAGGAACATGAAGACATCCCGAAAATAATACTGAGGCGCCTGGATGACGAAATTCTCGAAAATTTAAAATCCGTGGAAAATCTAATACTTCAGGAAAATCCAATACGTGAGGAAAATCCAATATTTGAGGAAAGTCCAATACTTGAGCAAAATTCAATACTTGAGGAAAATCCAGTACGTGAGGAAAATCCAATACGTGAGGGAAATCCAATACTTGAGGAAAATCCAATGCTTGATAAAAATCCAAAACTTGAGAAAAATCCATTACTTGAGAAAAATCCAATACTTGAGGAAACTCTAATACTTGAGGAAAATTCAATACTTGAGGAAAATTCAATACTTGAGGAAAATCCAATACTTGAGAAAAATCAGAATGCCGTTTGTATGGAGTCAGATGATTTGGAGTTACACATGGATATTCACAAAGAAGACAATTAACACACGATGAAACATTTCTACCCGATCACCAATTAACAATCGTACGTCAAATAATTAATTAACGGGCATTTTAGAATTTAATTCGTGGTTTTGTACTTAGATTATTAGTTACTAGCAATGGCTTCGCATTCACAATGATATTTATTTCCCATTTTGTTTGTATTACTATAATAATGTCTTCCATGAATTTATATGATATATTTGTAGTGTAGTTTTTAGAAATTGCGTCTCACATGAGTTACAAGACTTGCAAATTACATGTACAATGTATTTTCGAGTTTAAAACTTGTGCACTTGTCTATTTATATTATATTTATAATTCTGCGATTCTATATTATATTAGTGTGTAATGTGTTTCAATTTCTGGTTAGATTTCCTATAATTTCTCAATTCTCAAAGAAAATGTCTGAAATTTATTAGTAAACTATAGAAAATGGGTGAAAATGAAATAATAAAATGAGTTTGAAATGCTTGTACTTCTCGGTATAACTATTTGTTTAATCCGTAATCGAAGTGAGAGTATTTATTATTATCAAAATCAAGTAATTAATTGTAACATTGCCATAATAAACGTGTACTTAGGTAATTAGGTATTTATTAACGATATATTACTCCTGCAATTTGATTGAATAGAACGGAATGCTTCTGGCTTTACTGTTTTATGTTTTTATGCAATTTTTGATGAATTTTCTTAATTAAATGCGGATATTAATGTAATGTAAAGTTAAAACTGTGCACTTCTTAATAAAAACATGATTATTATTACATAACTATTTAAAATCCCCAGCGTTTTCTTATTTCCGCAGATACTTTATCGGCAATCATGTAAATAGCAGGGGAAGGATTACTATTTGTGATCGAAGGCATTACAGAGGCATCAGCAACTCTTAATCCCTCCACTCCAAGAACACTAATCAAGAAATATGATATAAAGCAGCATAATTAATTGAATTACATTTAAATCTTTAACTACACGTCATATTGTACAATTAGATTTGAGATTTTTGTAATCTTACCTCAATTTTGAGTCAAGCACAGCAAAAGGATCAGTAATACCCCTCCCCATACGGCAAGTTCCAGCAGCATGTCCAGCCACCAGCATTGTATTAATGATGTAACATTCCCAGTAAGAATCTGACCGAAATGGTAAATGTTTGCAAGCGGATATCGGAGTTGAAGGGTAAGAAGCACCAGCTCTTTGGTAAACGCTGGTCGTTTCGAAAATCTCCAGATTTAGTTTTATTGCTGTAAAAATCCAGGAAAACAATAAAATTGAGATCAATTAAATATATTCAATTATTCCCAATTTAAATTCCAATATCTACCAAAAATTTAACAACATCATCCAAAAATTGGAATTAAAATTTAGTTAATTAATTAAAAACATTTTTTAGAATACTTTTCAGAATTTGAACATAATTTTAGGACTTTAGAAACAGAAACGATACCTTCAGTAAGAACTCGAATATCCTTAGCGTCATGTAACAAATTGAAATCGATAATGGGAGGAGCTTCTACATCTGTGGTGTTGATAAATACAAATCCTCTACTTCTTGGTCTTTGAAGGAAAATGAAATTGTAAATAGCTGTTTCGTTCTCATAAGACTCGGGAAGAATTCTCCACACGTTTTCTGCAGCTAAGGTGAACTGAACATCGGGCCATTGTGGGTGACCTTCTTCTCGGGTTGCGACCGAAGATGCTACAAATGCTTGGCCAGTGAAAGAAGATGAACTTGACAACGGACCTGTTCCCGTGTACATTTAATTAACATTAATCAGTACCATGGATAATAGAACAATAATTAACATCTGTAGGAAATATTTCAAATTAGAGTAAAATTATTAATATAAATATTGTACACCTATAATTTTAATAATTGCGTAATTAGGATTTGCATTTTAAAGGTAAATGTAAGTATTAATGTAATAATTAAGTCGGTTCCTGAATGCAGTCTCGAAAATCCATTTTGCTTTTGATATGAATAAAACTGAATACCTTCTCCACGAAGCAGAAAGTCATTTACAGTATGTTCATTCAAATCTGTTTTAGGATCGAACATTAAAGATTTGTCTTTAATAAATATCTTTAGTGGGACGAATGCGTGATCCTGGAAATTACCACCCACTGGAAGGTCAACTACCGTCGGAGTCTACAGTTCCAGGAAAATTCATTAGTATCCACAACGAAAATTAATTTTTTTCTTAGTACTGCAGAAGAATGAATTTGATCATTAAAAATTTACTTTAGAGGATTTCAGAAGACTAAGGGGTCCGATGCCAGATTTCTGCAGAAGCAGTGGGGATCCGTAGGCACCTGCAGTAACAATTATTTCTTTGGTAGAAAAGGCAACTCGGTCCACTCCATGTTTCTTGTACAGAACTCCATAAGCTCTGTTTCTGTTGGTTATGTCTATGAGGATCTGATGAATTGTAAAGAAAATAATGTTTTAGCATTAAAAATGATTATATTTTGCTAAAGACGCAAAAAACTTGTAAAATATGAAGATGTATTCATTTTAATACTCATAAAGTATGTTTAAAATAACAAAAAAACCCAAAATGCAAAATTTGTGAAACAAGATGCATTAAGTATAAAGAAAGGTAAAAAAATATATTTTGCCAAAAGTACAAAATTCTTGAAATTTGAAGACGTATTAATTAAAAAGGAAGATATATTCATTTATAACGAAAAATCAAAAGAAATCTTACCTTGTACACCTCAGCATACCGTTCGACCTTTAAGTTTGGCCGTGTACCTTCTATTGGTTTCAAGAAAGCTGCATAAGAACTGAAACGCCTTCCTTGAACTTTATTATACTCCACTGGAGATATGCCTTTGAAATAACAAAAGAAAATAAAAACATTGCTTGTAAACTACAATAAATTCTAACCAGATCTACAATTTAACTATTAAGATTAGTTATAAAATGGAGGTTACTTTTAACTTGTTGAGGCCCATTCGGATCTGTGATTATGTACCCCTTTTCCTTTCCTGCAGATAACCACTCTGGTCTACCCGGTGCATAAATTTGCTTGGTGATAACAATTTCCCCTCGAGTTCCATGTTGATCTGAGACGAAATAATAATTTTGCTTGACATCGATATTTTATTGTAATTTCTACAAATTATCGAGGAATTATTTAGGAAATGAGGTTATTACCAGACAGGAAAAATTCCCCTTGATAATTTTCCGTGTTTTTAAAGTTTTCCAGAACATTGGCATAACTCCAGGAAGGATCGTCTGTAAGAAATGCCCAATTGTTAAAATCGTGGGGGCTTCCTCTGTTAAATCCCATGAAGTTTATAGAAGTGGAGCCACCGAGCACTTTTCCTACTGTGGCTCTCTGCACCTGTAATTAAAAATGAGGTAAATGTAAACGCATCTCAAAAATAATCGGTTTACCAAGAAAAATAACCATTTTACGATATAAATACATTTACCTAATAAATATTTATTCAGTCACAAGTACCACTACTCCGAACTGATAATTTAACTTTGACTTAATGCAATTTTTGCTAATGTTTTAGTACATTTACCTCAAGTATGGTACAAAATCTTCATTATACTTGAGGTACATGTACAAAACATTAGTACATTGCATTAAAACTTGAGACAAAGTATATTATTATCAGTTCGAAGTAATGATACTTGAGACCGAATAGATATTATTAGCTAAATGTATTTATATGGGGTGAAGTGATTATTTTTCTTGAGGTAAACCGATTATTTTTGAGGTCCACTTAATTGCAAGTTTATGATAATTAGGGAGAAAATAATGTAATGTTTTTATTTGAATTAAAGCAAATGTTGACATTCTTACTCTGTTGTTGACGTTTGTCTGCGGAACGCTTTCATAATTGTACGTAATGCTTTTCGCAAAACGGGAATTGAGAGCAAAAGCTGGAACATCCGTTTGTGGCGGAGGGTTTCCTCCAGCTTCCAAAAGCAACACTTTTATATTTGGATTCTGCGATAGACGATTTGCAACTACACATCCTGCAGCACCTCCGCCAACTATGTTGCCACAATTCATTAGTAAATTAACATTATCCTTAACACATATAATATATCATAATACGAAGACAATTATTCCAAGCTTAGCAAAGCACTTGCTATTTTCCATTTAAATACTACTACCATTTTGAATTAAAAGCAAATTATTATTATTATTTAATTATTGCGTTCACACGTTATTCATACCAAGAACATTTCATTAGTGTCCATTTTTCATAATAAAGAGAAAAAATATTACAAAAGTTCCCGGATTCTTGCTTTGGTTTACAATTTTCTTCAATTGAAATTAATACCACAATGAAAATTAAAGTTTAATAAATAATTTTAAATTGTAATAGGAAAAAAGTTGAATTGTAATATTAACATATAATACTTCACCAGTGTTAAAAAATAATAATCAAATTGTAAATGTTAATAATAAATTGTAACAATAATAAAACTGTTAATGGCAATAATAAATAATGACTACATTATGGTGATTGCAAATAAATGGACCATTAGAATCGTACTTAGGTTTCAAATCGTAATAAACACAAATAACTAAATTAATTGATTTAATTTAATTATAGAATAAACTAGTAACTTGAACCATAAAATAATTTTACACATGCTTAAGAAAATGTGGCGTAATAAAAATGTAGCAAGAAACTAACCAACAATGAAATCGTAAGGATCGGACCGAGGAAGATTATAATCGCCAGAATCGTCTAAGAAGGTGTTTGCAAAATCCAGTTTTCTATATTCTTCGGCATAGCGTTCGATGAGAAGAACGACAGAACCGAAAATTAGTGTTCTCCAATCCATTATCGCAGTTCCTATAACTTACTAGCGATAAGCTAATATTTAACTAATTTCACTTGAGCATTATTCAATTATCTACACTAATTTCTGCTACTGTTGTGATTTGAGAGACTACATTAAAACTTTGGTTGAACTAAGGTCTACTGCTTACCTGAATCCTTGTACCTTTACTCGTGTAAATTACATTAAATATATTGTTATAATGCTGAGACACAGTTCTAGTTCTATAGATGTGAATGCAAATGTCAAGGTTTTATTACATAAAATTAGGTGCATTCGATTAATACAAATTTAACTATCATTTTAATTGCTAATCATAGAATACATATATACCAGTAACTAAACATTTATTAAGGCTTGTAAAATAAAGATAAGCATTATAGCCAAGTGTATAATAATATCTCTGTTTATGTGTAGCCAGGGTTTCGGTTGATAACCGGCAAAAATAAAATGGCAAAACCATTGAAGTTTTGCTTCTATGGTATACTGATGTAGAATATGTGTTACGATAGCAGGAATTAATTAATTCAGAATGCCATTTTAAATAAAATAAAATAAAATTTGTTTATTTTAATGTGCAATCCAGAAAAATACATTTAAGTATGTATGCAATCAAAACTACATATAAATTGAGGAATTAAATCATTAAGATTGTGTTTTAAATTTTAAGATTTAATTTTCATAGGTGGAAAAAATTAAGTCATTGAGATTTCAAACTCACTTTTCTAGATTACAGTTTAAGATTAAATCAATAAATTAGCTTGTTGCTTGTAAAAATACATTTTGGTTACATTTATGTTGCAAATTAATAATTTCAAGTTATAAAAAGAAATTAATTTTTCTTAAAATTCAAATGCCTATTTAAAACATTAATTAAAAAATACATTTTCTTTAAATTTTTGCAAATTAAGCACTAATATTGATATTATTTACATTAAAAATATTTTCTAAATGTATTTATTCTAATATAATGAGTAAATATAACCATATTTTCCATTTAACCATACTTATAACTCCAATTTGGTACCCTGGCTGCAAAAGTGCAGGTAGAGATACACGTTTCACGAGTTGGTGGATAACGTTGTTATTACAATTGGTATAAATATAAATGTGTATGTACAGAATGTAGTACACAGTACATATGTAGATCTGTATTTATCGAAGTATAGGAATGAAACTCGCATCACTGCTTCGCTTCCACACACCACACGGTGCAATTGCATGCAACTTTCGCTTATGTAATCCTAAAAATGCAGAGTAGGAATAGTAAACAGCAATGGTACAAGTGTATACGTTAAACCTGACTGAGTTGAGATTTTTGCGTCATTTCAACTACAGACGTCAGTTATTGAGAGTACATGAATTAATGATATTAAAATAAGCAGTTGTATCAAGTTACAACAATTAAAAGGTTGTAGAGCAAGGCTGGAGGGATTAGACATTAGTCTACTAATCTATTAAGTTAGTCCAAAGTTTTTTAATTCCTGCTCAGTTTTTTGTGGATGTGTAGGCGTGTAGCCAACACGATAAACCCACAATATTTGAATACCAAACTATTTTTTGTTCTGCATCAGTAATTAAGTAGGTACGCAAAATTTTATAAAGTATTAGTGTCGATTTTCTATGAATAAAATGCATTTCAGAGTAGGTAGGTATGAACGAGGCTAATTCTGTTAATAATCCTGTTTACATGCTTTTAATAAATGCATACATGAAGATTTGCTAATGTATTTCCATTAGTTTTAGTACCAATAAACATTATTAGGCATTTGGAATGACCACCCAGGTTGTGCGACCAGACTTAACACTTACTATTTTATTTGCAATGTATTTTTGGAATAAGAACATTTTTATTTAACAAGAATAATATAATAAATATTTCTGCCTCCAGTCTTTTAATCCTTTAATAATCCATTTTAACGCTTTTATTTTACAGAATTATGGTTTAAAAATCTAAACCGTTAAAAATGAATTATTTGAATAATATTTTTTTAAACATTTTCTATAAAAACCAATGAAATATATCAAATTCTAGCATTGCTCCATTTTCTATCTAATTTTTGTGAATTTTGCTTTTAAAAATAACGAAAAATAAGTCAAATGCAAATTAATGTGTATTTCAATTCACAGTAGAACTTTTTTCATAACAAATGGTAAATTGGAAATTCTTCATAACCAAGGATAATATAAATTGCAACTTTAATTGCAAGTTGCAATTTATCAATCAGGTACAACAACCTGCGGCATTTTATCAAATATCTAAGATATGCATTATCCTACCTACCATCAATAAACAAGAAATCTATAATTCATAACAGAAGCTGCGATAATAACAATTATATATGTGTACCATGTTTCGTAGTAAATCAGATATTCATACTGAAAGGTAATAATTTGCAGTGAATCGGATTTTATGGTGCAGGTAAAATTATAAGGTACTCAAAGAGTGAAATGTACTCTTTTAAATGCCTTAAAGATTGTTGATAAGGGTTGGATAAGGGTTATTACGATAACAACACAGTTTAGAGAACATATTATTAAGGTTAATTAGAAGTAATTGGAATTAAATTAATTAACTATCATATTTAATCAACAATTTGCGGTGCTTATTGAAATAATATTATTGCAATATTATTTATTTATCTATTATAATTATATTATCCTTAAAACTATGCAATAATCTAATGACAGCGATTACAGCCTTACAGGTTGCCAGTTTGAGAAATACATTAAAAGTACCTGGTTGTAAAAGTTATGAAATGCAAATAATCACCACAATCACAAAATCTTCTTTTATAAATTTTACTAACGATAAATATGTTAAATTATGTATGTATGACAAAATAAAGAACACTCAAACAAATTTGGTATCAGGTAAAAGTATTTCAAATTTCAATATTTTTAATATGAAATAGATAAATGTTCTAGTATAAATTCTAAAGTGTACTGAAATACTTCTTTTCTTGTACAAAGTAATCTGGGGTTACTAGATTCTTATACTTGTTTTATACGTGATTTTAATACACTAATTTAATATACGTGATTTTAATACACTAATTTAATATACGTGATTTTAATACACTTGATCTTAGACTTGAAATATTTTACATCGTATAAAAATAAAAATTGGAAGATCTCAATAGTAATTTTCGTTATTTCAGGTTGCTAGTTTTGCATTTTTCACGGGCGAACCCGAAAATAATGCAATATCCATATAAAATACTTATTGTACGGGGTACTTTGACACAATATGAGCCATTTAGTGAGTTGCGGGGAGAAAACTAAAATCAAGTTACACTTAGGCGCGAGAACGAAGCAGATGACAGAAATAAACTTTGAGTTACTGACGTGGCAAAGTAGTAAATAAATATTATAATCATATTATAAAGGAAATGACGACTGTTAAGAACAAAATTAATTGCGGGGAGGAAATAAAAACTGAAGAGGATATAACAATAGAGGAATTTCTTAGGCCAGCTACTGAATTTTCGTCTGTAAACGTATTACGGGATGAAGATAGAAACAAATGTGCAAATACAGAAATCAAAGGTAAAATATATTTTTAAGACGGAAAGACATAAAATAATAGTGAGTCAAACAACATTGTTAGTTTTGTCTTAGATGTTTATTAAATTAAAATTGCAAAATAACCACATATATTTGCATTTTATTGCAAACAGAGTTTCTGAAATTCTGGTTGGTAAAGATTGTAAACGAAATTTTCTTTCCAGGTGCTTTTCAAAATGATGCCAAAAAGGCCCTTGATATTAAAACTGAGATTTCTGGTTCCAGTGAAGATGAAGTACAGCTTAGCAATGCGTAAAAGTTTACAAAACCTTTATTTTATGTTTTTTCTATTGGAGAGTAATAAATAAATATTTTTGAAAATCAGGGATTGTATTTTGGGACTGCCTAGCTCACATTCGCTCCACAAAAGCGACAATCAACAGCAACAAAAGTCCACCAAGCACGATGACAATCCTTTAGAATGTAATATTTGCAGCAAAACTTTTTCTAGTTTGAAAAAATTAAAAATTCACTCAAGAAATCACAGTAAAAATTACAAATACAAATGCCGAGTGTGCAATAAGGAGTTTGTAGCGCTTAGTGTAATGAAACTCCATGAAATGTGTCATACAGCAGAGCAGCGATTTGAATGTAACGCTTGTGGAAAAAAGTTTATTAGAATTGATTATTTAAAAAGCCACGAAAAAACTCACGCAGAAGAAAAATCATTCAAGTGCGATATTTGCGGTAAGACATTTGCAAGAACCTATCAATTAAAAGATCATAAACGACATCATACAGGGAAAAGGGATTACGAATGCAAAATTTGTGGCAAGCGTTTTATCAGATCGGCGCATTTAAAACGCCATGAAAGAACCCATACGGGTGAAAGGCCATTCGAATGTGATATTTGTGGCAAGCGTTTTACGCGCTTAGAAGATTCAAAATCTCACGAAAATAGCCATGCAGAAAATATTCA